>OZ010653.1:81815118-82415118 GCA_963932375.1 Phania funesta | reverse complement strand
AAAGTTGCTGCATAAAATGGAAACCAATCCACAAAATACCCTACAGACTCCATTCGAATCAAAAAACACACTGTTTGGTACATTTAGCACGCTGGTATCGTGGGGTCTCATTTCTTAAAATATTAACAAAACCATGCGACCAGAATGCTTTTTGAAGAACAGTCGCGATGGCCATATGCCATTTTAATCTTTTCAAAAAACCAAAATTCTTTTAAAATTTTTTTAAAATTAGAAGTTCTAAAACCACCCTATATATAAAATATATTAAATTTCGTTCAATTACAAGTATTAATTCATTGCTAATTACAAACACAGTCACTTGTTGTTTTTTAATTTCTAGTTACATTTACTTATAACGTGTAATTTACGTATTTCCAATGACGTTTACTTGCATTGTGTAACCACAACTATAGTGTGTATTTACAAGTAACAGTAATTAAGATTTTTTTAATAACAATTACTTTTAATTATAACTTCGAATTAAGATAACCCAATAGGAGTACTCTGAATTGTTGAAAGGCATAGATGTTAAGTAATGTTAAGCGATTATTTCTACTATCGCATGATTAATAATTGATTACGATTTAAAATAATCAGGATAACATGAGATTACTATCAAATAATTAAAAGAAAGCAGTTGCTTATTTTTAATGTGTGTTGCAATTTAAAAAATTTGAAACATGAATGTAAAAAAACTTTATTTGTCGACCTGATATTTTTATTTTTCGAAAAATATTCTTCACATTTCAATAACATTACAAACATATTTAATTAAATAATTAATAATAATTAAACGAAAATAACTAATAACAAAAAAATAATAAATTAAATAATTTAGCTTTAGGTTAATACTTATAATAAAAATTAACAAATCCAATGCATTTTCACGCAATACACTTACATAGAAAATTATTACAAAGTGCAAAAAGTAATCTTTGAATGTAGTGCAATTATTTTTAACTTTTAGATTATTCGAAACCCTAATAAATTACTCGTAGTAATTAAAAACTTTTTACCAGTAAATTATGTGATCATTATTAATTTTTTTTAAATGTAATTTAATTGATTGCTAATCATTGAAAAGTAATTAAGCTTTTTTGAGGCTGATTCTTATTACAACATAATTTCAATTGTAAAAGCTTCGACATTGCATGTATGTAGCACGTTTTCATTGTCAATTTGTCTTTACTTTTATGAAGATTCAAAACATGTTTATTTGCGTTTAAGCTATTTATTACAATTATTTTTACTGGCATTAAAACAAGTTTGGTAAATATGTAGATAAATGTAACCATGTGTAATATTTAATTATATATATATGCTAATGATTTTTGTGTGTTAATTTTAATGACAATTAAAATTTTAACATTGTTGTTAAATATATCTATTTAGCATAATTTTTTTGAGTGGAGTTTTTTGGTTTATTAAATAATAAACAGATAATGAGTTCTTGAATTATTTGTAACATGAGTTAATGTTATAGACATTTTCAATTAAAAAAAAGAATCTAAAAATATTTAACATACTGACTTTTACTTTAAAAAAATGTTTTATACAGTACACATATATTTATTTTTTTTGTTTAGCGTAAAAGTTCAATTCAACGTATTGTTTTTTTAAGCAAATATAATATTTTATTTTGAAGTACTTAGGTGGATGTTTTGAAGGGTTTTTAATATTTCCACTTTTCTGCTTTAACTGCTTCTATAAGTACAAAAACTAAACAACATTTTTATTTTCAATATCAACTTGTTCATTTAATCAACTTGTTTATTTATTTACACAAATTAATAAAAGTGAAATTTTTTTATTTCAATACCATTCAATATAATAAATTAAAATATATATACAACTTCTTACTTGACTCTATTTAAATTTAATATTGTAATAATATTTGCATTATTTTACGTTTAATTTCGAAGCACTCTTTTTATAATACATTAATTAATCCTATTTATAAAAAACCATTAATTGGTAATTTAACCAAAAATGTATTTATTTTTGTAGAAGACTAACAAGTGTCCGTCACGAACTAGTTCGTTCTATCGAGTGATTATTCTAGAAAGCTAGTAGCCGTTTTACAAAAAATTACAAAAACAACATACAATTTATATTGCTGTGTCAAACACAAGAATTGATAATTGTTTGTTGTTGTAAAGTTGCTACCACCATTCTGAAACAATGTTTCAATTCCACGAACTAGTTCGTGACAGACACAACTTGGTTAAAATAATTATATTTTTTTTCTTATTGAAAATCTTTTTTCAATTAAAATAAAAGGCAGGAACTCATCATTCAATTCTTGTGTAAAAATAGTTCTGTGTAAAACAATAATATATCCTGAAACTATAAAAACAAAAGTAAATACATTTCCACATTTTTTGATTTTATTATTAGAAATTTATTTCATAAACTGACATTTTAAACATATATCGCATGCAAGTTCTACACTGCATCAATACTCGTACACAACAAAGATATTATTTAAATTAACGCCTAAAGCTGCTTCATGAATAGAGTGAAAAAAGAACTCAGAGCACGAAAATGTATTTTTTAAAACAGGCAAAGTTGCAACGTTTTGTTGTTATACAAAAATAAAAAAATAATAATAATAAATAACACTAGAATTTCTCTTCCATTTGATGCAATGGAACAATCGAACTTTAACACACTTACAGACAATGGATATAATAAAAAAAACAAGCATTATTGGTGAGCTGTACGGGTTGTTTCGTATTCAAAAGTTTCTTTTTATATCACCTAGTTGCGATATAAGTGCTACTAGGAGATACTTTTAAGAATCAAATTTTAATCGTAAGTCTTTAAACAACAAATATGTCGGACAAAATTTTCTACCAAAACCATGACAAATAACATTATGATTGTCATATCGAAGCCATTTAAAATTATTAGCATTGCCACCGATGATGCGCTGTAGGCTCGAAAGATATGGTAAAAACATGAAAACAATATATTTATTCCCAAGGGACCTTATGAAAAAGCAGAATAAAGCCTACTGAAGGAAAATTATGACTATACGAAAAGGAAAAACACGGTTGAGGTAACCATAATCTATGATCAACGTATTATATTTGAGTCATATATTGTGAACATATCGAGCCTAATTTATGAATAGAACTATGGCAAACTTTTCACTCACTTTGATGCACCCTCAAGGTAAAAATAATACTAATTAACCGCTTTGTTTTTTAGCTCTTAGGCATAAACGCTCACGGAAATGTAATGAAAACGAACACAAAAAATCATGGTCACGCAGTACTCACGGCAAACAATAAATTTAACGGAATTGTTTCTACATTTCTACCATTAAAACTTATCCAAATATGTTATAAAAGGTTGCTGCCAAGAATGCACTAACTTTTCAGAAATTTAAATAAAAATAGAACATTGTAATTACGAAACAATAACGAAAACATTCTAACCATGCGCATTTACGTATGCATTATAGCGGGATTGGACGGAAATTTCACTCTAGATTAAACGTTATCACGCGGAATACTGAATTCATAGGGTTACAATTTTTGAAAAAAAGTTTTAAAAAAATTCTTCTCTATAATTTGTTTTTTGTGGGTTACGTTAGTTTAATGGATAGTGATAGATATATATAATTATTGAAGCTAAAAATACTATGGTCGTTTTAGAACGATATACAAGTAAAAAAAAATTGATGTCACTCTACAGTCACAGCACCCTCATACTTTGAATAACCACCAAAATATATTTCCATACATATTTAGTGCTTAGCGTTATTATATTATTATTTTATATATATAAAACAATTCTTGGTTTGATGTAGATTTTTGGAACGAATTTCCGTCATCCCTTGCCAAGTTTGGTTTCGAGGTAAAACGGTTTCGGCTATATGTCATATTCAGTGTCAAAAAATGGCATTGACGATGGCACATAGCTGAAATCGGTTTGTTTCCAATGGCTTAATATGCCGCTAAAAATATATTCCTAGTATAATGCTAATATATTTAGTATGAATTCAATTAAAAGTACAAATTTTACTCGTAGAATAAAGTCGCTTTCAAGAGGCATTTGCGCTATCTAGGAATGAACTGGAAAATCTGAATCAAAAAAGAATTTCGGTAAACTAACTTATATATCTTGTAATACTGTAAATATTTTTGGATGTTTTCTTATCGGTTAATAATCCATTATTTTTTCCGATTAATTGCAATAAATAAATTCGATTAATCATATGATTAATTAATTAATATTTTTTTTTGCCATCACTATTCTTAAGTAACAAGAACTACGACTAAGAAATTCAGATGCATTTCGTCGATTATGTACCAAAGCTTTAATAACGAACATAATTAAGCTTAAACATGTTTCAATTAAATAGAAAGCGCCATACCTGTTTGGGGTGTTGTTTTGCAAGCGACTATATCGAGTTTTTATTTTACTGATTTAAACATGTATTTGAACCGTGAACCATTAGCTTCATATCGTCTTGTAAAGTGTTTCCGCATATAGAAATTGTTGTTAAAAATTAAGAATTTTATAATTCTTAAGGCAGAATTAGAAGGGTCTTTCAGTTGTTATTGTTGTTTAATCTATGACTGGCTACAACAAAGTTTATAAAACTTTGACCTCTAAATTAATTTAAACTCCCCACCAATGTGTACAGACATGCCACAATATGTATATTATTTTGTTGTTGAATATGAATAAAATATGTTTTAATTTCATGCAATTTCAAGCCACTTTACAATGCAAATAATCAAGTCATGTTACAATTGCTATTTTTGTTTCTTTTGCTGCAAATAAAAGAACGTCTGGTAATGTTGAGCTGCCAGTTGAGCTAGTATTAAGACAAGTGACGGTATTCAAACTATCGGAGCAGCTATTTGGGAAAGCTGTACAAAATTGTGCGTAAGATTTATGTTGGTTACATAATTGCTGGCATACACGCATATATTGCAGGATATTTAAGTCAAGCGCTATAGTTACAATGTTGGTTGGAAAATTATTTGCCACATGGGTCGTTGTCATTGCTGAATTACACACAAACTCATATTGAGTTTTACCACACGCCAGTTGCAACTGCAATTGCAGTTTTGCATGTTTTAGTGGCTGATAGCAGTTGAGTAAGAGTGCTAAAGTGTTTGAATATTTCAACTGAAATTTCCATAGTTTTTCTTGAACTATTAAAAGTTGTTGATTGTTTTCCTTGATTAACTTTATTTGGAAATATTCTTCTGTTGATTTGTTTTCATAAGAAATTGTTGACACTTGTGTTGCTAACGATGTTGTTATATATTGTTGCGCTTGTTTTTGTTTTATAGCCGCTTTTGTTGTTTTCATTTCAAATAAATTTGAGCCTTTTTCTGTGTTTGCACTCATAGGTGTTGTTAATGTTTGACAATTGCCACCATTTTGTTTTGCTTTCTCCATTGCAATCGCATTCTTCGTTGTTTGGCTGAGCAGTTGTAGCAATAATTGGAACAATTGTTGCACGGCATACAATACAAGTGAGAGTATTGCTAAACGTGGCCAAAAGCATGAACATTTATGCGACGCTAAACAGCCGTTGGTATTTAACGAGGATACATCACCTTAAAATGCAAATAAGAAAAAATAAACATAAAGACGTTTCTTACTCTTGTTCTATTTTTTAATTAAAAAATTACGTATTATTTTTATTTTGTTGAGAAATTTCAAGTCTGACCTAAAAAGGCATAAGGATGCAAAAAAATATAATAATAACGTGAACAACGGCCATGTATGTAAATAATTTATTAGGAAGAGTACTAAAATGTGTTTTGATTAGTATAAAAGCAAAAAAAGAGAATTCAGTTCGCATGGAGGAACTTTTTTATATTTGTTCGGCTTACAAACGCCTTGTATTATAATACAATATTGTATTTTTGTTGTGGGCAATTTTGGTAAAAATGGTGATATTATTATATACCTACATTTCATATGTTCCTGAAATGTGCTACTGACACCATACCTTGGAATATGTTGGGGTGGTTACTTTTTGTTTTATTAATTTGTATTTTAATGAGTTGAACATTCTCAATTTTCATGTATAATCATAAAACTGCGAATTACAGGGTATGACAGAGAAGATGCAGTTCTGAAATGACCTATTGTAGGTTGCAGGCCTACTTGAGTAGATAATTTGAAATTCTGAAACAAAATTTTGCGACTTCATGGAAAAAAAACGTTTAAGGGTTGACAACTTCCTGAGACTAATAGAAACAATATTCGGCATGTTGTGAATATTTTAAAGCAATAATAAATTAAATTAAGCGATTATTTCGAAATTTACCGTGTGACCGGCAATAAATATTACAAAGTACCAAAATACTCTGTTACATTTTTAGAGACAAAAATTAAAATTTGAGCATTTTCAAACATTAATGAGAGGAGACTAATTTTGCTGTTTAAAGGCTTTGTTGTATTTGACTGAAAATAAATTTCGTTTGTATATCCTTTTCCAAATTTGAGTCTGTATTAGAATTATATTTCTATGCATTAAATTATTCTTATCACTTCGAATGTATCTAAAGGCTGCATATAAATACGAGTAGTAACTAAAAATCATATAAAATATTTCTTTTCCATTTTTAAATTAATTACATTCTTTTTTTGTACATGTTTCTGCTTTGCTCACGTGTTTTAACAAATTATTGTTTATACATATCCGTCTTACTTCCTTTTGCGAACAACGACAAAAAAAGAACAGATTCGACAGTAGGGAGTTATTGCTATAAACATTTGTTTCCGTAAAATATAAAAAAATTTATGAATGACAAACAATTTTAACATATTTACACATCCAAATAGGGAGAGTTTAAATGTAAAAATCTAAAATTCATTTAAAAGTGTATGACAGATACATAAGTCTTTAATATGGGAAATTGTGTTTTAAATGCAACATGTTCTTTAATAAAATCAAATCAATTCAAAACTAACTTACCTTTTATATGAGTCAAATAGGTGTCTGAACGATCGAATACATTATCCTCATCTAAATCGAAATAGTCTTCGGAAAACTTGTGCACTACATTCGAAGTTCCGTCCTTATTGAAACGATTTTCTTCTATAGATCTCTCAGTCGACTTCCAATAGACATCGTGTATGAAAGCGGTGCAACGTATCTGCAATTAACAATACAATTTTTATTTAATTAATTTAAAACGTTAATAGTTGCAGCCATATAAATTAAAACTGGGTTGTATGAAATGACTATTTTAATTTGGCCACTTAAAGAATTTTAAAGATTTAACAGATTTTATGGCCATACAGGCAATCACACATAAATGAAGATAAACTTATTAAAGCTCATTGTGATTGGTGTGTGCGCGGGAGTGTATGTGCAGGAGGATGTGGTGGCAAAAGGAGTGGCAGTTGTGTGGTGCAGGCAACCAACATTTAATATGGTAAACATTTCACTTTTTAATGGCACTTCAATGTTCCTTTTAATAAGTTCATAATTTCGAATGTGAAAGCACGAGCGTGGTTAAATACCGAGTGACAGTTAAAAACGAGATATCAGCTGTTCTCACATGGCTTTAAGACTACACATAGTATTGTATGTTGTTTACATATGTAAATGTGTTTGTGTATAGCTTATAATTGAGAGCAAAAGGATACTTAAGATACTCGTAAGCCATGTGAGTATGAAATGCTGTGTTTAAGTTCACAACTTTATATGAACGTTAAACCATCATAAAGTCATTGTAAAACAAAAGAGAACAAACAAAAAAATAATAAAAATTATAATTAACCATAAAATGTTTGCCCTCAACATGTCTCGGCTATTAAATATGGTCTGTTCCTCTTTCTTCATTTCTTTCGCTCTCTTTGCCATTTGTGTTACCATGTTTGGCTGTGTTTTATAAAATCCTCTAAATATTATGACTGCGTTGTTAAATGACAAACAATTAGTGGACATATTTTTTCTAATGCCTAATTGTTATGCTCCTATTTCTCTCCTAAACCTGTTTAATAGAGTCATTATTTCGCCCTTGTACACAGCCTTTTTTTTTGGTTTTTATTTCTTGTTGGCTTTGTGTCATAAATTTTAAACTTTATACGAATATGATTTCAATATTAAAAATATCAAGAGCCAAAAATATGTCGAGCATACAATGTAGTTTTAATTATTGTGGGTCTTTGTGTAAAATATTTCACAATTTTATTTCCTTGAACGACTTGCAACTAAATTCTGAAAATGTCGTGAAATTAAATTATGTGTGTCATAAAAACATTTATTAAGACCGGTAGATTTTGTAGTATAATAAATTTACAAGTATTTACGATGGCATGGCAATGTGAACTATAATACTTCTATTTCCGTAAATAACCTATTCTTAATTTTATTAACAAGAATCTTGAGAAAGTAAAACTTCTCTCAGCTATCCTTTTTTTTAAGTTATGTCTTACAGCATAAAAAAAGTTAGAAGCTCGTTGTACACTACATATAACGGGCTGCTAACTAGAATACCGACTAGACTTAGGACCTCGTTGGCATATAGTTTATACATAATGGCTATTATTCTGTCTGCTGAGTTATTACAAATCAACTCTGAAATTTTAGGGAATTTTCCAATGCATGAATCTGTGCTTCTTTTAAGGTTGGTCTTTAATTAATCGCTGCTTTTTTTGTTTCAAATGACTCTTTGACATGAACGATGTTTCTCAAAATTTAGCAAATGGTTAGCATATTGTCGGCAGTTCGTTGGCTATGGTTTAAGAAATGTGTTATGAATAAACTATATGCTAACGTCTTGTTATGCATAGAGCCGTTAATAATATTTGAAAACAAAAGGCACCTTCTTTTAAATAACAAATATTAATAGCCATATATATAACAAAAATCATGTACTGTACAACGAGCTGCTAACTAGAATGTCGATAGGGAGAAACAGATTGTTGGCATTGAGTTTATGTATAATGGTTAATAATCTAGTAGATAACTAATTACAAATCAAAGCTTTAATTTTGGGGAATTTCCCAACTCAAAACAATGTTCTATGGCTAATGTTGTTACTTTAATGAGCCTCCTTTTTTTGCTTGTAAATGACTCTGAGCGCTCTTTTTCCACAAATAGTATATTGTTAGCATGCAAATAGCAGGTTATGGGCTATAGTTTAACAAATAAACTTTTCGCATGCATAAAGCTGTAAATGTGTATTTCTTAGGCTGTTTTGCTAAATTGAAATACTTTTGCTCATTACATGATGTCAGCCGCTGTTCATAAGACATGCAGTTATATTTTTTACATGCCTGATACATTTATTTAAGTATGTATGTCTTCTTGCCACTTGTCAAGTTCGATGAGCAGAGAAGATAACAGAATGTCCGGCCTTACTGTGTTCTAGTTTGTCATTATATTAAGTTGAAGTTTGTTTTTCCTAACACCAGTTTATAAAGTTGTTATTGCTTGGATGCTTAAAAGTTCATGTAGATTTCTTAGAGCTAGTGCTACTTACCTTTAATTTGCCATTAATAAAGTGTTGTGGTGTTACGACGAAATGAATGGCAGAAATTACAGTTTCTAATTCACGTGGATCTTTGTGGGGCTTAAAATGTCGTATATGAGCAGGATTCGTCTGAAGCGAAAGAGATAAATGCGGAAAGTAGATAAAATAATTTTATTAACGAAAGAACAGCATTAAATAAATAATTATTTTACTTATAAAAGAAGTAGCGAAACTGCATAATTAAATCAATTTATAGTTTTAATAATAAGAACTTTTCCTTTTTAAGGGGTTTAACTGGGGCAAATTATGTTTTAGCTTCAAGTAAACGGTTGGCACTATTTATGCAACATTAAAAATATAATTTGCATTTTTAAAACTTTGGAACTTATGTCTCGCGCACTTTAGTCTAGTTACCAGATGCTCATTTTTAAATTTTAATAGCAACCTTTTATTTTACTGGTTTTAATAAATAAATTAAAATTTAAGAAGTTTTGGCAACGAAATTATTAAAACTTGCTTGTTTATTGGCCGTTGTGATTTAAGTTTCGTAATGGAGCAAGTTGTTGGTAAAAGTTCTATATTCTTTAAGCTTTGACTGCAATAAGTCATACTTAACAAAATGTTTATGTTTAAAGTTAGTTTTTTGTTGTTCTTGTTGTTTAGTGTGTGCAGAACACTTTTAAATGCCCCATATTATGCCGAATAATATATTTTTCCCAATTTTCCCTGCTCTCTATTTGATAATATGGGCGTTGGCTTAAAATAAATATTTTTCTTAACTCATGACATAATTTTACTTAATTTATTTGGCGAATTTTACATAAAAATCAAACCGAAGATTTTCGATACTTTGAAGTGGAAAAGAAGTTTTTTATCTTAATAAAAGTTTGAACATTATTTTAAGGCAGGAAAATACTTAACTTTTAATATAAGATATTGTGCCTACATTTGAGACGTTTATTTATTTTCAAAGTGACTTAAGTCCAACGTCGGCAACATGCGCAATTTGTTTGTTTTTCTACATAAAGCAAAATTATAGCTGTGTTGTTTTTATATTTTTACCGCCTACATCTAACTTTAGAGTTAACAAACAACCAACCAAACGTAGTAAAGGAAGTAAGAAAAATAAAAAAAAATTTGTTGTTGTTTTAAAAACTTTAATGCTTGTGCTTTGAAGTTCTTTGCATTTCTCAGTTGGTCAAAGTTATTTTGAGCATAAGATGTTCATGTTTTTTTTTTTTTTTTTTTTGTTTAAATTTGGGTTAAGGGTTTTTGATGAGCTATCTTGAGCATCCAGCAATGGGATAGAATTAGGTAGAAAAAATTTTTAAATAAAAAAATACACTTTATTTTAATAGCGGCATAAGTCCATTGCATACTGAAAAAGCAGTAGTCTCACTCATCTCTTTATGGACATGCTTAACGGGAAGTGTTGCCAATAGTAGAAGTTCTTACTTATTTTTTTTACATTCATTTTTGTGATACTCTATCGCCAGGTTAATTGGCAATAATAATCGTAGTGTTGCAAGTTGCTACCGTTTTTTCTGAAATTTTCTTGTTTTATGGACAATTTCCGATTACTGATGAATTCTCAAAATTATAAGTTTTACATTAAAGTTTAATTGTTTCATAAAAATAGATTTTTTCGCTATTTGTTGTGAATTTTCACTATTTTGAAAATTTTGTTCATTTGCTAATTTAAATTAGTATGAGCAAATTTTGGTAATTGTGGTGAAGTGCCAAATTTTGGCAAAATTTAGATTTTTACACGATTTTTCAGTTTAATACCGAATTTCGATTAATTTATAGATTTTAATTTTTAGAAGTTTTCCATAAAAGTTTGATTTTCAGTGCATTTCAATTTTTTGGGGAAACTTTTATTTTAATGAAAGTTGTGGCAAAATTTCAGGGCTTATTCAAATATTTTTTGGTTGATTTGTAAAATTTTTGCATAATTTTGTTCTTTTGGTAAATTGTTTTTTGAACATTGTTACCACCTCTGCCCAACACTGCACTTTATGTGTTATATACTTGTTTTTCTTTACTTAATTGTTTTTTATTAATAATTCTGTAATACGTTTAGTCTGTAATCTAAACACTTACGTTAGACAAAGATAAAATATATGTCATAAATAAAAGTCATTTCCTGAAAGACAACTTACATGAGAACAAGGCTTAACTTGTATAGCACAATATTCTTGGCTTTTGCACTAAAATGTAAGTAAATTAACATTAAAATTTAATATTGTATAAAATTGTATTTAACATATAGGAAATTTAATGCAGCCCAGAGAAATAAATTAGCAACTAAAAACGTGCGTTTCATTTCTTAAGGACTCATTCAAATCTGGAAGCAAAAACCAGGAACTAATCGGAGTAAACGCCTTTCTCGTTTACAGAAATTTTTTATAAAATTTTCGAATTTTGGTGAATTGCCATACTCTGGCGAAACTTGGATTTTGGTGTAAACTTTCAATTTAATTTCGGTTCATGAGAGTTAATAATAATCATAATCTTTTGTGAATACCCGGTTTGTGGTGAAAATTAAGTTTTTTTTGACTTTAGTAATATCAAAAAATAATATATATAAATTTCAGAATTAGTGGAGATATTTTCTTAAAATTAAATATTATAAACTTTTGTTCAAAAAATTTTAATTTATTTTAAATCATTTCAGGTGCAAATAAGACTTTGTAAACTTCCTGAAAATCTTTATCTTATCTTTCATTTCATAAATGTAGATTTTTAGTTTGAAGACACCGATATGTATTCGTAATTACTGTTGCACCATGTTTGAGTTTGCTTTATCAGCAGAAGAATACTCTGTAATTGTACCTTAAATGGCCAAAAACATTCTGTTTTAGTAAACACTGCGACACGAATTACCATTAGAAACGAGAGAACATAACCTTAAATATCCTCAGGCATAATTTTGAAAACGAATTACCAAGGAAAATGAGACATTTTGGGTTGACTTTAAAATTACTACATTCTGCATTCTGACGCGTTCATTGAGAATAAAACTACACGTTGAAAACTTTGTCTGCACTTGGGAGCATGTGTTAACAGTGGTAAGCAGGACTTGTGGTTACAGCAAAAAAGCGTTGTTGCGATGTTATTTAAAGCATCTGCTAAACCATAAAAAGCAACAACAATAACAACAACACTAATGGCATCAACATTAAAAAAATCTGTGTTTTAAAGTACGACCATACAACGGTAGTTTAACAAAGTTTACAAACATAATATTTTGTAAACACTTCGTATGTAGGTATGTGTGGTTTGATCATCAGGTCAGCTCGTGTGTTTAGTAAGTGTGTAAGCTTAAGGCTAATGTGATTCTTAATTTGCCACGTTTATCTGCTGGGTTTAATGCTTTCTCCGATACACTTTTGTCTCAGGCTTGTGTACATACATGGCCAGTTTACTGTCATTGTACTGGAAGTAGCAGAGATATTTTAACCACATTATTGTTTATGTTTTTACAAAAACACATGTGTTTTTGTATAATCATGTATTTGTATGTAGTGGTGCTAATTTGGCGTTTGTTTTTGAAACGAAAACTACGTAAGTGGACTTTAAATTATATTTTTGTTTTTTATGCCCGCTTGTTACTTTGGACAATTTCTAATTTTTTTATGTTGAAGTTTATGTGGTCATTCAATGTAATTATATATTTGTTGTAAAATTCGTGTGTTTTCTTTCCTTGTTTTCCGCAGGAAAAAATTTCATTCTTGGTAAAAATATATGAATATTTTTATTGTTTGTTTTACTTCGTGTTGTTCATCTGAAGTGGTTTTTCTGCTTATGTGACTCGGTATTTCAAAGTTTTTATTCACTTGTTAGTATTTAATGTTCACGCACAAAAATATTCATTTGTTTAGGTTTCATTTTTATGGCACCTGCTTAAATAAAATGTGTAAAACGAATTTTATGGTCTCAATAGTTTCGGTGAAATATTGTTTTGAATTTATTAAAGCATGGTGTAGTTTTGTAAATTATATTGTAGCGATATCTACACAAAATGTCGTATATATAACGTTACTAGGTAGTGATTCAGATACGGCATACTTATTGTATTTTTGGAATTCCTCTGCGCCTTGGTAGGGGTATAAGGAATAGTGTACATAATCATAATCCAAACACCTTCCCCATGGCAGGTCTACCAGAACGTCTCTAGCCCTGAGTATTCACCTACGAATCTGTTTGGATAGGAATTTGCACCTGCGCACAATGACTTATATGCTGTTGGTATCTCTAGGTGCACCATTCCAATATTACTTACCATAAAATAATACAGAGTTCACGCAGAAGTTAAACATACTAAGATATTTGTGGGTCGGCAGCAGGGAGGAAAGCCAAATGCCTGTCCAGCCTTCTCTAGTATGCAGTTGGCAAGAACCACATATTGTTTTAATTGTGCAACCCAAATATAAGAAGGATGTTACATCTTCTTTAAATTCGTATTCGAGACATATATCTTCCACGTAGTCAAGATATTCTAAACGGTCCTGAAGTCGTTACCGTATATTTTTGTGAACGCATGTAGCATTAAGAATAAGGATCTCAAGAACTACGTTAAATATAATAGAAGGTAATGCGCATCCTTTTCAGACTCCGGTATTAATTATGTCTTCAGTTTCATTCCCATGTAGAACTCGGCAATAGGCATCAGTGTAAAGTTTGGCAATGACCGCTATACTTTTTCGGGGACACGGTAGCAGTTTAACGATGACCATTGCCGCATGCTCCAGAATTTCTGGACAATAGAAAGTAGTATTTGCGAGCTAATGTTTGCTACTCTTTAAAGCAGTTCAGGTAAGATATGAACGTTTCATGGAGTTTCATTACACTTAAATGTGGTTGTAGCTTTCGCAATTTCAGGAAGGTCTGAGTAATAATGGTAATAGTGGGCTGGCTGATGAAAATGCTTCAAGCAGTTAGTTCAAACTTTTAGTTGTTTTTCACTGGATGTATTAAGACCCGCATCAATCTTTGTAAGTAGTTTACTATGTACCCCGAGGGTTAAATTCAACTATTATACTTTTAATTGATATGTAATTGAAATATGAACGTGACAATTATGAATTACCTTTACCTACTAATACTTTAAAATGTACTTACTACGTTTGTATTTTATAACGACTTAAATATCACAATTTAAAACCATAGTGACTTATGCCACTTTACAAATAAACAGCACAATTATCACTACAACATTTTTACTTACCTCATAACCATTAACGGTCCACGTTATATTGGCTGCCGGTCTCGAATGTGACGAAGTGCAGTTTCCTCTAACTATGTCGCCAACTTTATAGCGAGATCGTATGCCGGCAATAATCGGATCCTTCCCTGGTACTACTTAAAGAAGTGCAAAAATCAAAATATATAAATTATTAAAATAAAATTTAATCCGCGAGTTAAAAATACTTTAATCTATAAGATTTTACACTAAATTCTACTCTATTCTTGTTCTTTTTGCTTCACACCTACTAAACTGTCTTTTCACGATATGAAACCACTCTTCTGTTTCCTTCCTTTCCAATTAATACTGCAATCAATATTGTGATTACTTTCTCAAAAATAATTTCCCTTATAAATTTTATTTATTTTCCACACTTTTATTTTGTTCAACTTCCTTTGCATAATGACAACTTTTCATAACTTAGCACCGTAGCAAAAAAGGACCCATTAAACACAGTTCATATTGAAGTAAATTAAAAAAAAAAAACTTATACAAAAAACATTTCTGTATAAAAAGCCTTTAAAAGGGAATAAGAAAAACCTTTGCATATTAATTGCTGACTTTGGAAAAAATGTGAATGTAGTTTTCTGGCACAACATAAAAGCGAGAGCAACTGTAGTTGCTCTTTTGCTATTGATGGCGATGATACTGTAAAAAATATGACAAAAAATTTAAAACATCCTAAAGTGTTAATAAAAAGTGCAACACTTTATTTACAGTTGAGAAGTCTCGCAAAATTTTGTGTCAGCGATCAAAAATAATAATCACAATAATAAAGTTGTTATTGAACTTTTAAAGAGTTATAGGAATAGTTAATATTAAAGTTCATAAATTATAAATATTTTCTTTTTTTGATACTAATAAAGAGGATGTGTTTAAGAATGTCAAATTTGGGCAAAGGTTTTGGAGCTTCAGCCATGGCTTACTTGAGTTTGTTTTATACCAAGTTATATAGTTTTTTCATTGACAAAATTTCCTACTGGGTCTATAAGTTGTTTGAATATTCGTTTTCAAATTAATATCCAACGTTCATATGCAAATGTTAATTTTATTTATATTTCAGAGTTTTCGTTTTTATAGAGTGTTAAATGAGTTTTGTTTATAAAATAAAAATGAAATTGTGTAAATTATGTGCAGGCATAAACTTATATACTCTATTTTGGCTGTACAGGCACACAATTTAATCTCATAACAGAATTGTTTAGTGAAAAGTTAAATGGTTATAACCCAAAAAAAAGTTTTATATTTAAATAAAAGTAAGAGATAATGAAAACTGTGACTGGATTTTTTTAACAGACGCAATTTCTAAAATTGCGTCATAATAAGGAATCAACACAGAGAAAATGACATAAAACGAAGGGTTGACTTTTTTCAATTGCAAGCGAAGAAATACCTGCAAGCACATCGTTACTGATGTTAATGGAAAGACAATCGTATAACTTGTATTACCACAGCACTTAACGACAGACATCTCAGAACAAACGTAATGACTGTGCTTTATAGTTTTTCCTGCTTTTATTATCTCATTAAAATACTTGTGTTGGAAAATATAGTGAATGAAATGTTGGTATGTAGCCAGCCTGGAGCCAGTTGCCCTTTCGTAGTTGCCCAAACGTAGATAATAAATGAATCGATTATTCAGTTAAAGAATTGTTTCCCATTTTCCATCATTAACATTGTAGGAAATATTTACTTATTTATTTCTCTAAGATTTCCTTTGGCTGGGTAAAAGAGTTTTATTGCGTTGGTATAGTGATCCGCAGGGAAAACAGAAATATGTAATGACATGTTTTTTTCCTGTGGGTTGTGTCGACTCACGGGTAAAATATTTATACATATCAAAAGTTTAAAGAATTTAGTCATCGATTTGTTAGTGCATATTTTATATTATACAGCATGTCTACAGTATTTTCCAAATTTTTAAAGCATATTCTACTATTTAAAAAATAATATTTCCAATTAATAAAAATAAATTTGTTTAGTACATAATTTTTTTTAACACTAAAAGAGTTAAGATTTGAGACACTAGTATGCATTTTGTGTGCCGCTACAAACGTAGTCAGCATTCTCTGCGAATTTCCTGTGAGCAGTGTCAGTTGAAAACACACCTAATGATGAAAGTTTTGAGTGTGTTGTCAAATTTTTCATATTTTCCATAATTTTTATGTTGAGTTAAAATGAAGTTTGCCCCACTGTAACTTCGCTAGTTGTATTCTTTACCGTAATCTTTTTTCAATAAAAAGCCAGAGTAAATAATTCGCTGAGCTATTAAAAATTTTATATTATTTTAACATTTTTATAATAAACAATAACAGTCAATCTTCTATCTGTTAGCATTTAGGACTTGGAATTATATCTTAGATTTTAGATGCCTATAACTTCTTAGCTAAAGTAAAATCTCCGTGATAGGAAAAATAATAAATAAGCCATTATGAAATATAATATTTTAACATATGAAATTATTCACTTTCCTCCCACCGATAAATGGACGCAGAAACTCTTTTTTAAGAAAATAAATCTTCAATATTTTTTCAAAATTAAATTTTCTATTTCTTGCGTTGTCCAAATCCTTGAGTGCTTCGCATATGTGGAGATTTAAAATCCAGAAGGCCGAAAAAAATAGTTTTCGTTCAAAATTTTTTCTTTATTTTCTTTCAACACCAAGTTTAAAATTGCACTCTGGCGTTGCAAATGATTGTCAATAACATGACATTTACCCGGTTAAGCATAGTAAACATTTTAAGCAAAAAAAAGGAGACTAAAGAAAAAATCTCCTTCTTTCACTTTCTAATATAAGAATTGTTTAACGTGCAAAAGTGTGCAGGACTAAAGTAATGGATAAATGGAAAAAAATCTCACACATACACAAACATATTTTCGTTAGAAAATATTTTTCCAATTTTTCACTAGCACGGAGATGGTTGTTTTTTGTTGTTGTTATCGATAGAATTTAGTCTTTAAACCAAAACATGTACAAAAACTGCTTTTAATGGGTTTTAGTTGTTTGTCTTAGTTTTTAAGCTTATCAGCTTTTCGATTTAATATTAAATGTTACATGCTCACATTCTTCACTTCCCAATAGTTATGTTCAAACTTGTCTAGAAATGAGATGGCTTAAAAATTTGATTTCGAATTTTAGAGAAAATAGGAAAGAAGGATGCTTTGATTTTTTGTTTAAAATTTTTTCAGGGTAATTTCCAAAATAAGGGTTTTATTCTGTTTTTGTGGGAACTTTAAGTACAGCATCTTTAAGCAAATTAGTTTAGAATAAAATAAAATTTACTTAAACTTCACTTACCTACTTCTAGCTCTCCAGCTCCAATCAGTGTATGAAATGAAGGTGCATCGGCTGAAACTTCACAACTATATTTACCAGAGGTGGCTGCATTAACTGTCTCCAAAACTAGTTGACTTTCGTTAGAAGATGATCGCTAGTATAAAAGATAAATAATGGTTGTGATTAAAAATACATGCATTTGTTTAAAAACATTTAAATAGTCTCCATAAAATAAAATTAATTTACAAATTAACTACAGATGATTTTACTGCATAAATATAGTTTCGAAAACTTAATCTTGAGTATTTAACCCTGCTGTTAGATTAGAAAAATATGCAAATCCTATATTAAGAGACCATTTGGTCTAAATTAAGTATATACAAATTTAATCCTATTTTTCCATGTAATATGATAGACTACCATACTGCAAATAAAAAACGTAATTCTAAACCATCAATAACTTAACTTACAACCCGGTTACCGGTTATTTATGCACTGTCATATTTTTTAACAGCTCAAACATCTAGGTTGTTTGTGTTATTGTACTTGTTGTTGTAACGCAGCCACCTTGTAAAGTAAATTCACTTGGTCGACTTGTATAAAGTTGTGGGATTCCCCTTTTCATTTGCCTATGAGAATGTATGCATATGAACACTATTTAGTTTAGTTTGTAATTTGACCTCGTAAAAGTTACACTGTTTTTATACATTTGGAGCAAATGGAAAGACAACGTTTTTTGAATGAGGGTGATATTTGTGAACTGCTCAATACAGAAACTGACTCGGATATTTCAGATTCTGAGTTTGAATATGTTTCAGAAAATGATGATATAAGTGATTTTGAAATAGAAAATGAACCAGAAACGGCTTCGATTGGTGCTGACCCACTCTTTATAGCAAAAAACCAAATGGTATGGAGTGCTAATCCATTACAACAACCTATTGGAACTTCTGCTCAGAATATTATTTCAGTACAACCAGGACCAACTAGATTTGCAACGTCTAGATGCAGTGATATACTATCAGCATTTTTGTGTTTTTTTCCACCTTCAATTGAAAGAATAATCGTCGAAAATACAAATATATATGGTAAAGTGAAATTCGAGGATAAATGGACGGATATTGATGAAGACACATTCCGTGCTTATATTGCTATTCTCATTCTTGCAGGAGTTTATCGGTATGTATGTATATTCTTGCTTCATTATTTTAGTAACATGATTCACACGAAAAATTTATATATGGGAGTGGAAAAAACGAAGATGTTCATGGCCTATTTGATGCTACTTTTGGTCGCCCAATTTTCCGTGCAATAATGTCTGAAGGTACATTTCACATGATTACAAGTGCGCTCCGCTTTGATAATGTTGCAAGTCGACGACAAATGCGTAGTGACGACATGTTTGCTCCTATTCGTGAAGTTTGGGAACGTTGGTAGGTCCTTCTCCAAACATTATACAATTGTCATGAGAATGTCACAATTGACGAGCAACTTGTTGGTTTCAGGGGACGATGTTCCTTCCGACAATTTATGCCTTCAAAACCTGCAAAATATGGTTTGAAATGTTGGTTAGCTGTAGATTCAAAATCTGGATATGTCTGGAAAAGCTAAAAATGCAAAGCCTGAGCAGAACCAAGGACAGCGAGTTATATTAGAGCTAACGGAGGGATTAAAGGGCCAAAATATAACAGCTGACAATTTCTTTTCCTCTTTTGATTGAGTGAAAAAATTACATGAAAGGAAACTCACATATGTAGGCACAGTGCGCCAAAATAAAATATTCATACCTCCAAAACTGCTGAATGTAAAACAACTCCCTTTATATACATCTACGTTTGCTTTCTGTGACATTGTAACATTGTTAGACATAAAAATAAAGCAACTAAACTAATCAGCTCAATGCATAAAACAGCTACAATTGACGAAAGTGGAGCGAAAAAAAACCGGAGATTGTTTTCTACTACAATTCAACAAAAGGTATGCTTTGAAGCTTGTCGTCTGCAGCTTCTAATAATTTATTTCTTATAGGAGGAGTAGATACTGCTGACCAAATGATTGGTTCCTACACAACAAAACGTAAAACAAATCGATGGCCAAATATTGTATTTGCAAATATGCTTGACATATCTGCCTTGAACGCATATATACTCTTTTGTGAGATCGATGCTTCATGGGCAGCCGGTGATCAAAATCGTCGGAGACCAGAGTTTTTACGAAAACTAGCACTTTCTTTGGCAAATGCGCATATGATAAAACGAAGAAGACTACCACAACAACAGTTTTCAGCGAAGTTATTGACGGAAATACAAACCTCATCTTCAATTTCCGCGAGCTCATCAAAAAATTCTTCTTCTAAAGACGGAGCGAGAAAGCGGGGAATCTGTAATTGCTGTAAGGGTAAATCCGATATAAAATGCTTTACTTGCGAAAGTTTTATTTGTAAAAAAAACAGGAAATTTTTTTGTTTAGCATGTAGTAAAAAACAATTTGAGTAAAATAATATTTTTCTTGTAAATAAAGGCAACAAAAACTTCATTTTTTATATTCCATCAAAGTGATATATTCACTGAACCAAATGGTCCCTGATACAAGATCAGTAGCTTTTTATTTTTTTTTTTTTTGTTCCGCTTTACTTAAGATACCTAATATTTTAAAAATAATATTGTAGCAAAAATACAGCACTTGAGTCGGAACCTCAAAATTATATTTTATACCGTTCAAAAGTTATTAAGGTTACAAAAAAAAAATTTGGACCAAATGGTCCTAATCTAACAGCAGGGTTAAGTGGTTTATTTAAAAAGAAAATCTTTGCGAAATTATCAGGTTTTAATAATATAAATCTATATTAAATAACTTTTCTTTGCTTTTTTTGGAAATTGAAATTAATTATACACCAAACTGCTAAAGAGCATTAAAAATGCACACACACCCACACCAGGAAGCTCACGAAAATAGCTACACTTGAGCACAAATATTTGTAACTCACACCTACGTAATAGCATTTCACAAAATTATGTACATGCAATTGCAAAGGTAGAGTATACTCCCTTATATTTTCGGTTATTCATGTAAGCAAATTGCAAAGTTTGCTAAAAATTGTATTAAAAATTAAAATGGAGAAAAAAACGTCTGCCCAAAATTTAAATTTGTGAAAACCACACTCCCATAAAAAATAGTTTATAGTTTCTTGAGATGCTACTATGTAATTTTTAGCTGTTGTTACGTGAGTAGGTGTGTGGGTTTGTGTGCCGTTTTGTGTTAATATTTTTTTTCGCACTCTAAAGGAAACGAATTGAAGTTGCAGCTGAATTTGTAAGCAAATTTTAAATGACTAGTTTTTGCACTGTATGTAAAAAGAATATAAAAAATCCGCTAACACGTTTGTATTTTATTTGAATTATGAGATTTCCGTATGTGTGGCTTTGGGCTTCGAGTATTTTATTTAAATCAAGTTTGTTCGTTTATTTTCTTGTGGGCTCCTAAAAGTGTAAATATATCACAGGTATGAAACTTATTGCTTGTTATCGCAGATCTACTGAAACTTATTTCAACAAGCAACAGATCTTAATCTCTTCTACTCCGCAATTTAAAAAGATAAACGCTTTATGAAATCATAAATGTATACGTAACTTTAATACACGAAGAAAAGTTGCACCAGTTCCTTTAACCTTTTGTTTATTATGTCGCCATTTCACGTTCTTGGTGGTGTTTCAATTGAACGACGAATTGTAGATACGACTACGGATATCTCGCATCCTTCCACCCTAATAATAATAATAATAATAATAAGTTTTTGCCAACGCTAGAAGCTTATAAGGCTATACATTTTATGTTGCATGGTTCTACACGGCCCACGCGCTACTCTTTTTAGAGAATACAAAAAT
This sequence comes from Phania funesta, assembly GCA_963932375.1. Taxonomy (NCBI): domain Eukaryota; kingdom Metazoa; phylum Arthropoda; class Insecta; order Diptera; family Tachinidae; genus Phania; species Phania funesta. The sequence goes on along the minus strand of OZ010653.1, from coordinate 82,393,245 downwards.
ATTATTTCAAAGGTTTTTGTAAAAAATTCTATAAAATGTATTCTTCGAGTGTATTAATCGTATCCTCAATCGAATACTAGTATAGATCTAACAACTACAACTGTAAAAATTTGACATTCCGAAAATTAAATTTAAAATTCCATAGGCACTTTTAAAACAAACTGAAACAAGATAATTATAAATTTTTTGTGCACAATAAAAAAATATTTATAATATTTTACTTAAACAAATTTATTTAGTTCCTCTGGCAATCACGTAAATAAGAAATTTAATTTTATCAACGACGAGATCAACTCTCTAGATCCATAAAGTCCACAAAATACACGCTTGCGTGTTTTATTTACTTGTAGAAAAATTTTTAAACGAATTGAAAATGATACAGAATATTTGAGGGCATTTGGAAATTGTTTTACAAAAGTAACCTGAGGTTTGTGTGTGTTAGCGTAGCAGGTTTGTTGTTTACTTCTGTTCCATTGTTGTTTCTGAAAATTATATTTTAAGTGTTTTTGGTGTGACTAATATTTACAAACTTTTTGTAAAATAAACAAATTTGTTGTATTTTTATGTTTAGTTGCCGGTTTCAAGTTGGAAAGTAACATTGGTCATTCTGCTGTGTAGGAATTTATGCAACTGATTTTATTTTATTTTACTGTATTTTAATGTATGGTTTTGAGAACTGTGGTATTATTGTTTCCAACTCAGATGAGATTTAAAATTTTTTTTTGTACGTGTTGTTTGAATATTGTACTTTGTGCATGGATTTATAAAAGCATTAAAAAGCCATACAGTTTAGGCCGCCTGCTATTGAGAGGGATATTTAACGAATTATTTGGAAATGTTTTTAAATGTGATTTTTAATTTGAATGAAATGCATTTTAAATTGTTTAGTCCAAATTTTTGAATTTTTGGTTGTATGTGTGGAACATATCATACAATTCTAATCACTATAATGTAACTTATAAATGCGCACTATATCCATATAATTGCAGCTTTTAAAAAAATTCTGAAAATAATTCCAGACAAAACTTCACATACACACTTATCTCACTTTTCATATATCATTAATTCTATCTACTTTCCACTTAGCCGTAAAGATACGATTATAAGTACAGCAACTTATATTTAAGCAAAACTTTTCCGAACAAAACACCATTAGTTTTTAACATATTGACAGAATTCGTTTTTCAATTAAAAGTTAAGTAATTTGTCATTAAAATTATATTAATTTTTTTTAATGTGACTTATACCACTTTCAAAGTAAACGTTTCAATTTGGGGCCAATTTTTACCAAGCACTATTTTTTTTTTAATTTTCACTCAAGCCCAAAGGAATTTATATCGACATAAAAATTTATTACCATTCAAAATGATTTGCAGCCATTCCCGATGAATTAATTATGACTTGATTCCTTTAAAACTTGGAGCACTATTTTATATGCAGTTTATACATTTTGTGTGAAAAGCACAAGTGGCTGGAGTTGAAATCATAATTTTTTTCAAAAGTAATTTTTTTTAATTTGGAACTTAATCTTCATTTATTTATACATATATTGCGAGTTCCAACTTTGTACTTTTTTCAACACAATGAACAAATGTTTAACATAATATAAGTAAAGGTTTTATTAGCACTTGAACTGAAAGTCTTAAACAAGTTATTAGCAGTAGTAAAATAAGAACTTTAAATAATAAGTTTATAAACGTTTTATCTTACAAGCTTCCCTTTCATAATACGGAAAACTTTTTCCCGCTTGATTATTTTAATGTTCGGTAGTTGTTAGAATAATAAACTTATAATTCCTACTGAGTAAATGTTTTCTTTTTAGCAAATGAAGAACTACGCTGAAACATAAATACTGGGTGCGTCTCTTTTTTGTTGTTATTAGTAAAATATGAAATAATAAACACAGCTAACTTACACATACATATAAACATATGTTTGCTTAAATCTAACTATAGGATAGTAGGTATGAATCTCTCTACACACAGCATAAATACATATTTAAACTTGCCAATTTTCTGGACTTTGAAACTGGTATAAAAACAAAAATCTTTTTCACACATACTCGTATGTAGTTCGCTTGTAGTTATTATGAAGTTTTGCAAAACAAAACAACTTCATGACAGTAGCAAATAGTATTCAAAAAATAAAACTAAAATCAAAACCAAAATGCTAGCAGGAATTATAAAAAGCAAAATAAGCTTTGGGAAAAAAGTACACACAGCAAACAGCATTTAAAAGTCGGAAGTGCCAAACTGTTGGCATGAACTTTCATAAACCGAAAAAAGGAATAATAAAGCTATTAAATAGACAAGAAACTTTTGTTTATGCATAAATATTTGTTGGAGTTTCTCACATAGCATTCTGTATTTATAGAATGGGAAGATATGTTCGCAGGAAAATTAAAAATATTTAAAACTCTTAGTTCACACTAGGGGATTCTTAACGATAAAAAAAAACCTAGAGGATATCAAAGAAAAGTAGTTGTTTTGTAAAGTTTTGTTTCGAAAAAATTGCAGATACAGTGCTTTACAAAATCTTAAAAAAATCTGCTCAGGGCTTAAAATTTTCAAGTTTAAGATTTTCGGTAAATAACGGAATTTATATATTTTGGCTTTACTGGTTTAATTCACGGTCACACCATATATTTCAACAGTAGACTTATATTACGACCGTTGTATGTGAGATTGTAAATTTCTTGGGCTCGTTATAAGAGGTTGTGTTTTGGTTAAAAAAGTTTGCTTGTTTAGCAAGTTCTTCAACTTGGTTGCAGCCGCAGCAGTGGTGGAAAATGAAGATTTTAAAATGATTCTGAACTTCAACTAAATCACTACTTTTTTAAATAATCAATTAGGGGCAAATTTATTTAAACTATTTTTTTAAACTATATAGGGTATATATTTATATGATTTACCTATAATTCTGTGGTATGTACAACTGATTAAAGAAGAAGCGGTTGAAGAACATATTCAAGGCAACTCAGATGAATGTTGGTAATTTAATTTTATTTTGGACACTGACCAAGGCAAATATGAAGTGAGTTGTCAGTATTTTATGCTAAAGAAATAAAAAATAACAGTTACTTTCCGCAAGGTCGTAATATCTAAATTCCCCAAATGTGAGCGGGCTTAAAACCATATGGGGCAAGTATTCAAATTTGTTAGAAAGCTATTGATAGAAAAAAGTATCATCATTAACGAAAAAACAATTCGAATGGTACCAATAGCAGCATAATAAAGAAATTCTTTATTCAAAATATACTTACATATGTTATTTACTACTCTGAAATTAATCAGTTCCTTTGTTTTCATTAATTATATTCTAATTTTGTGATGTTATTTTGCTGTTGAAGAATATAAAATATTTCTTAGCTCTCTTTCGTTTTACATTCGCTTGTATGTCAGCAGCACTAGATCTGTTAATTGTCCCTTATGAACATTGAAATCGTAATAGCATTTTCCCATAAGCGTTCGTCTTTTAGTTTTGATACTTTGTAGACGGTAGCAGGCTGTATTTTTGTTTTTTTTTTAAGGAGAATTTTTCGGTTTATTTTTCCAAATAAATATGTTTTATAAGAAGTACTAAAATGTTAAAAGAAGTACCCTTTTGTTTGGTGTTTAGTACATTTTAATTTTTAAATTTTCCATCATTTACTTAGAGACAAATATATGATTTCTACTCTAGGAAAATCAAAATCAAAGTGTTTAAACGTGTTTAAAAAAAGCGAAATGTTTGACATTTTACGTATATTTAATCCAATTTTAAAAGTTTTCTTCCATACTCCTCTTTTTATTTTCTGTTTGCTAAATTAATATTCCGCGTGGGTTTGAAATTGCGTTCATACCAAAGATCGTTCCACACTTTTTTATTACTCAACTTTTTCCAGAATTACTTGAGCTGTAGGAATGAAATAAAGTTCTCTAATTTTAGAGTGAACATACTTGCAGAATGATATCTGTGTGTATTTGTTAACGCCTGTAAAAGTTAAGAGCACATTCTTTCAGAAAATACTCGTACTTAAGTGACATCAAATAAAAATTAAAATTAAAAAAAATAGTTGAATTACTTTTGGTCATTAAATGTTCAAATGAATATTTAGTCAGAATTCTCTTGGCATATAATTGGCGGCAGTATTGTGATAAAAAGCATGGCATAAAACCCATCATTTGATGCTCAAAAATATGCTAAATATTTCGAATTTTTGTCCATAACCTTAAATATTTCTATCGTTCAACAATTATTAGCTAAAGTTTGTGTATTTAATATTTTAAAGCATTTTGCAAGAAATGTTTCTATGTTTTTTTTGCCTATAAAATATATATGTATTTGATACTTACATCAACTTTTACGCCAGAAAATTGGAAAACTTTCATAGCAGGGTTGTCTTTGGGTGTGAAACTATAAAATTCCCTTCGTCCTTTATACCATTTAACTGAATAGAGGCTGTCATCTTCCAAGTCATACAAACACTTGAGTATCGCCTTTTCACTCTTTCTGACAGCCTGTGGTATTTCAACGCGCACATCACGTAGAGATAATGAGAGGCCTGGAAAATGTAAGCAAAAACAAAAAGCAAATTAGTTTAAATGATATACAATAAATAAAAGGAATGAATGGAATTATTGAATTATTTTGTAGTAAGAAGACGGAGGTCGACTAAGCTACAATTTAATTTTCTAACAAAAAATTGCAAACATTCCGTCAAATCGATTGAACCACTAAAAAACATTATCCAGAATGTATGTCGGAAATTGGTTTAATTCCACAGTTAACTAACGCAGTCATGCACATAATGTCTCACACAAATGGATCTTTATTTATACATATAGAGTTATTAAAACAACGCAGATAGTTAATTGTCTTACAACTATGATAAAACTTAAACACAAAAAAAAACGTCGCAAATTTTGAGGAATCAAAATCTATATCTGCTTAAGATAAGCAAGATTTGGTATTAGACAGATATTAGTCGCCATATGTTCTTAAAATATCATGGTTGTTTGCCCCTCCTTTTAAAAAAATCCTACGCTTTTGTCTTCTTTAAAACAATTAACTTTGAATATAACTTTACCTAAACTTTTAGTACTTAAATTTAATTTAAAAGCAAAATAAATAAAAATCCCAAAGCCAAGTTCACTTAAGTTAAACAATTCATTCCCATGTGCTTACAAACTTTTAAAGAAGAGGGATTTGTCACATCCAAAAATCATATGATTGTTTGTAAAAATTTTTATTACGCTATTGTGCAGTAGTTTCACACAATTCTTACTTGCTGAATAATTTAATGGAAAAACTAAAATGAAGTTAAAAGATAACTTAAGTTAATTGTTCAACAAGAAGGAAAAACAAAGTTGGGTTTTCGCCTGTTAAATCTGCTTCTGGATGTGGTAGAGAATGTGGTGGTAGGGATAGCGATGATGGTGGCAAAACAATGTATACGCCTCTAGAGTGGCAGTTGCATGTTAATCTCAAGTTTGGTTTTTTTATTAACTAAGTAAACAATAAAAACTAAGGAGAAAATAAAAAACTTTAATTTTTTGTAAAATAGTTTCAGATATACAGCAAAATTTCGTGTATCTGAAGGGACTGTGAAAAAGGGCCTGCCCTTTGTATTTGTCATTGAAGTCTAGTTTTAAAAACAAAACGGCATATATATGATATAGTTCTATCAGGGTAACTGAACTGTAAGGGTGCAAATACCAATAGCAAAAAGAAAAAATTTAACTAATACTAGAAACAGCAAAGAATTATGTTTGCTTTTATTAATAAAGTTGAGGTAAAATTATCTCATAAATCTTTTTCCAGCCCTGATCATTAATTTCTCTTTAAATTATATTTTGGTGTTCTTATATTTAATTTTTAGCAAAGTGTTGGAATATATATGACAACTGTTAAGGATATTATAACAGAGACCTTAAAAAAAAAAATGTTTAAAAGAATAATTTATTTTTCTTATTCATTTATTTATTGACAAAAATGTGGTACAATACGAATTAGCCTTATTTAGCAGTAGCTAAATAAGAAATAAATCCCAATTGCAATATAAAGTTTCATAATTAATATAGAAATATTTTTTTTATCTTTTCGCATTAACGTATTGACAAATTTTAAGTTTAACTGGTTAACATTTACTCTATTTTCGATTTCCATACAATTACTAGTGATAACCATCGAGCGAATTTTTCTCAATTTCATTTTCCAGCAAACGCTAATAACATATTTCTTTCGGCGACTTGGGCTCTAATTTCATATAAAAACCATGATTTCTAATTTTTTTTATAATTTTAGTTTTAATGAGAACACATTTTTTATATGAATATTGTATGTTGCATTGTAAGAAAGTTACATGTTTATCCGCCGTGAGTATTAGTAATGTTTGGTTCTATGGCATTGTTATTAATTCCCTTTCAAGGACTTTAAAATCTATTTTATTAAAATCACAAAACGTTATTGTTTGGTTTAATACGGATAATAAAAACTCATATGAAATGAAAATGTTATAGTTTTTTGAGAAAAAGGAGCGGGGAAGATCATACACAAAACAATCATCGTGTGAAGTACTGCCAGCGGTCGCAAAATAGGTTGCCGTTAAATTATTTATTAAATTTATACCAATGACACTTATATCCTTCAAAAAACTTCTGCCCATTAGAGTATTAGTGTTGAAATCACCAGTTAAAATATCATCCGTGTAACCAAGAGTAAGTGTGGAAAGCTTATCTTGTTTCTAATTCTTTAATTCGGTTTGTTTAACCGATCCAGTATAGTTTGTTGATCGTTTTTAAATATTTCATGGAACAAGTCTTATAGTTTTTGAGTTTTCGAGGGAAATTCGTCACTAATAATATTTGTGAAATAATTATTAGCATTTACTTCTTCATCAACGATTTCATCACTATGAAGCTCTAAATTGGTCCTTATAATTGCATGAAATTGATGATTTTACATAGATACCCAATCATTTAGCATTTGAAAACCAATCACTCCGGAAAAGATCTTAGTCTGTAGTTGTTATCACGAACGTCAGAACCAAACATAATATGAGTTCTCACCAGAAGTTCTATTACAAAGTGTTTTGATCGTAGTATATTTATAATTAAATAATATTTTTAACAATAGCGGAAAACACTCTTCGCTGCATATCTACAATTTTTGCACACGTTGTATGATTTTCTGCCACAAAGCGTGAATGTCTTTTTTAAGCGTTTAGCCAATTTATTACAGAGTTACATAAAATAACTTTGCCCCAAGCAATAAATTAAGCTGCAGGCGGTATATAAACGCTAATGCCGCCTCTAAAATGTTTACGCAAAGAAGGTATTTGGTATGTGCATAAACTTTCTAACAACTTTTATCAATTAATGGAATTTTGTTTGATATTTTAATTCTTACTATTTTACAAAAAATTTTTAACAGCTTTAGTTTAAATTTAATTCTTCACAGGCAGTTGTTGAGACGGTTCTACCGCCGTGAAACTTTGTAAGCGCAGGTGTCTACTTGTTTTGATCTTAAAAATAAAATGAAATACACAGCTGTTTTAGCATTGCAAATTACTAATCTGCAACGATTTTTGCCATAGCATATTTGCTCAAGTATAGCACAACTTTAATTTCGAATATTTTGTTGTTACGGTTTTGAAAAATGTAGCATATTTGCTAGACTTGCTACATTTGCAAGGTTTGCAAGGGTTGTTTACAACCAAGAGTGAGTTCCCCTAATATTTTCGATTACTGTTCTAAACAAAAAAGTGTGATAGGGATCTTTCTTGTATGAGAACGTGAACTAAAGAATGGCTAAACAATCATAGCTATATTTATTTTTAATTCAATTAGTCACGCATTTACACTCAAAAATAATTTACTATTTGTTTCCTTTATTAACTGATTAAAATATTTGAATGAATTAACTACAACATTATTTACTTCCAACATTAACAAAATTACAAAAAAGTGAAAAATTTATAGTTATAAACGATATTTAGATCATGTAGAATCGATACATATTTATTTTATACGTTTATATGCAATAAAATAAATATAAATGTATTTCAAACAAAAAGCGGTAGAAACAAAATATTTGAGGCAACATTAAAAACATTAAAATAAGTGTTTTCAATATGGATAAAACAATAATGAATAAAGTGTAAGTAATATTACATATGTAATTATGTGTATAAAAACAATTGTAGCACGAATTTAATTAAGTTTAGAGCCAATTTTGTATTCTTTCTTCAGTCAGCTGTTTTTGTTATGAAAATGAAATCCAATAACACGTCAAAAAGCATTGGTGTAAACGGCATAGATTTTCTTCGAGATTTGAGCTGAAAAATACTAGATTTTGCGTAGATGTAAATGTAGTATTAGTGTAAATTCTTGTTCGATCCTCTTTCTTATTTGATTTTTAATATGTACTTAAATATGTTTGTACATTTATTAGTTATAAGATCATTGAAAATTAATATTATATTGTTGCTTATTATAACGGACCACTTTCAAAAATCTTTCTCTATATTCTTTTGTGGTTGAAAATCAAAATTGTATTAAATTTAAGTCATTAGTTGTCGAACCTGAAATAAATAAACATTAAAAAATCCTTCGCGTCGTTTAAATTTATTAATTTATTTAAAATAGTTAATTTTTTTACGCGACAGTGACCTTTCCCTTCAGTGGTGGTCTTGGTATATTTTATCATTCTATTAACTTCAACAAATAACGGTTATCTACTAATGTATGAACTTGGAGTCTTGGCAGGCTTTCGGCCAGTTTTTGGCAGTTGAGCAGATATTGTGTAAAATTGGTAGCTGCTCTTCTAAGATGAATTTGCTGACCCAACACGAGCATGAAAGAATCAGTTTGATTAATTATTTTCATTTTAAATGTTCATTTTATTGTTTAGTTCAACAATTTGCCTTAAAAAAACTACAGTGAGTATTATAGCTGCACGCAAAGAAACATTGTTAAGGTAGCCATAAACTAAGAAATAAATAAAGAGATTAAATAACATTGACTGTTAAATGTCATAGCATATACAATTATTGTCAATATCAATAATTAAATATTTTTGGATATATTCAGTTAAAACCCCATTGAATTTAATTGGAGTAACCGATTAGAAAAGTAATTGTTAATAAGTAATGGAGCAAACCAATTCAAGACATAAATTTGTATTGTATTTCTCTCTGCAATTTTCCAATATATGTATGGACTGCAATAAATATTTCTATCAAAAACGTTACTACATTTGACAAAGAAGCGGAAACTTTAAAAGCTATTTAATTTAGCAAACAGAATTAAAATCGAAAAGCATCCATATATTTTTTTTGTGTCTATTTGCTTGATATTTTATCTATGCTAGTCTGAAAAGATTGGTCAAAATTATAATTTGTTTATTTTATCTCCGTTTTAGCTTAAAAATCATATAATTCTTAACATTAGAGGTTTCTTTAGTAAATGTAGTATCTGCTATGCAACTGAATAAAAAAAGTCATCGCAGATTTTCTCAAGTACGCTCGAAAGTTTCAAGTACCCCATAGGCGCCATTTCAACTTCATCATGTAATTTTTTGTATCCTCCTTTAAAAGCTGCTCAACAACTACCGTCATGAGTGAATTGCAATCAAGTGAGTGATTAAACTTCAATTCGTGTAGCCTTTTGAAGATGCAGTATTTACTTAAAGTGGGTAGTTCTGACTCAAAGGACGAAAATTTAAATAAATTTAAAAGTGTAAATGTATTAAACAGCAAACAATTTTTAATTTTCAAAAGCCTTCATTTAACGTTGCTTTCTACTGCAAATGGCATTTACATATAAAATTTTTATCTAATGCTGCTCCCTTTTATTTAGAAAACCTTTTCGGTCTTTTGTAAACACTTTTCTGAAGGCTTTTACGGTAGCAAATACTTAAACATCTGCGCACCTTAACTACTAAATTCAGTGAAGGACTACGGATACAAATGAATGACGGTCATTGTTTTTTGATGAAGAGATGTATTTTGGATTTCACATGTTTTTATAGCAATAAGTGCCCATGTGTGTCTGTACAGATAAATTGCTATGAAAGATGTGCATGCACTAGAGGTAGTTGAGTACCTTTCGCACATATATGTATGTTTTAAAATCCATATGTAAAGAATAAATAGCATCATATATTGATGCAAACGAAGGCACACAAAGTCACTTTGTATATTTTATATTGGTCTTGAAGTTGTTCGATTAAAATATTTTCAGCTCACAATTTGATGATGTTTGTCAAGCACATGAAAATGCTTGTTTATACTATTTTATGTTTTTTGCTCTCTTAATTCAGTTTTCTCTTGCAACCATTTATTTTTTCCTTTTTGGGTAAAAGTGTGTCTGTTATAAAAAAAACCGACAGTACGTTTTACTCATCAATCTTATACTTTGTATTTTTTTTTTTTTTTTTTTACAAGAATGTCTGTGTTTTTGACTAAATGATCACTTTTTTCATCTTTTGAGTTTTTCTGGTATGCACACTTTAAAATAAATTAGTTAGCTAAGTCTCTCTCATGGAGTCAGACAAATCGGTTGACGTATTGATGGATAAATTCGGATATTTCAATATGATTTTTTTGCTTTTTCATTCGAAGCAAAAAGAAAAATGATAAGTGAAAAAACAAATGACTCCTTCAGTGATTCCTTTTGTTGTTTAATTTTCTATTTTTATTTGAAACTGTTGGGCTCTTATGTTAACATTTACATTAAAAATTTGTTGAACATATTTGCTTTATTTTAAAATTGCTCTTTCGTACCTACAAGCACATAGTGAAGCTGTGTGTTCGTGTGAGTGTTTTTGTATCCGAAAGTAAAGTGAATTGCACAGGAGACATGAAGGCTACATGTTAGTTGCAGTTGTATGTGAGGAAAACAAATGATTTGATATTAAATGGCATTTTCAATGGGTATTAAATGACACATTATTATACAGATTCTGACTTGACTTCTGTGATGAATTGAGATTTGCTTATATACGTTGATATCGTATTATATCTTTATCTTTAACAATCAGAAAATTTCTTTTATTTAAAATAAAAATAAAGTAAGGTATCGTGTGTATAAAGAAAAGTAGGAAATAACATATAGTAGTTATAGTGTAAACAATTTTCCGTAACTTTATCAAATTATAGAAGGGCAACCTAATTTATATATGAATACAAAATTTTGTTTATATGTTTTTATGCAAGTATTTTATACGATAATATTATATATTTATTCTAAATCGGATCTCTATATTCTTATGTGAGTTCAGTTACCAACATGCAAACGCAAATGTTCTTTTGAAGTGGTCTAATGAATTGAATATATAATTCTGTTATTTTTAGTCGATTTTACCATCAAAATTTAAAGTTATCGATAAATAATGGGCAAATACATTTTAATCTAAGCCACTAAGTTCGTTGACTTATTAAGTTCGTTGACTTATTTTGCAGCACTTTTTTTAGAAATTCTATTTATTTTATAGATTTGTAAAACGCATTTAGCAGCCACTAATTTAAGACCAGGCTTAGTGAATGATAAAGGGGTACTTCTGATGATATGCATTTTGTTTTTAAAGAAGGTGAGTTTCTCGTAGTACCTAAGGTATACAAATTTTGAATGCTGATATCCATTTGGCAAATTATCTTTATTGTATAATAACACTGCTTTTAGGCCTAAAAAAGGTGCATATTATTAAAACTTGTCAAGTGTATTTTGCGCTTATCCTCTCTTAGTTTTACTCTCTCCATTTCAGATGAATGGCCAGCCATTTGATTGATGTTTATAGTTGGGGAATACAAAGAAATGAATTACATCTGCAAAATATACAAGATGTTTATCATCTTCATTGGCAGTACAAAGCAGTTTAAATAAAACGAGGTTGTTATCTTTTTAAAAAGTTGCCGGAAACATAATCCTCGCTTCGACTTCATCACAACTGTATATTGCAAAAAGGATCGTGATATTCCTGAGAAATGCTGCTTAAAGTTATTACTGGTGCGAGTATAAAATTGTTTTTAAAATAAAAGTAAACGAATAAAGGCTGTATACTTTAGAAAATAATTAAAAACACTAAAAATACGACTTTATTAAATTAAACATTAAAATTTGTCGCATAAATAAATTTACGGTAAATACCAAATTCTAATAAAAATATTGCAGTAATGAAAAATCTCTTCTACATCCTGCATTGTTGTATTTTAGCAGAACCAATTGTTTTTAAATTAGAAGATACAACAAAAAATTGTTAATAAATAATGCGATTATTTATCCATCACTTCAATAAAACGATTTATTAAAACGAATGATGATGTCACAAATATGTAACCACCAAATACCCAGACACATTTCAACACTTTATGCACAGACATGTACTGGTAGTATTGACAACCTCAAAACAAACAAAAAGTGATAGAAAAACCAGCCATCAAACAAACACTTATTTCGTCATGGAGGTTAAAAAAAGTGAAATAAAAATTGAATTTTATGTGGAAGACTCAACACCAGTAATCAATCACTTTGAATAAAACTTTAATTTTACTTTATTTCAGTATCGTAGTTGTTGTTGATTTTATTGTTGTTAGTTTATTTTGCGGTATATTTACAAATGACAACACCCTACAAGTCGCCAAAAAAAAAAACAAGAATACTGCTGCATATAGCTTCCAACGAGTTTGGGTATGGTGGGTATGTATGAATATGTATTGTGTTGTGATGTGCTGTGGATGTGTAAACATGCAGAAACATCGACTGGAAACACTAAGTAAATAAATCAATTTTTATCTTTTTTACATTTTAATGACAATGGACAGTTTCGAACTTACGAAAGGCAACGAATTACAAATTTTAACAGAACAGGGAGAAAGACAGACATACAACCGAGGAGGTAGTGAATTATATAACAAGTGCTGTATTTTGTGTGTCCTCAAAAGCCAATTAAAAACATTTAAGGCAAACAAACTAACAAGGGGAAAAAGATTTTATTTGAATTTACTCTTGGTTGTAGTGACAATAATCATATTTAAGTGATTTTGCTTAACTTAAAAAATTGACTACTTTTGTACCCTAACAGTTATAATGTATATAAAAAATTTCGAAAGAAACGCTAAGGCTTTTTGTAAAACCCCTCTAGTTTTTAAAGCCTGTAGTTTTTTTCATCCTGCCTGGGTTTATGACAAAATTTCCACAAATCGACAATATCCTTCTTATAAAATAATAAATAAGGAAATGAAGTATAAATATTTCTAACTAAAGCGTGCTCAAATGGAAATGGAGTACGCAACTTCCAATAAAAAATAAGGCTCACTAGTAGGATTTCAACAAATACTGATGTCTTGTACCGTCTGCATGGAACGTCCTCTTGCATCCTCTGGTCCTTTTATTAGTATTTTAAGACGTCAACCTCGCAAGCAACATTGCGAGATAGATGATGTAGTTGAAGAAATGATAGTGAAAGAATAAAATTTGTTACATTTTGCATTTTTTGCTCCTTAAATGAAGACGGAAAATTATGTAAAAAACTCTAAGCGAAGTGTCTCTTAATCTGACCGCTTTCAACTATTTTTGCTACGCGTTCATTTTACGGCATTGCCAACCTCCCAACTCAGGCCGGTTAAAATCAATTAAGGACTTTGAAGGATCCGCTATATTAAATTATGAAGATATATCAGAGGTACTCCTAGGGATGAATCAATTTTGGTCACTTCTGGATTAATTCTCAATTACTGTTAGGAGAGCAAGTGTGCAAATTTTTATTGGAATTTTACTTGTTTCTAAATTACGAAGCGATCTTTCTGCGCGCCGCGGTTGGCTTAGCTGTACCACATTTTGGATGTATAATTTCCAACCCCTTTTTTAAGCACTGGGAACTTTATCCCGACAATGGTCTGAACCAAATTATTAGAAAATTCGTCTAAAATTGCTGGCCAATTGAGTGGACTATTTGCGTTCGCTAATTCTTTTCGTTAGTAAGATGATTTTTTGACGTCTTGTGGCACGTATGTTGTCTTGAAAAAGGACAAATAGTTTGTAATCATGACTAAATGTCGCTTGTTGTTGACGTTAACTTTCTCCACAGCTTCATTTTAATATTCTTTCCCCCCCCCCCCCCCCCCCCCCCAAATGCGGCAGTTGTGTTTATTGTGATGCCAGTTGGGTCAAAAATGAGCCGCATGACTGAACAGAATATTATAATAGCACAGTGGAAACTGAATGGTTTTTCAAATAAATTTTCACAATTTGCAAGTCTTGTTTGTTTTGTATCTATTAATGACAAAATGAGAAATAAAAATGTCAACAAAATATAGTGGAATTTCCAGATATGATTACCGTAAAGCTGTTTAATCCTCATAGGAAAATAAAACCTTTGTGTTGTAAATATTAGTTGTACTCACATTTTTATTTCATTAAATTATTTAATTCTCTCTACGTTTCACATTTGCAGCTCAAAGGGGAAATATTTCTTTATAAACAGTGTCCAATGCAGAAATCGTGGTGGCAGCAATCCTGAAATCCTTGAAGCAATAGTTTGATTAACTTCAGTTAGAGGAGGCATATTTTAAAGTCTTGGTTTACTTTAAACTTATTAAATCGAACTCGCGGAAAGAGAATACTTTTTCAAGTGGTATTAGAATTTTATAATATGACGCCAAAGTAAGTGTGAATTTCTTTATTTGTCACTTAACTTGTTTGGTTGGTTTATTTTGATCCTTTTTTGGGCAGTTCAACGCTTGGCTAAAAGTGTCAAGTTTTATCTTTGCTTTTCTTTATTAATTGATTCTTAACGGTTTATATATTTTGTAGCGTAGTATTATGCTAACCATGTTTAGCCATGCTAATCTATAGTTTTTTAGTTTTTTATTCTTCGCTACACGCACACCTTTCTTATTAATGGCAACCTCTTAGAAATTGAGTGTGATAAATGATGGGTTAAAATAGGCGAATGCGCAAAACAAAATAAATAACGCAGTGAATAGAAGGAAAAAGTGAAAGGACGGGAAACTAAACCATATGATGATTGCAATAACGTTGTTGGTTGTAGTTGCAAAACGTAAACTGTATTTCTTCTACATAACATCGTTCACAAGTCATTCTAGAAAGTGTGAAATATTAAATTGTACTGATTGCTTTGAAGTTGGAATGAAGTTGTGTTTTTTTCGATAACAATCTACGAGTTTTACGACTTATTTTCATTTGCTTTATTTCAGTTTAGAATAAATTACGTTCTTTGAAGTTAGAGAATTCTAGGTTTTTATTTGTTAAATAACTTGTAATACGTAGTACTATTTAATTCCTAAAATAAATGCAAAATATTATGGTGTTTGTTTTAGATGTTTTTTTTTTATTTTCAACGAAACATACCTTTGAAATATTTTCTAAAATTTCGTAATTGAAAAGAAGGGAGTATGAATAACACTATACTTTCAGCTCTATTGAGGATGGGAAGATCTGGAAAGGAACACACCAAGTAGTTATAACATTAGTTCGCAGCATGCTAAAGAATAAAACTTTGAAACTGGTCCAAAAATGTTAGTTGCTTTTTCAACCAAAGGATGCTTTGGGGATACATTGAAATAACAGTAAAACAGTACTCATAGTTACGATACACAGATGAGGAAAAGATAGAAAATGGCAGTTTGTGGCCACATTTTCGAAAAGCGGAGGTGTACACTAGAAAATATCTGCGTAGGGGAATCCGCTGTTCCAAAATATTTATTCTCTTGGACAGCCAGGCAGCACTAAAACCTTTAGAAAAGTACTCGTTCCAACTAAAGTTGGTTCGGGAGTACTTAAAACTTCTAAATCAACGTGCATGAGGCATATAAGCAGTGAAATGGTAGACTATCTACCCAAAATTTACATCAATACTCCCTTCATAAGTCCAGAAGCCTTTTGAGGGGTAAAGAGAGGACTATTCGACTACTGGATGTGCGAGCAGACATGCGGCAGTCGAAAAGACTCAATGACCCCGAAAGTATTAACGTCGAAGCGATTGTAAATCTCAGTGGAAATATTATTGCACCCAATAATGGTTTGTTAACAGGACACTGCAGACCCTACTATCATATAAGTAAAATGGATGTGGTAGCAAGTGTTTCCTGCTGACACTGTCAAGAGGAACTCAAAACATCAGAACATGTTTTATGCGTTTGCCCTGCGGTAGCAAGACGCAGACTTAAATGCCTGGGAAGAAGGTTTTTAATACCAGACAACCTAGTTTAAATAAAGCGCACAATAGTTGAGAGATTTCTAATAAGTCTTAATGAATTAAGGGTAGAGCGAGGCTTCACAATAGATCAAACAGGTCACGATACTATAATACAACTAATAATAATAATAAACACTCATACGCCTCCATACACAATGTTGCTCTCATTACTTAATGATAGGATACATAAATATAAATGTGTATGTGTGTTGAATGAAATATACCTGATTCTCTTTTAGGAAAAAAATGACTAGAATTTTTAGATTTAGTTCTTTACTGTACTTATGTGTTCGGTTCCGTAATGACAGCAACAACGAAATATTAACAAGATCTATATAATTTTTAGCCGTTTTTAATAAGTATTTGTCTTATATTACTCGTATATTTTCTTACGAAAGATTTTATATGCACGAACTTTGTGCTCATACCATAAATAAGTAAAAAGGAATTTAGATTTAGTTTTGCAATAACATTTAAAATTTGATTTAAATCTGCTGAAACAACTAAGTAATTCAATTTATTAAATTTAAAGAATAAAATAAAAAAGTATTTTTTATGTACTGAAACATAGTATTTCTGTTTTAAACCATGCAAACCACAACACAGTTAATTTCCTATATTTGTTTTTGTTGTCGTATTTGGTTGCATACGGGGAAACATTGTTTCTGGCAATTTAAAATTAAATTTTATATCTTTTGCGATTAACATAATTTAATATATGGCAACAAGTATCCTGGAGGTATTTGCATGCTCTAGTAACGAAAGGACGAGACAAAAAGCAATATTTATTAAAATGAGCACAATCAGTTTTAAGTAAAATTAATGCTTAATTGGAAACCTTCCAAAGCATCGAAATTAAGGGAAATTTGCGGTAATAATAGAGATTTTAATGCAAAATGTATTTTTTTTTTGTAGTGCCCTCACGAAGGTACGAAGAGACGAAATTTCTCGCATTATGTTATCAGATAAAATAAATCAAAATAAATAATCATGATGGAATCAAAACAACCTCCTAAAAGTAACATTTTATTTTAAATTATATAAATAGAGTATATTTTCACTGGAGGATATTTCTGGTTTCTTTGATCAACACAGAAACTAATTGTCATGAAAGAAAAGTAAAACTTTAACAGGCATATGTATAAATGGAAGCGTTTTTTCTGAAGTCATTTACAAAGATTCTAAAAAAAGTACACAACCTCTAGCCACCTTTCTTTTGCCATCATGAAAAATATTTATAAAATGTAAAAAAAATTAAGTTCCACTAGACTTAAGCCTGAAAAAGAACTGCCATGCTGCCAAATATATGACACTGTTAAGACTGATAAATATTTCAAAGGTCAATAACTTTTGGAAGAAGTTTTAAAAAACAAGCCACTTCAAATCTAGTTGAAGAGATTTACCGATCCTGATTCTATCCATAATAGAACCGTAGACCGAGTTTTTGCCGAATACAACGTATCTCGAAATTATACTGTATTTACCGTAGCTTATTCACTTGGTCGACGAATATCAAGTCTTACCAATTTATCTTTTATCCATTATCGTAGTTCTTCGCAGTCTTCATTTAACGTTATAGTTCTGTCAACAAAAGAGAAGTGTTACTTTTATGCAGCCATGTATGTGTGTAAACGTAAGTAAGTATAAATGAATTAAACTTTTGGTTTTTGTGCGGGTGCCAATATAATTTGCAATACATTTACACTCAATTGTAAATGTTTGTTATGTATGTTTATATGTAGTAAACACCTTCTTTTTAATAACTTTAATAATTTTAACATTTGTATGTATCCATATATGGCATAGCAGAAGAGTGTCATTATTCACGGAACAAATAAATGAATAATTTGATAAAGAGGACTATTAGAGATACGCAAATTTTTATTCTTATCTTAGAATCCGCCTTTGATGGTATAAACGGATTTCTTAAAAATATAAAATTATCTACTTCATCATCAAGCCTACAAACTACACGAGGTGACACCAAAAGTACATTTACGCTCTCACACGTGTTACTGATTTTTTTTTATTTTTTGACGTTAAAATTATTGAAAATTGTTCTGGCGATCCTAATTTAGGGACGTAATTTTATGAATTGAAAATGAAGAAATGTTCTTGTGTTTAACAACAGACCAATTTTTTTACCTAGAGAAACAAACTTTCACACACCAATACATCCACACAAATTGCGCATCATGCATTTCTTATAAAAAGACATTTGGATGCGGGCATTGTTTGTTTGGCCTCCGTGCACCGTCATTAATGTCTTAATTCCATCAGGGTGCAATTTAGTTAAATTGTTTTTTATTTATATTGTGAGTGTCCGTAATCTCTTCATATATACACTGATATACGTCGATTCATATAGAGAGAAAAAAATGGGATTTTCTACTGCTTTTTTTATTGATAAGCATTGCCGTGACACTAACTCTTACTCTTGTTGTGTCATAACAAACTACTAGATATTTTATTTAGTTTGTTTTTCGAATCACATTTTGTTGTTGTTCTTGAGTTTTTAATCTAAATGTGTTTTTGTAGCATAAAAATTGCCATTGTTCATCATGGAAGAAACGTTCATTTTTTCAGTTGTTTTTGTTTGTCGCTATTGGGATATAAATCGTTTGTTATTTTTTACTAAACTGATTTTTTATAGTTGACTTGTTGTATTAACAATTGTATGCATGTTGTTGTATCGCTTAAATTCTTTTTTCGTATTTGTTCCATATGTGGATGGAGCAAGATACCTCTTTGTCGTTATTATTGCTGCTATTACTGGTGTTCAATATTCGCATTTATGTGAGTGTGAGAATCCATTCACCAGGTAATACTGTTTGACAAAACACTTTTAATGCAGAATTCTTTTTTAATGTTTTATGTACAGCAATTGTTTTCTTCCAGTTGGTTGTTGATGTTGTTCGTTTGTTGTTTGTTTGGTAGGTAAACGAATTATGAAAGTTTGATAGAACATTTTTTTAGAAGAGATTACTCGATCATATATAGATTGTATAATATGGTTGTAAACAATTATTGGACGTCTCAAAGACTCCACGATAAACCATGGGGCCTATGCAAAATATTAATGATCACCTATGCCTATCAAGTATGTTGTTCAAAGATGGAATAATTACAGGCTCAATGAGCCTTATTAAGATATATCAAATAGCCTTGAGAATGATCAGTAGACTTACTTTCCTGAATCTCGCATATAAAATAACAACAGTCTGTGTGGTCTTAAGCTTACCCTACCTAGCTCTTCGGAGCCCTTCTGGACCATGTTTTGCTGTCTTCAATAAGATGCGTAGAACACTAAACTTTTCCAAGCGCTTTTAAATGAGGATCAGTAAATGCTCAACTTGGGAAAATAATGAGAAATTTGTAGAACAAGAATTACATAGCACATATTTTATACGATTGAGCTGGGGTGGCATCACGCTCACATATCGACGTCGGCAGTATGATATTAGTTCTCGATAAGGTAGATTAAATAAAGCTCGTAATTATTACGAGACTAATAAAAAGTGTAGAATTGTTTTAGCTAGTCACGACGCTGCACGGTAATAATGTTGAATATGATTTTAAATGACCGTTCTATGTTTGCTACAGCATTATATTGTTGCACGAAACATAATATGATTGCCGTTACTATGCCATCATTTATTTTTTCTTTACGTGTGGTAGCAAAATGTTTTTATAAAAAGTTTTGTTGCTAAAGGAAAAACTAATTCCTTTCCCTACTTGATTCACTCGTACATAAACCTGACACTATCCTAAGAGGTTTTGATGTTGTCTTTGTAATTAAAGAAAGGGTTTCAATATAGAAGAAAATAAGAAGTAGCCTTATAAGTGAAACGCAAAAAGATTTTTATCATTCATTTCTATAAAATTAATTACTTTTCTTTCTTTTGAAAAAATAAATTAATTTCTGTAACTAAAGCAAAGAACTTGTACAAAAAGTAACAACCGGGGCTCTGCTATTACTTTCTCTTATTTAAGCCGGAAATTAAATTCTGTGTTTTATATTTCCTCTTCCGGCGAAAAAATAATCATTTCATTAATTTATAATTTCAAAAATGAAATTAGGTCTTTTGTATCTTGCAGCGAAATTTATAATTTTGTTTGTTTGCTATTTAAGTAAATAAATGTTCATTATGTTGGCTTGATTAATAAAGGCGTGTGTAAACACAATTTCCTGCAACTACATTCTTATTTGACCTTGAGTTCCGTAAACATAAAATATAATTTGGAATTTCTCGTAATGAACATTTTGCTTTCATTTTCACGGTTTAATATTGGCTTTGGAGCTCTGAGGGCTAATTTAATTTCAGTTTTATTAACACGAGTATATAACTGCTATTGTGTTACTTTATGGGTTTTATGATTTGTGTTACTAATTTGTGAAGAGTATATTTTTGAAATTATTCTCTAAAGAATATTTTACTTTTCCTAGATAACGAATAATTGCTAGAGAATTTAGATTCAGGTAATTGCAAAATTGACGTCCAGAATTCGGACATTGCAATGTTCTATGTGGAGATATATTTTTGTAAAACTTTTGGTCTATAGCCTTAATAACTGTAGGACTATTGATTTTGGTACAAGTGAAAATTATGTTAAGCCAATTGGAAATATTTAACAGCTCATTTACCCAGCGATGGTATTGAAGTTTTCATTTCTAGAAAAATTTTACACATTTATGATACTCGAAAGTTTTGTTATACACAAAAAGTGGTTTTTAAAATTTTCCCCATAAAGACGCCATAAAGTAATACAAAAATCTGTAAAGCCCCAAATATTAAAGGCGTATTAAGTAATAATATTTTGTGTAAGAAACGAAACCGCCGTTAGTTTTTTGAAGAAAAATTTCTTATACTTTTTATTTGTTTTTGCTACAGCAAATTAAAAATTAGTAAGTAGAGTAAATTCAATTGAAAGATAACGAGAATCATCCGGCAAAGAATTTCGATACCAGCGATTACCGTTTATATCAATATCTCAAAATCTTATCCCTACAGAACTTTTGTATTAAATTTTTGAAACGAAAGAAATAAACAAATGAATACATCATGTATTGTGAATATCATCAGAGAACTTTTCCATATTATATCTTTAACTAATTCAATTCCTAATGTATAGAAAAAGTAAAACCTCAACTATTAAATATGAAGCAATTGAGCATATCATGCTGTTATTCCGTCCGCCTTTCAAATGATTTGCCTCCCTGTGGGTACTCAAGAACGCAAAGGAAGTTAAAAAGCCACTGAAGTCAAGCTGTCGTCGAACATGGTGAGTGTCAGTGACAGATGCTGATGGATTGTATAGCTGGTGCCCTACTACTCGTAATTTAATATTTATATAAATCAAGACAGAGTGCGTAAAGGCAACACGCGGAGACTGTTTATGTTAAGTGACAATTAAAGTGGCAGAAGTTCTTTTTTAAAAAAAAGAAAACATATAGAAAATACCAATGAGAGTCAGAAGAAAAGAATAGGCAAAATGTAATTAACCATTATGAGGTTAATTCAAGAAATTCTCAACTTATATGTATGTGATCCATACAACAAGTTATAAGGCTTTAAACAGTCATTTCATGGATAATTTGGCATTAATTTATTGCATTTGCCTAAATAATATCAGGATGAATCCGACATGCCTCTTCAACTATAAATTGTAAATTAATAAATTAATCAAGTTACACATGTGGCATGCCTTCGATGTAGTTACAACTAAGTTCACCAATACGATAAACAGATGTACATACAATTGTATGTGTGGATGTGTGTGTCTATGCAATTTTCATGTGCGTAACAAAGAGTTTAATTAAAAGATAAACCTACAAGTTCGTAAATGTTTGAACGCGTGTGTTTTCGATACAAGTGTATGTGTGACTTTGTAAACGTTCTTGATCTTACTTGACTAATTTTGTGTGTGTCCACACACGAGTAGGTTAATGAGATTGCCTAATTAACATTATGATACTTGAATAATTATTTGTTTTTATTTTCAATAGGAAAAGCAATATTCTAATTTGTCAACAACATTCCCACAAAATGTTTACAAGTAGTAGTGGGTAATTGTAGCTTATTTACATAAACTGGAATGAATAAAAATTTTGATCGATTGCTTTAAATCTACTTTATGCTTGCTTTAGTTACTTGTACAAAAAACTTTCAATTAAAGCTCTACTCACCGACAGTCTCTACAACCGTTCATCTCTCTTTAGCAGAAAAATGTTCTACCCCGCGCACTATAAGCTCAACCACTCGGGCACAACCGTAAAATAATCTATATGTGAAGAAAATGAAGTTACTTTTACGTGCGTGGAATATGGAAAATTATGAAACGCTTTCAGCTTTAAGGTGGCCACCACTATATTCTTTTTTGTAAAATTTTGTATGAAATTAATTTCTTGCACTTCCATGGTGCCTGCTAGGAAGATGAAATAGAGACTCCACCCACTTTGATTTCTATCTTCTAACATTTTCTACCATACCTATCCTCTATCAGTACTTCATGAGGACGGTCCAATACAAAATGTACGTAACCGACCAAAACCAAGTTAATTCTGGTCAAAAAAAAAAAAATCGTTGTGAAAGAAAAAAAAAACACTTCTTGTGCCAGACATAGATACGCCAAACACCACTTGATTAGCGTACATATGTTTTGTTTGTTTTTGAACCTACATTGTGTATTATTTGTGCAAATATGAGTTGTAACATTTAGCACTTAAATGCCGAACAGATTTTTATAAAACACAGATTGTGCACATGTGCAAATAAATGCCGTTAAAATGATACTTTTTCACTTTTTGTTAAAACCGGATGTACAATGTGAGCGCAAAAGGGCTAATAACAGATCATCTTGGACTATAACTCAACATTGTCGTATAATATTGTTACGTTTATTACCACAATAAACGTGATTTTGAAGGATTCGTTTAATTGTAAAAATTAAATTACACAGTCCTTATAATCTTATCAGTACACAACTTTATTCGGCAATTAAGACTCTATTTACAACTATACTAAGTACTTATTTACACTGTACACTTCACACTTTTGTACACACAGATGTTTACTCTTTGCAATCTCAAAGTCAACTAACTAACTGCGGTGGACGGCGCCTTTATATACAGATCACGGCCGCTTCTTGAAATGTCCCGAACATACGCGAAATTGCGCATTTGTTATTTCAGTTGCTGGCTTAGTAGTCTTGTATATGTGTTTGTGTGTGTGTGTATCTTTTGTTTACTTTTTGCTTGCTGTAGAAATTGTTTTTTTGAATCGCGCTTCATGGAATTTCTGCTGCGCAATTTGTTTTTGCTTTGTGTTTGTGATATTGCGTATTTGTACATTTGTACAATAGGTCGTTTCACACACCTTTGACTATTACTTTGTAACAATATAATGCTAAGCAATGCACTTAAATGCGCAATTAATTTATTTTAATTAAGCTCAATTTTCAATATATAAATAATAATTCAATATATAAAATAAATAAATAAATTAAAAATCTAGTACTTAATTGTGCCATTAATTGAGTACAATTTCCAGTTGTCTGTTCAGTATCACAATGAAACTTTATACCATTACAAAATCAAGGCACATTACAGGATGGTAGCTCCACTAGTACAACTAAATTTGACAACTGCCGTGTGTCAAATGCTATTTATACATATGATAAATTTTATTCTTTGGTTAAAATTCACTTTATTTAAATATTAAGAAGAAGAGAAACTGATTTAATGTTAATGCTAAGAAGTACACAATGAGAATGAGAGTGCAGAAGACAATACGCAATAATTTAAATAATATACATAACAGCATACATGTTGCACAAGAGTTGCCACATATTTCATCACTCCTTCTCAACATGGATGTTGTTTTACAAAAAATCAAATATTTATTTTAAATTCATAAAAATACAATGTTTTACTTTTGGTAAATTCTTCGTCATCACATCAGCAATCATATTAGCGGCCAGTATTCTAATTTTATCTCTTCCTTTTGAACCAATTCCCTTATATGATGAAATCTAATGTCGATATGCTTACTCCTTTTATGATATATGGGGTTTTCAGCTGCATCCGAAAATGCCATATATTCGGACTCTGTACTGCTTAGGGCCACCGATGGCTGCTTCCTGGACTCCCATGTAATAAGACAGCCACCAAAATAAAATGTGAATCCTGTAAATGATTTTCTGTCTTCATAGTTTCCACGCCAATCTGCGTCCACGAATCCTTCTAGGTAGTGCTGCCTTGAATTGCAATTTTAAATCAACAGTTCCAGCCAAGTAACGAAGTATATGTTTTAGTTTGATCATGTGCTCTCTATGTGGGTCAGTATTTCGTTGCGCCATTTTACATATTGAGTGAAAAATGTAAGGTAGCGTAGATAATGCAAGGTACATTAATGTTCCAACTAATGACTGATATGCTCATTCAGTCTTTTCACATTCATTATTGCAACTAACCTGATATCCTGGCTCCAAGGGAACGGCTGCTGGTTTAAGGCTTTCCATGCCGTATTGCTTTAATGTGTCGCGAATATACTGGCTCTGACATAGCCTTATGGGACCGATTTCACCTTCACGCTCAATCTCCATACCCAAAAAATGTCGCAGTTGACCTTTGTCGTTGACATCAAACGATTGTGAGATATTTTTCTTTATATCAACAACAACAGACTTATCAGCACAACCCACTATTAAATCATCAACATAAACTGCAACAAGAACTAGTTTTCCATTTCGTTCACCTTTGTATAAGCAAGGCTCATTGTTGCATGGTATAAAATTCAGCCTGCAAAGAGTTGCGTCTAGTTTCGTATTCCATTTTTTCCACTTTGTTTTAGACCATAAATCGCCTTATGGAGTCGTAGAACTTTGTTTGGATATCTTTTGTCCTCAAATTTGTACGGTTGTTGCATATATATTTCATCTTGCAAGTCACTATTTAAATATGCTGTGCTAACATCAAGTTGATGAAGGTACATTCTTTTACTGCCAAAGCCAAAATAATTCGAATCGAATTCGAAAGCTAAAATAATTGAATATCGTACAACAGGGGAAAAAGTCTCGTGAAAATCTATGCCAAACCGTTGCCTGCACACTTTTGCTACCAAACGTGCCTTATATCTTTCAATTTTACCATTGGCATCTCTTTTAATTGTGTAAACCCACTTGCAGGGAATAGCCTTGTGACCACTAGGTAAGTCCACCAAAGACCACGTTTTGTTCTTTCGAAGAGCATCAATTTCAGCATTCATGGCATTGATCCATTTATCACTAACTTCGCATGAAAATGCCTGTTCAATCGATTGTGGTATATACTCATCTATAGCAGTGCACACTTCATTGTACTGCTTTTTTGGCCTTCCGGGCTTGCCGCTTCTTATAAGTTTTGGCCTCCCTGGTCCTCTAGTTGGATGGTATTTTATCTCTTGAGCTTCTTCATCTTCTTCATCAGCTGTATTGAAACTCTCATCATGATTATCGTCATCACTTTCATTTACCACATTGATGTTGATTTCTTCAGCATAAGTTTTTTGTTACTTTTGGCAATCGAAAGTAATATTTAACAAATCATTAGCATAAACTTCCTTTGCATCGCTTGTGACGTCACCACTCTCAAATTTAACTTCATTAAAAAGTACGTCTCGATGTTCGAACACTTTGTGTTTATCAACGTCATACAAACGGTAAGCCTTTGCTACATTTGAATATCCAACCATAATGTATTCTTTACCTTTTGCATCAAACTTTGATTTTGAACCAGCTTTATCAAGAGAAATAGCACAACAACCAAAAACTCGTAAATGTTTAACGCTAGGCTTTCTACCAGTCCACACTTCATATGGTGTCATGTTATTAAGAATTTTCGTGGGACATCTGTTTCTGATGTAAACTGCGGTGTTTACCGCCTCTGCCCATAAACAATTTTTAACATTGGCATGCACCATCATTGATCTCGCCATTTCTACTAGAGTTCTGTTTGCTCGCTCTGCAACTCCATTCTGTTGTGGCGTATACGGGACTGTTAGTAGTCGGCAAATTCCTTATTTTTCCAAAAATCTATTGAAAGCTGAATTTATAAATTCTCTACCGTTATCAGTTCTTACTGTTTTTATTTTGCATCCGGTCTGAAGTTCGACCATAGCTTTAAATATTTTAAATTTTTCAAACACGTCACTTTTGTTTGCAAGAAAATACACAAAAATTCTTCTCGAAGTGTCGGCAATAAAACAAACAAAATATTTCGAACCTCCAACAGATTTTTCACGAAAATACATTACCTTTTCCTATTGCTTTTATGTGTTTGTTGCCAGCGAGTGAGAGGATCTCGTTGGTTTCTTGATAATTATGAAACATTTCGCGACTGTTACTGCCATCCCTAAATAAGTGCGGCAAGCGTTTTTTATCTGTCAAAATTTCTCATGCCCATACAATTTGTATGGAGCATCCCGAAATAACGCGGCGGCAAATATTTGCAATTGGAATATCCAATTTTGACAGAGCGTTAAATAGTGAAGTTGGTTGCAAAAGACAACAAATGTAAACAAAAAAAAAAAAAAAAAAAAGAGGGAAAAAGTAAACATTTGCAAAAAGGTTATATGTTATTAGAAAATGGAGGTAAGTAAATGTTTAAAATTAAATATGAATATTTTTTTATATATTTTTTTTAATATAGAATTTCAATGAGAAAATAATAGAATTGGTTCATCAAAATCCATGTTTGTATGACAAAAGGGATATGAAATACAAAGACCTGAAGTACAAAGAAAAAATATGGGAGGATATTGGAAAGCAGGCAAACTTGCCAGGTAGTAAAATTATTAATTGTTATAGAAATGATGTGATTAATTTTAAATTTATTTAGTTAAAGATTGCAAAGTTAGATGGAAAAGTTTGCGCGACAGGTATAGGAAAAATAAAGTGGCAGAGGATTTTCCGTCTGGATCCTCACATAAACTTGGATCCTCCTGGAAGTATATGGAGAGTCTCAGTTTTTTCTCAAAATCTGTAGAGCCTGCAAGGTATAGTATAATAATTTAAAGTGAGGTTTAAATAGGGATTCCTGGGTGGCATGCACTCGTGTTTGCGTTGTTAAAACATAATTTAAGTCGTTGTAAGATGGATAACAAATAAATAAAACGCATTTGAATTTTTTGTAAAAATAATTATCGGCTATGTTCTAAAAAACGAAATTCAGTGAAAGTGAAATTGAAGAGGCAAGTCAACTAGAAAAATCAAAATACAAATATTGATGTCTTTATGCAAAGGTGATAATACTTTAATATAATTTTTTTACTTTCAGTACAATTGGTAATACCTCAGAAGAATTTGATACCAGTGTGGAGTGGTTACTTGATGAGAGCACCAGCCAGTCATCACCTTGTGCTACACAGCCGAGCAGAAAAAGGAAGAATGACGACATTTTTACTGATGTGCTAATGGCAATAAAAAGAAAATATGAGCAACCAAAAACATCAAGTAAAGAAAAATATCGTACTTTTTTTTGAATTGGTAAAAGAAAAATTTGAAAAATTAGAAGAAAATGATGTGGATACAGTTCAAATTGAAATTTTAAAATTAATTAACGACAGAATTGTCCAAAAAAAGTAAAATATCTAACAAATATGCAAAATGATTAGCCTTATTTTGAAAAGATATATTTATTAAAAGATGTTTAAATATACAATTTAAATTAAAGTTCAATCAACTTATCCATTCATTAATCGTGCCTTAAATGATTACAAATCAAAAACTTACCTGATCTCATTGTTTTGCCTTTTTAATATAATAATTATAGGTATAAACATATATATGTAAATGTAGACTTAAGAATTTATTATATGAATTTATTTTTTATGAATAAATCTTACAGAAAATGTTACCAAATAAAAATTTGCTTAATAACAATAAAAAATATTTGAATTTTTTTTTGTATTTCTTTTATAAAGAATTTAAATAGTTGCAAAGGTTATTTCTCAGGTTAAGGGCTGTTTGGCTTGAAGCATTTGAAGAAAGCAAATCATTTCTATTCACGCTATTTAAATTTTGACTGTCTGTTTCCTCTGTAGCGGTTGAATTAATTTTGCCAAACCTCATGAAATTGTGTAGAACATCAGTTGCCAACACTATCTAATGGGGTAAAGAAGTATTTTTGTTAATATAATATCTAGCCAATGTATGTATGAATGTTTATACCTTTTTTGCATTTTCTGGTGAAAACGATATGCTAGTCATTAAAATTCTCCAACGAGATGTTAGAATTCCTTAAAAAATTAAATGTAAAAAAAACGTTTTTTATTATTTTTAGTTTAATGGCGAGTGGTATGATTTTTCTTACCAAATACAATCTCATTGCGTATTCTGTACATCTCTTTAGCTTCGTCTGTAATTTTTCCGTATAGCTTCATAATATTTTCTTTTAATGGAAATGCTGCATCAGCTACAAAATAGTAAGGGAATTGGACATTTGACCCTGGCAAATTTTTTGGTGGTGGTAAATTTAAAGTTTTATTTAAAATCATTTTTCCAAATTTCGAATTTCTAAAAACTCCACCATCGCTTTGACTGTCATATGCACCTACGTCTACCAATGTAAATGTATAATTGCTGTTACAAGCCGCAAGTAAAATCTTAAAAAAAAAATTAAATTAATTCTAAAATTTATGGCTATAAAATATTACTTACGATGCTGTTGAATTTTTTATAATTAAAATACTGAGAACCACAATCAGGCGTACATGTTATTCTTACATGTTTTCCATCTATTGCTCCTATACAATGGGTAAGTTAGTGGCTCGGTAAAAATCCTCAGCAATTTTTACCCACTCTTCTGCATTAGGTGGACTTACATAGCTACCTCGCAGGTTTCTATAATTATACATCTAGCGGTCTCCAGGCTTATTCTGAACTTCATGGATAAAACATGCAAAGCGCTTCCGTGAGCTAAATAACTATATAACACAAACCATTACAATCCATATTAACCAATAATTGTATATACTTACTGTAAGGTTATGTCTTTGCTCTGGTTCAATGGGTTTCCTGCGCGAGTATTTCCAAAGCCAGGGTTTAACTAAATTCAAAAGAACATAGAATTGTTCATGATCCATTCTGGTGGAATTAAAAAATAGATCAGGTTTTTTTCAATTAAAATATTAACTCCCGTTGAATAAAATCCGTGTGATTCACGACTTGTAAACAGCTGCCGATTTCCTTGACGTCGTTTCATCATCATTCTTAAAACCACCAGATCTTCAAGAACCTCCAAATCGTCCACGTCACTCATTTCTCACAATAATTTTTTTGCTTCCAATTGGCTAATGTAAAAAGTTTTATTCTATTATTAAATTAATAATTATTTTTTCTGTTTTTATTTATATTTCACTTCTGTTTATTATTTTATTGATTATGCCAATACTGTCTCTAAAATGCAATAGTAAAACATTAAATCACCCACCTTCTTTCAAAAATAAATTTATAAAAGACAATGAATTTTAATATTTTGTTTTTACACAATTTTTATTTCTTTTATTACTTTCACAAACTGTAAGTCACACAACAAAGATATAATGTACTTGTCAAAATAAACAGGGTTGGAAAAATTTTTAAAACCCTGTTTTTATCGTTTTGACGTAAGTTTGCCGCTTTCATTTAGGTATGGCCGCAGAGCGAAAAAGCTAAGCGGCAAAAAACATTCCGCTTGCCGCTCTTATTTAGGGAAGGCAGTTACACATGTGCGAAGTAGCACCGCTGTCGACATACCATTTACGACGCATCTGCCGCTGCTAACATTGTCATTGCTTGTGCCTTTTCGTTGTTTTTAACTTTTTTACATTTGTTAGCGTAATGTCCCGGTATTCCACATACAAAACATTTGCCTTTAAAATTCTTGCTGTTGTTGTTTTTCAACTTCTTTTCGTTTTTGTTAGTGGAAGATTTTGCTGTAAATGCTTGCTGTGTTGGTTTTTCTTCTTCCTCTTGCTCACGTCGTATTTTTCCTTCTTCTAGAAGCTACTGCTCCAAAACAAATAATTTAGGGAGTTCGTCACGCGTTTCCATTGCTATGACGAAATTATCAAATTCTTTGGGAAGACTTGACAATAACATAATAACTAGAAGCACCTCCTGAACTTTTATGTTCACTTCTTCCAGTTTTTCAAAAATTTCCGTAAACTCATTAACATGTTCTAGCACATTAACATTGTCACACAATTTCAGGTTAACCAATCTTTTATATAGAGAAACTTTCTGCATTGGACCTCGAGGCATATATGTCTCTTCCAATTTCTTCCATGCTGCATGAGACGTTGTACAACCACGTATGTACCCCAACTGTGTTGGCTTAACACTCAAAAAGATGGACGCCAGAGCTTTCTCGTCGTTTGATTCCCATGTGGATATTTCTGCAGCCTCTGCTGGTTTCTTTACCACACCACTTACAATTTTCCAGAAACCACTATGTATCAATACACTCCGCATTTGAATGCAACAGCTGTCATAATTTTGCTCATCCAATTTTTCAATTTGAAATCCTGGAGCACTCATTTTCACTTTTATTAAAAAATCGTTTATCCGTTATATATATATATTTTTTTAAATGGAGTATTCTTTAGGATTCTGGGCCCATAACCTGATAAATTTTATTCTTTGGTTAAAATTCACTTTATTTAAATATTAAGAAGAAGAGAAACTGATTTAATATTAATGCTAAGAAGTACACAATGAGAATGAGAGTGCAGAAGACAATACGCAATAATTTAAATAATATACATAACAGCATACATGTTGCACAAGAGTTGCCACATATTTCATCAACATATAAAAAGAAAATACAAAAATTAAAAGAAATGGCGAAACTGCCAGTTAGTAAATTTCATGACCAAATGAACTCATTTTTAGCTTATTAAGTAATCTAAATTATATGTGTGCTGCTAACACCAATGTCTATAACTCAATATAAATTTAAATTGGCTTAATAAATTTCTATGTCTAAAACAAATTGAGCAAATAAAATTATTAAAGAAGATCACACGATTTTTAAAATATTTGACACCTCACTATGCAAGACAATGCATTAAAAAAGCACAAACTAAATGAAAACTAAGATATATTCAGTATATCTTTTATTATTTGTAAAGTGACAACTTTTAGTAAATAATTTAAAAGAAAATATAGTTGCTTAACCTATCTGGTAGGTTAGTGTCCGCTTATGTCAGCTTTCACTGTATTTATTGCAAAAATAAATTCATCCCGCTGTTTTTGTGCTTACGAATTTCCCTCAATGAAATTGTTTACACTCTTAATAGTATTAAATCATCTTGCTGGAGTCTCATAAAGCCTCTGCACCAACTTCGAAGTGAAATAATAAAAACACAAGAATATTTTAAGAATTGTTGTAACAACGACAACGGCAACTAGACAGGAAACCTACTTACACTTGTTATGCAATATTATTCTCATTCAAAAATAAGGGGAAAATTGTTTTATTCTGCTGCCATTCGGAGTACCTTGCTATACAGCGTTGCTGAAAATCAGTAGTTGTTCTCAATCCCTTACTATATGTGCCTGCTTGCTTAAGTGCTTGTGCTCAGTGAAATATTTACAAACCGCTTTGTTTTATTCATTGCTTTAATAACAACAGCTACAATATATAAGAGTACAATATATTAATAAACACAAAAAAACACATACGTTTAAACACGACATTCATCACCTACATACAAAATACATCTTTATGGTCGAGTCCGTGAGGTTGTGTTTAAAGTTTTTGCGAGCGTGCTGCATGCAATCCCTGAAACCAGCATTGTACTCGCAAATTGTAGAACATTGAGGATATATTTTCAGATTGTGTTGATTGGTTTCTATTGTGCCCGTATCGTTAAAATCGCATAATTTTTTATTATACATCAATGGGATTTTTTTTCTGCATTTATTTTTTATTATTTTCGTTCACTTATTTTTCATTCATTGTACTTTCAAAATCCGTAGAAAGAGTTGAAAGTTTCCGTTAATAAAATAATAATTAAAAATCATATTTACACATTTTGTGACAATTGCTGAAATAAAAACAATAACAAACGGAAGGCTGCCGGAAGAAATAAATGAGTGTTGAGTAAACAAATTGCTTAAACATAAAAAATATTCATACACAAAAAAGTAAAAAATTTAAAAATCATTAAAAATGTTCTGATGATCAACTCATTTGTACTGAAATTCATTATAATTAAAAATCAATCAGTCCCCTTTCACTTGGTTCCACCTATTTCCTTGAGGATTCGACTGTATTTAAAGAAACGCAAATGCTATTAGTCTGCCTTTTTAAAGGCGTGCATTCTTGGTCCCTATTTTGCTTTATGAATCTTCACTCTGATATGTGTTTCGCGCGCTCTTCGCCAGAGACATGCGTGAGATTCTTCGCAAGATCCTGTACTGTTTTGAGATCTTTGCATTCTGAGTTCCATAATTTCCATCCCTATAAAAGGGCAGATTCTACAATGAACTACGTTTTTTAATTTTTGCTTTAGCAGAGATGTGTGAAGTCATCCACACAGAGTTTACTCGGCCAAACGATTGACATATCGCACTTATTCTATTTGTAATGGCTGTCCTCGAACAACCGGCTGAAGTTAAAATATTTTGGAGGTGTGAGAATGACGTCACGATTTCCAGATAATGGATGTGTGATTAGTGTTTGTTGTAAGAAAAAAAGTCAGATCACACACATAAAGCCTTTCGACCAATTAGCTTCTCTTTATTCCTGCTCATTGCTATGGACGCTTACCAATCAGTCAAATCAACTGAAACGGCTATTCACCTCCTAACGAGCAGAATCGAAAAGGCGTTGAATGGCAAAAAATTGCTTCCTGTCGATCGGTTTACATTATCGGGTTCTTGATTATGTTAGTTTCAGATCAAGGGACGATCAAGCGTACAACGACTTGTTATAGCGTAATTTCTCAACATGCTGAAAAATAGGACTTTAATCATTAAAACTAGAGAAAAAAGTTTAATTGTTAGGTCGACAAAAGTATGCCCTCAAGACGCTGTTCTTTTCAAACGACAAAATCTCGCATGCGAAGTTCAGAGATGATTTGTTTATCACAGTAAGAGGCAAGTTTAAATCTGCAGTACCCGATCGAATGCAATAAAATTTTGCCATCACGCATGGTCGGTGAAGAAACTTTCTGTAAATTTGCACCAGACTAATGTAGTTAAAACTCTTACTCGGAAAAAACATTTATTCTACGTAACAAATAAAGCACTAAGAGCAACTTGTGTTATTGAAGGCTGTATGGTAAAACATGGGCTTTACTATAGAAAATTATGGGGTGGCCATATAAAATAATAGTAGTACCAATGATCATCTACGCCTATGTAGCTTGTTGGCTAAAGGTAGCACAATTAGAAGCTCAGCAACTTACATCAGATAGCCTGCTTGAGTGTAATGGCAGCAATAAGAACGGGCCCTATTTCAGCTTTAGACAAGTTTGTTGGGCTCCTAGATACCATAGTAGCAGGGGAGGGATTAAGTTATTCATGTATCAGAGGGCTCCTGTGTGGTAAACAATAGTTTCTAACGTAATACGCGATGAGGAAAAACGTGGTCTACTCGATCACTGGAGAATCATTTGCCCTGAATGTAATAATGTATAGGCAATTATAAATCTAAGCAGAAATGATATTATACTCTATCGTGAACTGTTATCAGGACTCCTATGGATTTAAATATCACAGGAATTAAAGAGATTTTGTAGAAAATTTTTTCTACACACACTATAAAAATATGTTGTATGCGATTGCCTTTCGGTGACTAGACACAGGCCCAATTACCTACACTTACAATGCCCACTCATTATTCTCTTGCCACCGTGCTGTAACCGATGCAGTAATTTTTGCTGGGTATAATCTAAAACTTTATGAACAGTGTGTAATGCGAAACAACGATAACCGACCGCAAGTACGGCTTTTTTTTCAAACTTTTAAATTGGTTTTGCTAGTTTTTATTAAAAACCTTTTCCTTTTCCTATTAATTAGTAAAACGTTAATTGCAAAAATATTTGTTAATAGGGAATTAATGTTTGCCTCTCATTGTGAATGCAAACATAAAAATAATTTAACACATTAATTTTTTATGACTCTCTAATTGTTAAATTGTTGTAATTAAATAAACATTTCGTGGTTTTTGTATATTTAACAATTACTCATATACGGGGATATGAGGGCGATTTTAAAAAATTTTATAATGTAATGAGTAAAGAAGATATGAATTCATTATAAAAGTTGAATTGTTCAAAGTTTCTAAAATTAGTGTTTTAATCATTTTTTTCTTTTCATTTAAATAAAAAAAATGATTAATTTGAATAAATTGAATTTAATAAAAAATATTTTAACAGCTTGCGAATAATTTTAAAAATTTTTTATTTGTTCAAGTATTTTTTGCTTATCATTAAACAATTTGTTGTTTTCAAAACAATTTTGTTATAAATTTTTTAGAAACAATTTTTACTGTGAGCATGTATGGATATGCTTCGGTTTGTTGCAATTTCACTTGCCCCATTAGAGGAGACAAATATTGAAAGTAAACAACAATTTGTTGTGTCGGATGGAAAACAGTTTTAAAAACTAAATTTGCATGTCGACCACATAAATAAATAAATTCTTCTTGTTTGGTTTTCTGTTTTTGCTCTATCATGTCTTTCTCATTTTATTTTTTGTTTATCTATTTTATAATTATATTATTTACAAATTTTTTCAAAATTTGTTCAGTTGGTGATTTTATATTTGTCAAAAAAAAAACCGAAAACATTTATATTTGTTTAAAATTAGTTGATGAAATAAAGAAAAATTAAATACATCGTTGTTTTTTGAACGACAATTAAGTAAAATAGTTTTGGATTAGTGTTGGATTTGTTTCTCGGTTTAATCATTCCTTTTTAAAAATTGAATTGCTCTTGTCACAGTCATTATATATGTAAAATGCAAAATTAAAAGATTGAACTAAAAAATCCGACAATCCAATGTATTTTTAAAAGGGGAGAAATAATGTGCCTTTTTTATAGAAACACACATAGAAAAAACGTGGTTGAGATAACCGTAAGCTAAGATGTTGAGATTTTTATGTATTAAAATCCTGTAGTGATTAAATATAAACAATATCTTGTTTATCGAAACAAAATAATGTTAAAATAACTCGAAATGTCCATTATATGTTTGCCGCAACCTTATATTGTAGTACAGAATATCATATGATTGCCATCACTATGTCACAACTATGTTTTTTCTTTAATGATATTGAGAAATAATTAGCGTGTTCGCATAGAAAGTACCCTGGATTAAGGATTTTTTATCTATGATCGCTTATCTACTAGACCACTAGCGTATATGGAATGAAGTCATTGCATAATACTTACCTGTTATTTTTAATATAAGAAAATTAAATGTTCACACACCAATTTTAGTAACAATAGATTTTTCAAGAATCAGTTTATGTTTGCATTAATCTATAGTACTTAAATATTATTATTGAATTAAAAGGAATTTTTTAAAAGCATGTCCTTAAAAATAACTAAGTGAAAATAGATCCATTATTTGGTATACGCAAATAAAATTTAGCATTCGACAGAATTTATGTAAAGATTAATTTCAGTATTAAATTAATGCAAAACCTTAAGCCGGCTTTCCCTCAGTTGACCTAAAATTTAGTAGAATGTTCTTACAAGAATACTGCTGAAGAAATTTCTAATGGTCGATTGTAGTCACCAAAATAAAAACAAGTATTTGTAACATATTCCTTGAATTACTTACCTGAGTTTATGATGATATATAGTAGGGTGTAGAGTGTACAAATGATGTTGTTATTATTTTTTAAATGCATTTTTCATTGGATCCTTTAATTAGTGTAAAAACAAGTTAATCCAGAAAATATGGTATTTTTTATTTGATCATTTATTTATTGATATCACTAAATTATTTCCATAATACGATTTAGAACCTGCAAAGAAGCAAAAAAAATAAGATTTTACATTTCATTAACAATTCTGTTTCAAAAGGCATATTCATGTACAACTAGCAGTCATCTCATTGTTCTTTTCATTTTAAAGTTTCTTAGCCTTCCAGCTATAATTAATTAGAAAATTTACTTAAGGAATTAGTGAAAGAAGAATGAAGGATAAAACCAGAAAAAAATAACACACTAAACTCAAACTAATTGAATAACGCTTACTACAGGATAATAGATATATAGTAAATATATAAAATAGCTATAGGAATATTGGATAAGTCCAAGAAATGAAAATATCTATTCCACACTTAGCCAGTGAAGAAACTGTAAAAGCTACTACACATTCACTGACGAAGGATACAAACACATAGACCTAAAACAGCAGAAAAAAGTTATATTTTTGTTCGCCTTCAATTTACTCATGGCTTTACTTTTCCAGATAAAAAATAATATTATTTTTAGGATTAAAGTTTTTAAGCTTCGATATAAAGCTAAACTTTTTGCTCCTTCCTTTTACTATGTCTTTTATTTCGACTGACCGACCGACCATTCAACTAGTGAGCAGACTGGTTGGTTGGCTGCCTAAGAGCACTACAAAAAGAAATAGTAAATTGAAAAAAACATAAAAGAAGTAGGCATGAAAAAGCAAGCGATGTGTTAAGAAGTGCTACTACAATAAAAGCAACAGCAAGAGCAAAATGCTATAACATTTTCTATTCAGGTGCAAAAAAATTATTGCATGTACAAAGTTGTTAAGTACTTTGTCGATACTGCAGAGTTAAATTCATATTCACTGTACTAAAGTTATTTAAATAACGAAAATAAAATTCAGTGTAACAATAATGTGAACGAATTTTAAGCTGATCATCAGGCCTTACTTTCACCGTTGTATCTGACAAATAGCTTTTTAGAAGCTTGTGGGTGTTTTATCTCTGTGGTGGTGATGCTAACTAGCTCCAATCGCATCCTAAAGGCAGGTTCCAACCTACAACCACAGAACAGAGGCAAGCACAACACAATAAAAAAAAAATGTACACACGATTCAAATAAAAAACTACCTTAAACAAGAAACACGTTAGAAAAGGAACCAGATAGATTTGTTCCTAACATACCCTCCCGGCTATTTTAGTGAGTAGCCCATCATGGTAGGCGTTATCAAATGCTTGGGAAATGTCTATAAATAAAGCTGAACAGTATTGCTTTCTTTCAAAAACCGATCTAATAATGGTAACGATTCTATGGACTTGTTCAATCGTACCATGCCTTGCTCGAAAACCAAACTGATGATCTGGGATAACGTTTTGTTCATTTAGAAAAGGAGTTACACTCGAGACGAATAATTTATTAAATATCTTTGACAATACTAAGAGTAGCTAATGGGCCTGTAGGACATCTTCTAAGAGCATGGGAAAAAGCCGACGCGCAACATGGCATTAAATATGTAAAGTAAAATCTCACAGCTGAATAAGATAAGTTTTTTTCATTTATCCTGTAAAACGATCAGGTCCGGGTGATTTCCTCACATCCGTACTCTTAATTTTTGATTCTAATAAAGATTCTTTGCAGTTGTTTCAGTTTGCAGGCCTGTGCGGAATTTCCTTTTTTTAGGGATGTTTATTTCTTATACAGCTCTTTTGTCTGATTTTCGGCAGAATGAGAATATTTAAGTGATTCATATTCTACGTCTGCACTTGTAACAGTCGCATATGGGGATATCATGGAAACTGAATCTAGCTTTTTCTCTTTCTTCAGTCGTTCTTGTTCTTTTTTCTTTTTTTGATCAACTCATTCTAGCTTTTTTGCATTTCTGGTCTGCTTATAAAATAATCGTTTTACGTTCTGTGCACTTATCCAATAAAACCTCTCTGTCTATGTCTACTTTGCACATAGCAAGTGCATCGTTATGACCGATGTCAAACAAAATACCTAACTGCTCTTGAAATTTGTAGCTTCGATTCTTTGAATAAAAGGTATTCATGCTTTCTTTTTCTTAAATAA
Organism: Phania funesta; assembly: GCA_963932375.1. NCBI lineage: Eukaryota > Metazoa > Arthropoda > Insecta > Diptera > Tachinidae > Phania > Phania funesta. The sequence continues at coordinate 82,355,039 of OZ010653.1, read as the reverse complement.
AAGCCATGCAGAATGTTGTTTTTCGAGCTTATCAATACAATAATTCGCAAGCCTAATCGGAATAGTGGCTTTTTGCAGAACTAAAATTAATGCCTCTACAGTGCTGTAACTTTCGAACTGATTTTTTTCTTGTAAACATTAGTGAAAGCTAAGTAAAGCTTAACTTAGAGTATAAATAAATAAAATTGAAAATATAAAAACAAATAAAAAATGAATTAGCTTTCGAATAAATCCATATTCTTGGAAAATATCACCATTTATCTCGGTCTTACTTCAGTTCACAGAAACGCCCTTTAGTAATGGCAACAATTTTCTGCATGTTATTTTGCTTTAAAAGCAAATCCGAAATTTATTTTATTATATTTATAAATTTAGCAAACTTTGTGCATGAATATCAAGTATGTATTAACATGTAAACGTGTTTAGAAAAACGATTACTGTCGTTCATTACTTCCTACTTGCCTCCTATAAAGTTTTTGCTATAATATATTATTTGGGAAAAAACCCTCAAACATTCGATTTGTTAACATGGTATTTGGACATGATTTTAGAAATTAAACACACGTTTAAGTCTCATTTTTCTTATATATAAAGTCATTTCATGCTTCTACATAAGTCGCTTAAAATTATTTTATATTTAATTTCTAGGGCTTTTTTAATTTAAAAACAAAAACTTTTGTTGTTTATTAACACGTCTATCGAGCAATCTGAGCGACTCAGCCTTTTACTGAAATGGCTTTTCAAGACATGTACTTGCACATTTAATAGAAAATTATCCAGGCTTGGCAAGGTATGAAATTGAATTATTGAATACCTAACAAAGACCTTTCACTTGAATGCGTTAAAGAGGAGAACTTAGTTCATTTATAATAATATGTTAATGAATTTTCAAATAGAAATGATTTGAGTTATAGTTCTGGAAGCTTTATAACATCATAGCAACCTTAACAAGATTTCTGTCTAGATATTTCTAAAAGAACTTACCAATTTAAAGCTCATTTATTCCTCGTTTCAAGCACCATTGAACACGTGTGTGGGAGATCATTAGGAATTTATAATCAAATTATTTTTATTTATTATTTTTTATAAAATTCTCTTAGAACATTTATCATATTTAAAATCATGTTATGGCAGCGCTAAAGTTGATTAGAACACACGAACACATAAACAAACCCAAAACTCACACAATCATAAATGTAATTTGAAGTAAGGATTTTTGCGGTTTAGTTTTCTTCAAAAACACAAATTGCATGACAAATTTTAATGAATTTTCACCGTTTGGATAAGAATTTTTTTCTTCTTTGTGCAGCACACAAAGGTCGTTAACCTGCTTGTTTGTTGAAATGCTCTTTAAAAATGCTTAAGCAGACCAAAGGAGGTTTTAAACTTTTAGGTTAACAACAACAAATATGTTAATTTAATCACTAAGATGTTAATAAATATTTCACAAATAACTTTGTTTTAAATTTTTTTAATATTATATTTTCATTCTTGCTTTTATTTAATCAAAATTTAAAATTTTATATTACTTAATTATATTTCCTTTTCCTCACGCAACACGTTCACTTGGTTTTCGAGCAAATGATAAACTAAAGTTTTTCCTTTCAAGTCTGCATCGTGAAAATTTCCTGCATATGCCACACGAAATCGTGTTAAGTTTCTACGCTACACACAACACAGCTGTGATTCCTTTGGATGAATAATAAATAGTCGTAAATTTCTATACATCGGAACAAATGCGTCGTTGTGTCTTTTATTCTCAAAACATGTTCTCTTTTCGTATTTTTATTTTTATATTGAGAAATGTAGTGGTGAATATAATTTTAAATAGTATTTCGTATTTAAATTATTGGCTCTGAGAAATTACGATTTTGAGAACGAGATAACTGTTGGTGCATAAGAGAATGAGAAAATTTGAACTGCCCTCGCAGGCAATGTTGTGTAGAAAGCAGACCGATGTGTGTAAATGCAACAAGTGTTTGTTTATAACAGTTTTGTTTTTATTTTGCCTACAAGTGGTAAAGTACGAGTTGTCTGGTGTTCAGTTTTTTATTCTTGTGGTTTCCATTTACTTGGACTCACTTATTAAAATTACATGGTTTTACCCATTTTTGCAATGTTTTTGATGTGTTTATGCCGATCAACATAAAATCTTCCGTTTGTTTTGTAATATCTCCATCCAGCTGCTTGACGCATCTCTCAGTTTTCTAGAAATTCCATTTAGGATTGGCAATATCAGCAATAAAATTATCCAGCATTTAAAAAGTATTCTAGGCAAAACATATTCCTAAAAAGCGGTGGTTAAAATTGGTTGAATAAAGAGAAAAATATCTATTCAACAGTGTACAACTTTCAATTTAACGAAAATCATTTTCAAGATATTTAGGAATAACCGCTTAAAAAGCCAAGTATTCGGCTTTAATTTGATGTTTTCTTCATGAGTTTGAAGCTGCGGAGAGGATCGAAATGTGTTTTTCATTATTTTTCTCATATAGAGTATACAATGCAACATTCTAGCGCTATTCAAGATTAGAAATCAGGAAAATTCTGATGGTCCAACCCACTGCACCGTCTTAATCATATATTCGTTCATAAACCCAAATTGAATTGATCGGTAAAGTAATAAATAATTAATAATAAAATAACAAAATTTAGCTTTAAAAAGTTTGGTTTTGCGTTAATATGTGCTTAGTGATTATGATAATTGAATTAAGAGTTTAAATGCTAATTTTTATAAAAAATTATTAGCGTTTTAGTAAATAATTTTATTTTTATTACTTTTAAAATTATGTATACATTTAAATTATATTTTTAGTTTATTATCATATGCTCGAAACTAATTTTGGTTATAAAGCGTTTTTAGTTTACAAATTTATTTTCTTACTAATTGTATTTCTCATTCACTTAAAATTATACGATGATCCTTCTTTGAACACGCGTCGTGTAAACTTTCAGCTTAATTGAATTTTCTAGCAAACGAGTCCAATCATATCCCAACATTATTGGACATATGATTAATATGGAACTTTGTGTTAAGATATATATTACTCATACGTACACATGCGGATGTATAACTTTGTACAAATATGTAATATATGACACAATCGCTACCAACAAATCAATTTAAAACGTTTTGTTTTATGTAATCAATTAAAAATTTTATAATAACAGCCTTTAATTTAAACTTCTTTACTTTTAAGTGCAGCAACATTTGAGAAACCATTTATGTACGATTTCAACAGAAATCTAATACACTTTTTGTTCTATACAATTACTATTTGGCTCTATTATTTGCTATTTTTTATTGACGAAAATCGACGCAATTGCTTTAATAGTCTTATGTAATTGACAAGGTAATAAACTGCAATAATTGGGCGAATTTTAATATTATTTGTGCGAGTGAGCAATGAGCATTAAATAGACATTATAATAAGGAGGCAAAAAGCAATGATTGTATATTTCGGGGAAAATGTTTGTAAAGTGAATTAAATTGTAAAGATACAAATAGAAGTTTGTAAATAGCTGCATTTGTTTACTGTTAATTTATTTTTAAAGAAAATATCTTTAAGATAAATTAACGTTATCATTTTGTTTTTAACTTCAAAAGTATGTATTTAACCAAAGCATGCTTTATAGGAAATTATGTGTGATAGTAAATTGAAAAAAGTCGTATCTCTTTTTTTTCATTTAATTGAAATTACTTTTTTCCTCAACTAACTTTTTAGCAACCTTGTGTTATGGTATTTGGTACACATATTTTGGCAGTAATCTGATTATATTTGCTTGTGTTAGTACATATGCCGGCAGAAGTATAGCCGTGTATGGTGCAGTGACTGTGTATGAATAAACCTATAGCTGTTTGTAGTTCTAGGCAAACATTTGTGCAAGGTAAATACTTTCGTGACAACTACACAAATAGAATATCAAATAAGAAGGCATTAAAATTACAAAACAGAGTAAAGTGCTTTTTTATTTTTTTTCACGAAAAGCTTAGTATGTCGCTGCAATTTGTTTTTATTATTTTTCAAAGGTTTATTTGAAAATTGGAATTACTTATGGCAGTGGTTTATATTTTTCTATAAAAACTTTACAAAATCGGTTGTCAATTTCTATTAGAATGAAACGGCTTTAAAATTTTATCTCCTATAATGGTTTCTTAGAACCTTGAAAGGTACAAGATAATAAGAGCTTGCTAATTACAGAATTTTAAAACTATTTTAACCGACATTATGAAACTTGCTGGAAGTACATTAATTTCTAACGCTATCCATCTAGAAAATTCTTATTACCCAATTGAATTCGGTCTGTAATTAAAGAGTTAATAAATTGGATAATTTCTATCGATCGGAATTTAATATCCCATTATTAAAACAATGTCGGAGAGTTTTCAGTTACTAAATAAGATTACTTTGCTGGGAGAATAATTCTTAAAATTTACACTGTTCGATTTGCATAATATAACAGCATGAATTATCAGTTTATAAATGAACTCAATCAACAAAGTTTTAGTCAAGTAACTTTAAGATACATAATTAAATTAAATTTTACTAACAAATTCCTAAAAATTTTTTGAAACAAGTCGATGCAGAAATATTTTCCCAGTGACAGAAATACAAACTTTTCTAATGCTACTTAGACACCACTTTAATTCTTAGAGTAACTCAAAAAAAAACCGAAAAGCAACCCATTGAACAAAAAAGATTAATAAAATAATAAGAGGCATTGAGAAATATATAGGAGATAAAGAATAAAAGCGATGAGTATAATCTAAATTGTGAAAGTCGATACTGTTCTTCTTATAAAAGAACCGGTTTTATCTGTAGCAATACAGTGAAACTTAGTCAGAAATGAAAACGGTGTAAAACAAATCTTAATGGAGTTTTTCAGTAAGTCTTTGGTATAAACGAATGAAGCCTGGATAATTTATATATTCCATTCAAAGTAAACTTCTGAGCTAGAGACTCTTTTTGTTAAGAACGGTATAACCTTCAGTATTCTATCCAGTATTCACTATAACAATTTTACTAGAACTTGATGTCCAACTTAAGAACTGCTAATCAGGAAACTGAAGCTATATGTCATGGTGGGACTACATATCGCGACATTGTTTTTAAAATCTAAAAGGTCTATATTTAGGGGCGTGGCAAAAAAGTTTTTTTTTTTTGGCAACGCCTACAACTAATCTTTAATCTTAGGAGGTGATTGGCCAAAGTTTTTTTTTCTAATTTTTAGTCAGTTTATGATAAACCTTTAAAATATCGAGTACTGAGTTTGATAAATAATTCTCATTTTGTTTAAGCAACTGCAAGCATAAAATATGATATTTCTACTACATAAGATATGATCTTTCTAGTTTTATTAAAAAATTTAGGTAAAGGTTTCCTGATGAACTGACGTAAGCAGCCACTGAAATGCACATAGAGGCTAGCTTAACGCCTTGCAATAGTTTTGCGAGTGTATTGCTCCTTTATTGCTTGAGAAAGATGCGCGATTTAAGTGTAATTTAAATTCCTAAATAATATCTAAAAATTAATTTTATGTGGGGCTTACGAAAGTAAGAATGATATATAAGACACCAAATACCAGCTATTAGGGACCCAGCTTTTATATTAAAAAAACTCATTTATACGAAAAAAGTAAGTGTTTTGTAAAAAGGCCTGGAATCTGAATTTTTTGTAATTTATTTATTTTTCGATTCTTAGCTTCTGGATTTTTACGTCCAAAGGCTTCGGTTGCTTTGAAAAATAAAATAAAATAAAAATTTATTTCAATGTTAATAAAATATAAAAATTTAAATTTGCGATTCGTTTTCGCATTACAAACATTAAGCCTCTGTTATATTTGCATTGTATATAGTATTAAAAAATTATCTTTATAAAAGTGCATAAGTGTAATACAAATTACAAAAAATAAAGCAGTCCCTGGTGCTAGTGCACATAAAATTGATGACGACCAAAAGGATAACGGGTTAGAATGGCAAGCTGTTTCAAACTCTAGAAAACGTCCCAACTCGCCAATGTTGTATGTAAATAAACGAAGACAAATTATCAACAATGTTGTATCCTCAAAATCGAGCAGCAATAGGTTTATCGACCTTTCCGTTGAAGATTCCGAAAATATAAACATTTCAAAACCCACCGAACCAAAACCACCACCATTATATATCCCAAATGTAACAAATATTAAAGATATGACCAAATATTTTTCTAATGTTATTCCTGCAGACCAATATTCCTATAAGGCTCTTAAAGACGGCCAAGTTAGAGTTATGGTTAAATCTATTAGTGCGTATCGAACATTTGTCTCAAGTCTTAAGCTTAAAAAAATAAGTTTTCATACATTTCAAACAAAACAGGAAAGAGCGTAGAGAGTGATAATAAAAAATTTACACTACTCAACAACGTAAATGATATTAAATACTTCATTGAAAATCATGGCTATAAAGTAAGAAATATTTCTAATATTAGAAGTAATATTACCAAACAACCACTTTCCATGTTTTTTCTGGATCTTGAACCAAGTGACAATAATAAAGAAATTTATAACTTGACCGTTATCAATAATGCTATTATCACAATTGAACCTCCTCGGAAATCTAGAGATATTCCTCAATGTCACCGATGTCAACAATATGGACATACCCGCTCATACTGCAACAAACCATATAAATGTGTAAAATGCGGAGAAAATCATTTATCAGCTGCATGTACAAAAATCAAGACATTGCCAGCCAAATGTGCAAACTGTCAAGAATCACACCCTGCAAGTTACAGAGGATGTATTATACATCAGGAATATAAAAGGATGTTACAGCAAAAATTTACTAATTTTCATCATCCCAAAAACAAAACACCGCTATTTTCCGAATACCCCCTCAAAATATCAACCCCCAATCAGCACCAAATTTTTCCTATTCTGATGCCGTAAAAGGAGCGTCTATCTCAAACAATGACAACGTCACTTTACAAAAAATTGAGAGCTTATTAACGAAACAGATGGAGTTAACAAACTCCCTTCTTAATATGATGTCAGTTCTATGTACCAAATTATGCCAATAGATCTTCGATTAGCAACATGGAACGCTAACGGTCTCTCTAATCATTTACGAGAGGTTGAAGCATTTTTGCTGTCAAACAGTATCGATATATTTTTTTTATTTCAGAAACGCATTTTACTAGCAAGTCATTTTTTAAGATTAAAGGATACGATTTGATAAATGCTAACCATCCCAATGAAAGAGCTCATGGTGGCTCAGCAATTTTAATTAAATCGTGTATCAAATATGATCAAGAAGAACATTTCATCCAGGAAAGTATACAAGCTACTATCATTAAAATTAAATGTAACATGATTTCAGTATCTATATGTGCAATTTATTTTCCACCTCGTCATAACATTAGTTGTGATGACTTTAACAATTTTTTTCAAATACATGGTCCACGGTTTATTGTTGGAGGAGATTTCAATGCAAAGCATTCTTGGTGGGGCTCGCGTCTAATAAATCCAAAAGGCAGAGAACTTTATGCGAGTCTGACTTCAAAGAACTATTCTGTACTTTCAACTTGTAAACCAACTTATTGGCCCTCCGACCCTTCTAAAATTCCGGACTTAATTGATTTCTTTGTTTATGCTGGAATACCTGCAAGTCAATTTAGTATCTTAGATAATTACGATCTTAGCTCAGACCACTCACCAGTATTATTAACATATAATTCTTCTCCGCAACTTAATAGTCTAACTCAAAAGTTGGTAACAAATAGAACTGATACAGAATCTTTTTCTTATTGGATTGATCGAAATTTAAATTTAAGCCTGCATATAACAAATGATTTTGAGCTAGATAATGCAGTTGAGTACTTTACAAAATTAATCCATGAAGCTGCTTTCTTGTCGAATCCATCAAGCACTTTACCTGTTATTCAAAATAGAATTCAAATCTCTTCACAGATTCGTGAGCTTATTCGAGTTAAAAGAAGGCTCAGAAAAGCTTGGCAGATTAGTAGAAATCCCTTGGACAAAAGACGCCTAAACCAACCAACAAAAAATCTTAAACATCATTTAGATAGCTTAAAAAACAAATCTATTGGTGAATTTTTCGACAACATTAATATGGCATCAAGTAACAACAATTACAATTTATGGAAAGCTACAAGGTACTTAAAACGACCAGCAAAAAGAAATCCTCCTTTTAAAGATAATAATGGTACGTGGTGTAAGTCAGACGCAAAAAAGGCACAGGCATTTGCGCAATACCTTTATGATATTTTTAAAACTCATCAAATCGGTAATCCTACAGAAGATGAAGAAATATTAGAATTCTTAGATGCACCTTATCAAATGTGTTTACCAATAAAGCATATTACTCCATCTGAAGTCAAGTTTCAAATTAAAAACCTAAATTCAAAAAAGTCTCCTGGATATGATAATATTGATGCCAGAGTTGTTAAGAATCTTCCAAAAAAGGCCATTCTATTTTTGACATTAATTTTTAATTCTATTCTGCGCTTAAGTCACTTTCCATCTCAGTGGAAATGTGCTGAGATTATAATGCTTAAGAAGCCAAGCAAACCGGAAAATGAAATAACTTCGTACAGACCGATTAGTCTATTAAGTATTTTTTCAAAAATTTTTGAAAGAATTTTCTTGAGCCGTTTATCACCAATTCTTGAAGATTTGCATATTGTTCCCGATCATCAATTTGGATTTAGACAAAATCATGGGACTCCTGAACAGTGCCATAGAGTAATCAACGTCATTCGTAAATCATTTGAGGAAAAGAAATACTGCTCTGGAGTATTCTTAGACATTCAACAGGCATTCGACAGAGTCTGGCATAATGGTCTTTTATTTAAATTAAAAAAGTTTCTTCCAGCTACATATTTTTCTATCATAAAATCTTATATACAAAACAGAACCTTTTATGTAAAAATCGCAGATGAGAGATGGGATATTTTTGGTATTAGAGCAGGGGTCCCTCAGGGCAGCGTACTAAGTCCGGTGTTATATACGATTTTCACAACCGACCTGCCAATTTTAGAAAATGTTAATGTTTGCGCATATGCAGATGACACAGCAATTTTAGCAGCAAATAACTCCGCTTTAATTGCATCTAATATTGTACAGAATGAGTTAAATCTAATTGAATTGTGGCTAAAGAAATGGAAAATAAAAGTAAATGCAGAAAAATCTGTACATGTCACTTTTACACTTAGAAAGGGAGATTGTCCTAATCTTTTTATTAATAATGTTCAGATTCCTAAAAATGACTATGTTAAATATCTTGGCTTGTACATGGATCGTCGACTTACATGGAAACAACATATAAAAAATTAGCATCAGCACTTAAATTTAACAAATAAAAAACTCTACTGGTTAATTGGTAATAAATCTCAACTTAATATTGAAAACGAATTAAAACTTTATAAAGCTATTTTAAAACCTGTGTGGACCTACGGAATTCAGTTATGGGGAACTGCAAGTCATTCAAATATTGAAATAATACAAAGATACCAGTCCAAGACGCTAAGACTCATAGTTCAATCACCTTGGTATATTACTAACGAAGCAATTCACAATGACCTCAAGATTAAAACGGTAAAAGATACAATTAATTCCTTTAGTGAAAAATATTTATTAAGACTTAGTAATCATGTACACCCCTTGGCAATTACTCTGCTAGATGAAACTGATGAAATAAATAGACTTAAGAGATATCATATCTTAGATCTTCCATTCCGGAACTAACAAAGATAATGTTAATACATATTTATTTTTTTATTTTTTTTATTTTATTTATTTATTTTTTTTTACTTGATTATATCTGGTCTCCATGTTATTTACACCACTTATATCCAGCTGAAATTGAAATATACCTCCTATGTATATGCCGGTATTTAAAACTTTATTCTGGATTCACTCGACAACGTACAAGAGAAAGCAAAGTTGCTTGCCGGTGGTAGCCGGATAGCAAACACTTTTGGATCACTAGAACACCGACGCAATATGGGTTGTTTCATTATTTTATCGTTATCACAATGAAATGTGCTGTAATAAAATGTTCGCATCTAAACTGACAATTTAAGACAGCTTTTAAAACTGAGGTGCTAACTTAAATTTCTTGTTAAAAAATTAATTAATAAAGTAAAACTTCCATAATAAATGAATAAATGAATAAATAAAATTACAAATATACGTATCCTGTTTATATATTCTCCTTTTTAAAGTATTGAAAATCATGTAATTCCAGTGTGTGAATACATTTAACTCTACGTAGCATAAACGTTATTTATATTCAATTGACACAAACAATATTGAGAAGAAGTATAAAGAGAATTTTCAGCCAGATAGTGAACAACGAACCTTTGGTACTAACAAACGCACTCCCAGACAATTTTCCATATTCCTCAGTACAGGTAATTTATACGAAGTTTTCTTTAAAATCAACTTTGCCAATACAACTACTGAGCGTTAACTCAACGCCTGCTTTTGTGTGAATTTACAGGGTGTTTATATGTGTTGGCTGCCATTTAAATTTATTCGCACATACAAATGAAAAATCGAAATTTTCAGAACTAAAATTATTTGGGAAAATTCATTTTCTTTTTCATTTTATAAATTATAAAACTTTCGCGTTATTGATTTAAAAATTTTTAGTAAATCGCGGTTCATTTCTCGTTGACAGCTGAGTGCATACTGCCACCGTCTTCATACTCGAACATTTTAGAAAAATACATTTAATTGTATCACACATTTGCTTTTGTGCTGCTGTATAACTGAAAGATTTTTAAGTGGCAAAACGTCAATGTGATTAAAAAAATTAATTTTTACTTAACTATGAAAAATATAATCGAAATTCTTTGGAACTTTAAAAATAACAGATACTTCTAAATTCAGTTTAATTTCAAATAAATTTTGTATTTGAAAAGACGATTTTGCACAAATATTTCGTAGTTATTTAGTATTGAAAAATTTTATTTAAACGATTTGTTGGTTTCAACCAAAAAAAGCTAAAAATATAAATACCTATATAGACATTTGTCGCAATTATTCTGCCGGACACAGGAAATCAAAAAAGCACTGTGTGTGTTTATTTATCACGAACTACTCTTTTATAAAATATGAATCGTATGAATGTGTAATAGATGTGCAATACACACATGGCTCTTTGATGACGGGAAATATTTTTGCTTAAAATCCTTAATTCAAAATTCATAAACTAAAAGGCGAAAAAACAATAATATTCATCATGGTCAACAGTACTTGCACACAATATAACAAGGCTACAACAGCATTACCATTTCGATTATCATCGTGATGGAGATTACTGTACAAGAAGTATAATAAAATTGAATCTTAATTCAGTGGTAAGATAGGCAACACGCAGCAGTGATAAGAAAATTCGTGTGTTCAATGAACCGAATAAAGGCAAAATGTTTACAAATGCAAATATACAAATTGTCAATAATATTTTTACAAATAAAAATTATTTAGTATCTTGTGTTAAGAGCACGTTTTAGCAAGGTCAAGGTGTCGGTTCTTCTAACCTTTTGGTGTCGAACAGTGACTGATCTCTGGCAGAAGAGTTGGGATGTGCTATTAGTTTGTCTCGTATTTAATGTTTTCCTGGACAGTAGTAACATTTAGGTCTCTGCGGATGTTCTCATTAGTTAACAATTTAGTTTTCCGTTGAGGTGTAATCAGGTTTTGTATAATTTGGAAATCTTGTAGAAGATTTGTGTGTTCGTTTACTTATTTTTTTACTCACCGTACTTATCAGTTCAACAGTGACCGTGTTTGAGTACAGACGTACGTCATATCGAACGCATAACAAATATATATATATTTTTTTAAAGTATTCAATTGAACAGTGAACAGTTAGTAATAACAAAGAAATAAAGAACAAAAAATAACAACAATATAATATATTGTGTGTAAATAAAAAACAATAACAAATAGTGCATGGTTAAACCGGTTTGAACAATTGATAGTGAGTGTATGAGCGCACCAAATATTAATGAAAAAAATATTAAAGGTAATAACAACAATGCTTATTACTCTTTTTCTTACACAAATGCTAATAATGCAATGAACAATACAAATAATAAAAAAAAAAGATGACAGTGCTTTTTTAAGCGCCAGGCCAATTGACCGAACGCGTTCTTTATCCGGAAATATAAACTTATCTTCGCAAATAACAACACCAGAAGAAATTACAATTCAAACAAAAAACAATTCAGGTACCATATCAAAAATAGTGCAACAAACAAACGAAACAGGTAATTTGAAAAATCCCGTAAAAAAAGTGGAAACAGGTATGGATCGTTATATAACCATAACCAAAAGGAAGGCCAGTCCTAAGTCTTCGCAGCAAGAGCGCATTGCTAAACAATATAAAAGCTCCCAAAGTACTGTAAAGCCGGTAAGCGAAAACAGATTCTCTGTACTTGCTACAGCGGATGATGAAGCTGAACCCGCTGTCAGGGAACAAAAACCTCCCCCGATTTACTTGCGCGAACAAACATCTAACGAAATTGTTAACATGTTGTCTCAGCTTGTAGGTAAGGAAAGCTTTTATGTAGCTTCTATACGAAGAGGTCAAATTCAGGAAACAAAGATCCAAGCGCACACCGAGAAGAATTACCGCCTAATCGCAAATCGCCTCGATGCAGATAATAGGAGCTATTATACGTATCAACTCAAAAGTGCTACCGGTTTGATTGTCATTGTAAAGGGCATTGACAGTTCTGTTCCCACTGATGAAATAAAAAGTGCCATAGAGGTGGAAGGCTATGTCGTAAGGTCAGTGCACAATATTCTAAATAAGAACAAAGTTCCCCAACCTATGCATCGTGTTGAAATCGTATTTAACGCATCGCAACTTAAATCAAAAAACTCGGTTCATCCAATATATAATATGCGCTACCTTTTGAACCGAAGAATAACGGTGGAAGAGCCTCTAAAACGTAGCGGTCCCCGTCAGTGTACTAATTGCCAGGAATTCGGACACACTACTACTGCACTACTGCAAGCTACCATCCGTATGCGTTGTTTGCGGTGATGCGCACCGGACTTTGGAATGCACTTCTTCGAAAACAGACCCCAAGGTAAAAAAATGCAGCAACTGTGGTGAAAACCACACAGCAAATTACAGGGGCTGCAAAGTCTTTCAACATGTAAAAAATAATTCGAAGGTCGTACGCAAACCTGATTATGAGCAATATAAAGCTTCCCAATTTCATCGGCTTCATGCTGGTTCTGTTGCTAGTACACAAGCTACACAGCCACACACTAAGCCAAACTTTTCATATGCCCAAACATTGAGAAATGATTTACCTAATGTGAATGCCAAAAGTTCTAATGCGCATAAACATTCATATGCCCACATCTTAAAAGAGGGTGCTCAGACACCCCTCACTACCAATTCGAGCTCAATCGATAATTTAATACAAACAATGAATAATTTCACGACAACTATGCAGGGTATGTTTCAGGAAATGATGCGAACCCAAAACATGCTTTTGCAAGTTCTGCTTAGCAAAAAATGAACCAGTTAAAAATATGCTTCTGGAATGCTAGCGGGCTCTCCCAACATAAATATGAAGTAGAAAACTTCCTGCTAGCACATGATATAGACATACTATTAGTCTCTGAAACACACTTCACTATAAAAAACTGCTTTAGAATTGATGGGTTTTTTAAATATGACACAAAACACCCAAGCGAAAGGGCATGTGGTGGGACTGCCATTATAGTCCGAAAAAACATAAGGCATTTTCCATTGCCTGAATTCAACGAAGACTTTTTGCAAGCCACGACTATAAATCTTACTGATTTTAAAATTGTAGTCTCGTCAGTGTATTGCCCGCCTAGGCATAAAATCGAACACCATAAATTTGCCAGGTTCTTTGCTACGCTAGGACAAAAATTTATTGCCGCTGGTGATTACAATGCAAAGCACACATATTGGGGATCCAGACTCCTTAGTCCTAGAGGTAGGCAGTTGTATTATACAGTTCAAGCAAACAAGCTTGACGTCGTATCTGCCGGTAAACCCACCTCTTGGCCCACAGACTTTAATAAGTTGCCAGACCTTATTGATTTTGCTATAGTAAAAAACATCAAACGCGATCAACTCTTAGTTAATTCATCCTATGACCTATCTTCTGATCATTCACCTACAATTGTTATTTTACAAGACAGTTTTGTCACTGCACCTAAAACCCTTAGTTTCTACCCGAACAGAAACACGAATTGGTTAAAATATAAAATGTATGTGAGCTCTCACTTACCATTGAACATCCCACTGAGAAATCCAGCTGATATTCAAGCAGCTGTAGACCATTTTACAGACGTCGTGACTGCCGCAGCCATAGCTGCAACGCCAACAAAGCTATCAGCTAAAATAATAACGTACCAGGCAACAGCAGATATTCAGATGCTCGTCATTGAGAAAAGAAGACTACGAAGACAATGGCAAAATAGTCGTTCACCACACATAAAAATGCAAATGAACTTATGCCAAAAAAACTTACGGAGTAAATTGAGACAGAAACACGAATTCGCTATCGACAACTTTTTGAAAAACTTGGATCCAATGAAAAACACGGATTATAGTCTGTGGAAAGCTGTAAAGCACTTACAATGTCCTATTGCTTACGAATCCCCACTAAGACTTGAAGACCGTACTTGGGCTAAAAACTCAAGTGAAAAGGCAAATGCGTTGGCAAAGCACTTAGAGAAGGTTTTCGCACCACATGATATAAGTAATTCCACTATTCCAATTATTAGCGACATCGTGAATGATCCTATGAAATTTCGGTTGTCTTCTTTAAAATCGACAATTAAAAATACGGATATGAAGAAATCACCTGGACCTGATCGTATAACAGGATCAATGATAAGAAACTTACCTAATTCAGCTATAAGAATTTTACTTTACATATTTAATGCCATGTTGCGCGTCGGCTTCTTTCCATGCTCTTGGAAGATGTCTGAAATTGTTATGATCCCGAAACCTGGAAAGGACTCAAGCCAGATTACATCCTACAGGCCAATTAGCCTACTGTCAGTTTTGTCAAAGATATTTTAAAAATTATTCGTCTCGAGTGTAACTCCTTTTCTAAATGAACAAAACGTTATCCCAGATCATCAGTTTGGTTTTCGAGCAAGGCATAGTACGATTGAACAAGTCCATAGAATCGTTACCATTATTAGATCGGCTTTTGAAAGAAAGCAATACTGTTCAGCTTTATTTATAGACATTTCCCAAGCATTTGATAAAGTCTGCCATGACGGGCTACTTACTAAACTAGTTCGGGTTCTACCTGAAAACACCCACAAGCTTATAAAAAGCTATTTGTCCGATAGAACTTTTAAAGTAAGGTCAAAGGACCAGCTTTCAAGATGTGGGAAAATAAGTGCAGGAGTACCTCAAGGTAGTGTGCTAGGGCCGCTATTATATATCATCTATACAGCGGATATGCCGACATGCCCACATACATATACATCAACCTTTGCAGACGACACTGCAATTATAAGTGTCAGTAATGATCCAAAGGATGCATCTGAAAAGCTGCAGTCCCATATTCATAACCTAGAAGACTGGCTAAAACAGTGGAGAATAAAGGTAAATCCATCAAAATGTGCTCATGTAACGTTTTCCCTTAGAAGGCAAAATTGTCCACCAATCACAATAACTAATACCACGGTTCCAGCGGAAACGCACGTCAAATATTTAGGTATCCACCTAGATCGGCGCCTAACTTGGACCCGTCACATTGAGGCAAAAATAACGTCCATAAAGCTTCGAACAAATCATCTGCATTGGCTAATAAGTCCTAACTCAACTTTGGCTTTGGAATATAAAGTCATATTATACAAATCCGTTATAAAGCCAATATGGTCATATGGTATTCAGCTGTGGGGTACTGCCTGTGCATCAAACATCCAGAAGTTACAGAGAAGACAGACTAGGATTTTACGTCATATCGTATGCGCCCCCTGGTACATAAGAAATGAAAACATACATAGGGATCTCAAAGTTCCCACTATCCACGGAGAAGTTAAAACATACATATCCAAATACGTGAAAAAACTAGTCGCACATCCCAACACTCTAGCACGCAATTTATTGCAATTTGACGGCCACCAGAGACTAAAAAGAACTGACGCATTGAGCCTGGCGAGGCGGCTCTCTCTACAGAATAGAAGATAGATTTTTAAGATTTGAATACAAAAAATTAGTTATTACGTTGGTACTAACTAGTAAATAATAATTTAGAAATAAGATTTGAATACTTATTGTGAATTTCTTTTAATAGAAAGATTCAATAAAATAAAATACAGTATAAAAAAAAACCGTACTTATGCTTGCACTTATGACATAAAATCACTTTTGGCTTTAATTTCAAAAAAATAAAAAAAAAAAAGTGAAACAGAAACATAGTGAGTGGGAGATGAAAGTACAGTACAGCCTCGCTTAATGCCACTAGTAGTTATTTTGGAAGTTGCTAAATCAAGCTTATTGCGGAAATTGAGACAATAATTTGCTTCGGGTAACTTTTATTATTAAATATGATTTTATCTCCTAGATATACATCAATCCTCTTTCAATGCTTATTTCAAGTTAAACTGGAATTATATATAAAAGACAGGCATGGTCTTTCAGTTCAAATAATTTATTTTCTAAACAAACATAATTTAATTAATTAAAATAATCAAATCATTGAAGCGAAATTGCTTTAATTGTAGTTTTTTTTTATAAAGTTACTCTAACAATGTGGGCAATTAATGGGTTGCAATAAACGAAAATTTTGAGTTGAGCGAGGTTGTAATGTAGTTGGTTCTATGTTTGTTCTCCTACAACTTTAAAACTAAAACAACAATCTTGCACATACTTTTTAAAAGTTATCAATCTTTTTACCAAGAGTATTTGCAACGGCTGGTAAATATGTTGGAAAATATTTTCTTGCTATTGCTATATTTTGTAAAAGTACTTAATATCTTCTGTATTGGACATACAGAGACGCTGCAAAGAGAATTTTAACCGCAGAATGCACTGAAAACGAAAATAACAGCTGATTGGCTATTGCTTTATTAATACTAGAAAGTTTAATGGGATTTATTTCTAGAAAAAAAGGGAACATTCTTACCATATTATTATACTCGTAATATGTTAACGCACACAAACGGTAGTGTGTTTTTTTAGACTTTGTCATTAATAAGACCGAAAGACGTCGTCAATTATCCCAATAATAAGGATGTGTAAGCATGCACTCTTTAACAAGGCAATATTTTATGTAAGATACGAAAACGCCATAAGAGATAACCTTATTTTTACATATTTCATGCTGATAGAACATACAATCTTTTTTTACTTGAATCGAAAATTGAAAAAATACCATTCTAAGATTTTTTAAACTTCAGCTGTAACATCCAAAATATTATTCCTCCTCTGTTCGCGTTTAGAACTACAATTCCGATCGAGGATATAAAAAATGTAAATATAACGCATCCCTACGCTACTGATTCAAACACCTTTCTGACCGTTTTTACTGCGGCTAATGTTTTTATAAAAATAACAGGCATTCAGTTAAAAGAAACCAAAAATATCTCCCTGTTACTAAATAAAGAGAAGAGAGAGCTGACATATGGCATACAAATTACCATTCAGCATGACAACAAACTACAAACATGCAACGACTACAAAGCTGTTACCTGAGCATACAAATTAAAATTCAAATTTTCGCACTAGAATGTGTGAACCTGTCTGCTTAGGAGCTCTGTTTTGGGTATAAAATATACAGGCTCGTTTAAATAGATGTTTTGTTTTGGCAGTTGTACTCCCCGTGAAACAAAATTTTCCATTTGATATTTTAATAAAGAGTGAAAGCGGTATCTTTCAAAGCGGATGTTTTATTGGAAAGAAATTTAATCAAAATTAATTTTGTGTCATAATTGTTGACATTTATTTACACTTCAGTTCGACTCGAAGCTTCGGTTAAAGCAAACGTCCGGCTAAATATTCTGATATTAATATCAAAATCTCTGTTTAACTACAACAACAGCACTCAAAAATATTAAAAAACAATAAAAACGACACAATATTCTGTATTAGTAATTAAAATAAATAAATAACATAAAGAAAAATTAAGAAAAAAAACATTGCAACGTGATTAACTCATGAACATAAAGAAATAGAAAAAGTAAAAAACTATGAATAAACCACCAGATAATCTATCAACACACAAATTATCTCCAGCTCTCAACTGGGATAAAACGAAATTGCTAAATTTCTCTCAACATGGTCCCATATATTTAATAATGACCAGAACAAATAGTGATGATACACTAACCAATGTTCCTCCCTTTTTAATAAAAAAAAGCAATTGATTACACTTGTAACGGTGAAGTAGAGGAATGTAAAAAGCTAATGAGTGGAAGTATTTTAGTAAAAACAAAAAATTATGTGCAAGCAAATAAACTAACAACTTTTACAGCTCTCTCTGACTCAATAACAGTTGAAGTAACAGAGTACAAAACACTCAATCAAACCAAAGGTGTTATATACAGCAACGATCTAAGAGGAATACCAGAAACCGAAATTACAAACGAATTAAGAGATCAAAACGTTTGTGAAGTAAAGAAAATCATGAAATTCGTTAATAAACAAAGCATTGAAACAAGTCTGACAATTATCACATTCTCTTCGTCTTATTTACCCAGTGATATTAAAATTGGCTACCAAAAAGTCAACGTTCGTCCATATATTCCTCTTCCAACAAAATGCAATAATTGCCAACAATTTGGTCATATTGCCAAATTTTGTAAAAATCAAAAAATTTGCTTTTACTGCGCCAAACAATTTTACCTTGATCCCGACTTTGAAGATGAGTGTGAGAACGAAGCCAACTGTGTAAATTGCATAAACAATAAAATAGATAATACTAAACATTCCTCAAAAGATAAAAAATGCCCTATATTTATTAAGCATAAGGAACTACAAGCCATCAAAACAATTGAAAAAGTAGACTATAAAACAGCTCATAAAATATATTATGAACGTCACCAACATGATGGATCATTATATTCTTCTGTCGCCAACATAAACAACAAAACACCATTCAATAACCACCAGTTCTCGAAGCAAACACATAATACAGTCCATGTACCAATTCTCTCGCCACCCAAACCCATAACTGCAAATCTAGTAACATATGACTCCTTATCGGACTTGGAGTGTGAAATACTACCCCAACCCAGCACATCTGCAGCTGCGAAGGAACCAAAAGTGAAAATTCTCCCGAGAAAAACTTCAAAAAGGTTACAAGCTAAATTTAAAGCTACCTCAAAAACTTCCAAGCCAACAACAAAGAATAAACAAGCAACTACATGCGCGGAAGACACAATGGACACGTAAAACCCATCTATAAAATTATCATATCACTCTCACCGTTAAACCACTTGTACTGTGCACCGCTTAGGATCTTCGCGGTCGCGGCTGGCGTGGCATTGTTGGCGCAAATACCTATTTGCAACAACATTGCTACGGAGGCTGCGGGCCTGTTGATCTCACGTGACGTACATAACAGGTGGGTATATCTAATTAAGTATAATTTAGTTACGTATATACTAATATTAACCTTTCCTTGCATATTAAATTTTTTCAATATTTTATATTATTTCCATAACATACCACTTCCAAATATAACTAACATTCTTACCAAGAACGTAAAATCTAACTACGCACCATATGTGCAAGGAACAGCAGTGTACTATATTTTTCATCATCATCTAAATGAATTTAAATCCCAAAAAATGGCTCTTCTTAATATTACATCCAAAGCTGTACATTTTAGTTATAACTTCCTGCCTTCCAACCCCTAATGACAGTTGCTGTTATGCAATGGAATATAAATGGTTATTTAAACAACTACAGTGAGTTTCAATTACTGATTAAGAAATATAATCCGAAAATCATATCATTACAGGAAACTCACATCCATAATTCTCTTAGCATCCCAATACCAATAAATTATTCACTTTATCAAAATAATATATCCACAACCCGTTATGGCGGTGTAGCTACGTTGATCCATAACTCACTTGGCCACAACCAAATTAACTTAGCTAATGACTTTGACGCTCTATGTTTCTCAATTAAATCCAAGATAAATTTTAGTATCACAAATTCATATATCTCCCCAAATAAAGAATTTAACATAGGTAATCTAAAGAACGTATTTAAAGACACTGGCCAACCTGCCCTCATAACAATAGAAAGGGAAATACCATCTTTAAATATTTAACAAACTCTTATTATGTTCTTCTAAATGGCAAATCCCCTACGCATTTAAATACACATGGCACTTAATCTTACATTGACATCTCATTTTGCACTCCTAGTTTGGCACCACATATTGTTTGGAGAACTGATGACAACCTTAGCGGAAGTGATCACTTCCCCATTATCATATCACTTTTTTCCAAATCTGTCTGTTCCGATAAAGTTATATCTAGATTTAGGTTAAAAGATGCTAATTGGGTAAAATATAGGGAAAACTGTCAGAAGTATGACGCTAATCGCCCTATCAGCTCTAATATCAATCAGGAAAATGCAAACATCACTAAAATTATCTTGCAATCTGCCAACTTATCTATCCCTCAATCAAATCCAGTAAAAGCCTACTTAGTGCCGTGGTGGAATAACAACTTGGAAAACCTAAAGGTGGTAAAGAATAGAGCTTGGTACACGTTCAAGAAAAATATGACTCAGGCCAACCTTCTGAAATACAAGAAAGTAAACGCCTTCTACAAGAGGGAAATTAAGAAAGCAGAAAGGGAATCTTTAGCAAATTTCGCATCATCACTCAATCCATCATCACCAATAGAGAGAATATGGGATAATATTAGATCGTTAACCGGATATAGAACTGGTAACTCTATTTACTGTATCAGCTCCTTCAACGACCGAAATATCAACATAGTAGATAAGAGTGAAATGGCAAACGAATTTGCGAACTATTGGAGTAATAACTTTAGGGATGACAATTTTAATAACAAGTTTCGTCTTAATAAAGAAAGGTACAGAGCAGGACCCCTGCAACTATGGCATGCCAGGGTGCAGCAACAATAGAGGAAGACATTACAATGATTGAACTTGAAAGCGTTTTACGAAAACTCAAAGGAAAAACTCCAGGCATGGATAAGGTCTCATACCCCATGATCAGAATGCTACCAACTCAAACAAAAAAGAGGCTTCTAAATCACTTTAACGATATCTTTTCGAATTTTATTCCACAGAAATGTAAGACCAGCGTAGTCATACCTATACCAAAACCCGGTTCCGACAAGTCTTCAATCAAGTCCTACAGACCTATTTCTCTGAACCCCTGCATCTCAAAAGTTCTTAACCGGTTGTGGTGGTTTGTAACATCTCACAAACTACTTAACAACCACCAATTGGGCTTCAAAAAGGGAAAATCGACAATTGATAATCTATTTTTTCAAGCGTTTGATAAGGTAGGCTTACACTCCGTTATAGATCAACTTGTCGAATGGAAGTTAGGACCAAAAATCATTATATACGTTTATAATTTTATGACCAACAGAAAGATAGCCGTAAGAATAGGTTACAAACAATTTCGATTCTCCCTATACAGAACGGAATACCACATTCAGTAATTTTATTCTTAATAGCGTACACCAAACTTTATTGTTTAATATCAATATATAAAAACATTGCCCTCTCTGCGTACGCAGACGATATCAACATTATTATTAAGTCCGAGGGGAAAAATCCAGTTTTGAATTTGAATAGTCTTTTCGACAATATAAATAACTGGTGTCAATTCTCAGGTGCAACTTTATCAAACACAAAATGCAAATACCTGCACATATGTAGGAAAAAAAACTGCAAGTGTAGAGTACAGTATGGTTCATTCAATATAGTTGAAGTTAATACACTAAGAATACTTGGGGTATATTTCAATAAAAAATATAACTGGAAAGACCATATTTCCTTCCTAACCTCCGCTTTATCCCGAAGACTAAATATTATCAAGAGTTTGTCCAACCTTAAATTTAAATGTAGCCCAAAAAGTCTTACCTACATTGTAAAAACAATTATTTTATCAAAAATAAATTACGCGCTACCTATTTACGGGTATCCACCAAAAAATCATTTAAGAAAGATATCAGCAATCGTAAATGCAGCAATGCGAAGTGCTTTAGGAGCCTTTCGTACTACACCTACGAGAAATCTCTTATTTGAGTCCAATATATTGCCACTAAGCACACAAAGGAATATTTTAACAGCTAAACTATTTAAAACACTTTTGTATGACAAGTTTTCACCCCTTAGACAAATAGTCAACAAACTAACCAAGGTGAAGAAAATACCCAGAGTGCCATCAACAATATATCGGGCAACTCAAAATTGCCGTTCGCTCAACATACCAATAAAAGTCGTCCTACGAAAACAGGTGAATCAACCTCCATGGATCTTAAATACTAATATAATTGACACCACATTGACAAAGTTTAAAACTTCATCCACCAATCCTCTTCAATTCAAATCCTCTTTTAACGAGATAAAGCGCAAATTTTGCTCACATCAATTTATTTACACTACGGAACATGAAGTTATAAAAACAGCGCTACTCCCCATACACAGTTCTATTTATACGGCAGAATTAATTGCTATTTATGAGGCAGTGGTATACATAAAGACACAAGTGGGTAAATTTGTTGTTTGTGCAGATTCCTTGTCGTCAATAAAATGCATTGAAAATATTGCTAACAATAACATATATGCAAAACAAGT
Source organism: Phania funesta (assembly GCA_963932375.1). Taxonomy (NCBI): domain Eukaryota; kingdom Metazoa; phylum Arthropoda; class Insecta; order Diptera; family Tachinidae; genus Phania; species Phania funesta. The sequence continues at coordinate 82,332,217 of OZ010653.1, read as the reverse complement.
AAGGAACATATTAATTGAGAAATACCCGAATATTTTAGTTCTTTGGGTACCAGGGCACAATAACATTACAGGTAACGAACTTGCTGATCAAACTGCTAAGAACGCAACAACATCACCTCTTCATACCTTTCCCAACATTGCTCGAAATGATCTAAACAAATACATATACTCCCACTACTTCTCAATTGAAAGAGCACAGATATTTGATAGTACCTCATCCTGGTATAAGACAATCAACAGTAGCCGTGTGACAATAAACGACCTAACGTCACCGGATACCAACGTATTAGATCTAGTAAAGTTTACTCGCCTCAGACTTGGTCATACCAAAGTCTCTCATGGACACTTACTTAACATTAATATCCCATCTCACTGCAACTGCAGCGTACCACAGTTTGGTCCTTTTCATTTTCTGGTAGAATGTCCGAAATTTAGTGTCATACGGACACAAGTCTTGCACAATTCCCATCCAAAGTCGTATCTTTCTAAACCATCCCCAAACAACATCCTTATGATTTCCCAATTCCTTAAAAAACTAATCTATATAATGAAATCTAATTATAATACATAATAACTATTTTATATTCATACAAATTCTTATACACGATTTCGAGCTGTAGGCCTATGATGTCATTGCTCGTTAAAAAGTTTACATATAATTTTTAACTATATTGTTAATAATAATAAATAAATAAATAAATAAATAAATATTTACACTTCAAAATAAAATATAAATTTAAATATTTCTTAAAAAAGAGTGTTCTTTGTTGAACCACCCGTTAAGTGTGAATGTATTTTTGTCATAATAAAAATGTCATCATTCTCTGTTTCATTGTGTTTCGACTATGGAAAGGTGAGCATGTATTTTTATACCTGTTGTGTTTCGGGTTTTACTTTTAAATTACTACAATACAAAGCAATAAAATTGCACACACGTTCATGCTTTCGGTCTGGTTGTGTCAAGTCTTAACTCTTCAACACTTTAAACTATCGGAAAAACAAACAAACAAAAGAGAAATGGAAAAAAGTGTTAATAAAGTTTTTGGTTTTTTTTACTTTCAGTTTTGGGTCTGCCCAATAATTTGCTTTGTTAAAACCTGTTTCTTCCATAACGTGACGCAATGCGTGCGCCTGTGTGAGTGTAATGTTTGTGTACATTGCAACAAACACACAAAAACCCGTAAAACTATATTAATCAGGAAAGAAAACAAAACATCAAAGTATTCTAAACTTAAGAAAAATTAAAAATTTCCATTTAACAAGTTCATATTTTGTAGTCCATTAGCCGATATACTCACTAGTGCTTGAATATTATGGATTTGTACATATATAAAATATTAGTTTCGGAGTGCTTCGCTACTCCTATTGCTAATTCAATTACAAACATAAATATTTAGAAGATATTCGATATTACTAACGGAATTCTAATGAAAAGTTGCAAAAGTTTTGACTAAAATTGTAAAAATATACTAGTGTCATAAGAACTACCCTAGCCAATAGTTCCAAGGTAGATACTCAATGACAATCATATGTTAAATGTCTGCAGAAAAAGCATTACCTCGAGTATAATAGATCAGTATAACTGGTGACAACATCAGTAGTGAGAAAGTACAGTTTTACTATCAACTCTTCCGATAGGCTGAAAAATAAAAACATGAAATGGTTGTTGGCGCAGCTGAGTCCGGCACAAAAGGTTTATGTATTTGATGTCTGTGTTTTATTTGTTTTGATAATTGTCTTACCCTCATTAGAGGAATGTAGATTAGTCGTATTCTGACCAGTAGGAAAACATTAGTTACGACATTAGTCCGACAATAGCTGATCATTAAATACTTTCTTAAATTTTACAAACACGACACACACTCACAAGCATTCGTCCAGTAAATTGGAAAATTCGTTTAATTTATTTGTTTAAGTTTTTGTAAATACTATAGCTACCGCAGACGAATTTCTGTTAAATGCAATGAAAGTTTGATTTTATTTATTAGAAGAAGAAGTACGAGTATTAATAAAATCAATACTGGCCACTGTGCGAGGGTGAACGTTTATGTGAAAATGTAAAATATTTTGATCCTTAATTAAGTTGTTATTATATGACGCATAAAATAACTGGATAATTCCTGTCAACAGGGGTAAATTTTTCTCAAATTTAATGCTTTACTACGATTAGACACATTATAACCATCGCCTATATGCTTGTACGTTTTTATTATCTTGTTGTTGTGCACATGTCTTTGTAGTTGTCGAAAATATTAGGAAATTCCTCCCTCCATTTATAGCAGATGTTGTTTAATAACAAAAGTGTTTTACAAAGTCACCCCCATGTATTTCATAAGCAAGAATGCGAGGATGTGTTACTATTCTACAAAATCATTTTTTTTAGTTGATTATTTAAGGATTAAACCAAATAAATATTTAGGGACAAAACCTGCGTAAGGGAAATAAAATATATATAAAAAACGTACTGCTTCCTTCAAAGTGCTTCTAAAATAAGACCATTGCAAAAATGTCAACACAAATGACTGAAATATTTTAATAATTATTCGCTTGTTTAATTGTCGCTTGTTTTGTGTATAAGTTCGCCCAAGTATAGTTGTTTTAGTTTTTTTTTTTATTTAGTATCGTAATGGAAAATATATTTTAAATTATTCATAAACTTAAACGAAACCCATACATGCACATACAAAACACTGCTTGTTACGCTCGAATATATCGATCAATTTATTTCCTGACCGTGTCCCATAAAGCACGCTTAAGTCAATAAATGAAAAACTATGCTTTATTGTTCAATTTATATTGTTGAAATTCACTGATTTACGTAAAAAAATGATACGTGTTAAAAATGAAAAGCAAAAAAGCAGGAAACTTAATAACATAGAATAAATATACGAGTATCAGTAGATTCGAAACAAATTTGATTGCATATTTTTATTGATAAATGAAAAACGCAATTCTAGAAATTGTTAGAAATATTTTAAATTTCGTAGAAACTCCCAAATCGCTAGAGGTGGGGGATTTGAAATATTTAAGTATAGAGAAAAATGAAATTACGGTGAATGATTTACTACTCTGGATAAATAAACTAATACACTATTGAGTTCAATAGCAAACTAACCTCGCTAGAGTTGTCGTTGGATTTTTGACATTGTTTTAATTTCATTTGGGAAAACGTTTAAAAATGTAGCTGGTTAGAGGTTTTTGATATATTAAAGCTACACAAAATAGTTAAAATTTAAGCATCGAAACCAGGACACTATATTGGCTTAAACTTTAGGGGAAAATTGTATCTTATAAGCTACCATTGCAACCTGTTCAGACTTATAGAATTCAAGTTATGACATGTCAGTCTTATATTCATATTAAATATTATAAATGCTCCGAAAAACAACTCATCGTAAGTTTCTGAATGTTTCACTGTCGGTATAAAATTATTCAGTTCCTCGATGATACTTAAGAAAACAAAAGACTAAATCATATCACCGGTTGAATTTGGCATATCTAGTTTATAGTAGACCCAGAAAAATATGTAAAGGAAAAAAATTTAAAGGAAGCAGATTAAAAAAAATCATATTTATAAACATTAATACTCATCGTAGTATGGAAGCATTTTTGTTGTTCAGTTTTTCCTAAACCTCCTCTACTTTATGATAAAGATTTTTTGTTGAAGGTCAAAACTAAAATCTTATTTATATGCAGTCATAACAAAACAACGTTCGTATTCTAATGCTCTGCTTTTTTCTTTGCAAATAAATATTCATACTCGTATTCAACGAATTTTTGTACAAATACGATGATTCGAAAATAAATTTGCTGATTCTAACAAGAGTTCAAGCATGTTTATGACAAATAGGATTTACAAATCTCTAAAGCCACATTAAAATCGATTTGGATATGGTAGTTACCAGGATTAAGGTAAAATTAACAAAAAAATGCTTTATATTTTTTTAAAAAGCTGCACAAGATGACATTTGAATTATGACTAACTATTAGGGATACTTATAATGATTATGTTATCTTAGACCTGCTCTAGCAAATACTTTTTGTTAAAAATAAATTCACATGTATTTAAAGAAAAAATTAAATTTAGAAATTCTTGGTTATTCACAAATGATTTTAACTTCTCTTTTAGTATTTAAAGATATTTAAAGAGGTAGTTCTCTTAGGGCTTCTGTACTATAAAATATACTGTTTTAAATCAATTTTGAAAAATGTTGGCTAAATAGCTGCCAAGCTTTTTTTCAAAGACTACTATCAGGCTGATAAACTGATTTTAATATAATATGAATTGTGCATATTTGTGAAATAAATACCTTTACATTTCTATACTTTTGTTACTATGATGTGAACGCGAAAAGTATAAAAGAGTCGTCTAGCCTATTAATTATATAGGTAATACAAATTTTTAACTTGCCTCTCAATTTCGCACTGTGACATATACCCAAAGCTTAAGTTTAAAAAGAAGAGGAACAAACAAATTAAAGTTTTAATAAATTATTTTTAAATACAATTTTTTGATTTCTAATAGCAATACTCGCTACTGTGGGTCTTAACCTACAACCTTTATAGACCTGTAAGAATAAAAGTTAAACCTAATTCTAATAGCTAAGGCCAGCTTAAAAAGTTTTGCTTGTCATATTAGTTTTCATGAAAGGAACGGAGAACATTGGAATAAATTCCACTTTATTTACTTTATAACTTATGAATATCTGTCGTTTTTGAGTTTTATTAATTTCTTAACTACGTTTATTTTTGTTTTTAACTTTGTTAAATGTTCAAAAATGCTATTTGCGTACAGCATTTAAAAAATTTGTGCGAGTTCTTTAATATCATAAACTGCATTAATTTGCAGCTTTGCCGCTGTTTCATTTGTAATCCTTAGCATCTGCAATAGGATACTTGTGAAAGAGAATAAAATAAAGTAAACACAAAAGTAGAGGAGTGTTCGGACATAACCCATGTATCCATGTATTGTGTTAAAAAATGCGCTACAAAAATAAATAAACTTGCAATAAAGTATAAAAATATTGAAATGCAACAAAAGACTTTTTATACGTACTTTTACCTAGAAATTTGGTAAATTTTAGAAGAAAACCTCCAATAATATCCTTGTCACAAAAAGTAACGTTACGTGACCAGTGATAACAGCACAAAACACATCATTTAGATAATACAATTTTTTAATCTATGTGCCTTTTAATATATGTATATGAGTATATATACCTACATTTATATTTAAACACATATCTAATACACATATTATAACGAAGACCGGTGTTATAGTCTATTCGAAAAGACATGAATTTAAAATTGTAGTTCACCATGTGCTTGGATATTTAAATAAAACAAATATACAAGATCAGCCAATAATTCGTTCATATTGATGAACAAACCCAGCCAAATTTATTTACATTGAAACATTTTTTTTTTATATATTATTGTTTTATTTGCAATCTATTTTACAATCAAAATAATAAGCAAATTTAATGACTTTAAAATAACAAATATTGAGTTTTCCTTAAAACTCAAAAAAAAAAAAAAAAAATAAAGTAAATTCAATTCAAATTTTACTTTTGTAATTTAAATATGATTCGACAAATTAAGATTTTCTATTTTCGGAAGGGAAGGTCAAGTACATGAAACTTTTAAGTCTCTGTATTTCATTGCTATCATCTAACAGGTTTATTGCTAAAAAATTGGAATGATCGCAGTTGTTGAAGTTAAAGTTTTTACATGTTTTAAGTGTAATTTTTATTTTTTAAATTACTCAAGTATTATTTTTATTTTTGTGCCTTTTTTCTATGTTAACATTCATACATCACGAAAACAATTATACGGTGACTGATTTAAATATTTCTATATGCATGTAAACATACACACAATATACTTATATGAATACAGTCACATGGCTGTACGTTAAGAGTGTAACGTTGGAATAGGTTGGGAAACTATGTGACACTATGTTTAGACATGAAATTTTTATCAAAAATTCTAATTTTTGAAAATAAATAAAATATATTACAAAATTACTTCTAGAGTCGAATGATTTCTAAACATGCAAATACAAGTTTTCATTAACCATATTAACACATTTTCAGCTAGCAGATGCTAATTTAGTGAGCTAAATTGATTAGTGTGAACACCAAAGAAAGATTTTTGGCAAAAACCCGATTTGACATTGACATGAGAGCGAGTCATACATATGTACGAGTATATGATAGAAAAAAGCACGTTTTTAACCAGGTCTTTTGGGTGAGAGTACAAACATAAAATATACGAGTAAAAACATGAAGACAATGAATTTCCTACGTTTTTTCAGATGTACGTTCGACAATCGAAATTTGATATTCTAACAAAAAACAAACTAAATTCATTTTGTTATAATTTTCAATATCTTTTAGGAGAATTATTCAAGGTTCAGGAAGAGGCAGAATATCGTTTTCATGTCCAAGCGATTATAATCCAACATTTAACCGAATCCAAGATTTCTGACAATTGGATTTAAAGGTTGTATAAAGCACATACAATTTTTAAAGGTTTCTTTAACTGTTGAACAATTGCTGCCAGGTTATAAGTAAATATAATCAAACTCATGTACAAAACAGCTTAAATTGTTTCACTATACTACTTTCCATACGGGATTAAAAGTTTAAATTGGTTCATTCTGAAGCATTTAGCTTCAACAATGTTGTTGGAATAATACTGTGTTTATTTGTGTTACTTGTTATTTATGCCGCATTTATTGTTTGTTTGACTTTTGCTTTCTGCTCGTTTAAATTTAATGAAAGAAATGTTTAGTTAAGCATAAAATTGACATAATTAATTTTATAATGAAAAAACTAAATGTTTTACAATTAAATATGCCGAAATTAAAATAGTTTTACAATGTTCGAAATTTTTTGCTATGTGTTTAATTAAAAATAGTTTTTATTCACAACTCTGAAAGCTCTGTGCATTTTGAATAGAATATAATATAATATTACTAATAATTAATAACTAATTGATTTCCATCCATTAAAATTGCAATATGGTTGAGTTGAATCAAAGTATGAGAGCGGTGTGGATTAAGTGGTTAAGTTAGCACGATGTTTATTAAGCATTCGATGGATTTTAGTTGCCTTTTTTCGTACCTCTGCTTCAGCTGCTGCCAAATTTCGACAAATGTTAAAAGCTAATTTGTCAAAATGACTCTTGGCAAGTTGACGATTTGTTATCATCACTACTTTTTCTCAAACAAATTCAATCAGGATATGTATGTGTCTGGGAGGTAAAATGATTGTCTAACTACCTTAAACCTACAATAAATTGTATCTTTATAAATAGGTTTTGAATACAATTCTGCTTATTAACAGTTTATATGGCTATTGCAAGTTTTAATGAATACGGTTTATATTATGCAGTTAATATGCAGTACAGCCAAACCCGCGGTTTTTCCGCTAATGTATGCATTTTATAAAACTAACCGATGAATTGTTTAATTGACGGTTTTTGACATTTGTCATAGAATTTAATAGAAAATTGGAGTGTTTAACTTAAAAGGTACTACAAATAATAACAGGTGAGCGATTTTGAGACAGCTCAATTTAGCCAAATCAAAGTTCAGAAATCATTTTCGCACAGGTACGTATAAAATTCAAATCAATCGCTTTAAAATCCCGTAGCTACGAATCGATTTTCATAATATACCTGATAGTTGGGTTTTAATGGGTTTTCTTTAAGTATTTTTTATTATATTAGATACGGACGCCGCCTTGACGACAAATACTGTGTTAATTAGATGTTCCCCAAAAGTTTTTTAAGTTCAATGGAAAGCGCTGAAATTTACTAAAGTTCTCAGTGTGTTACGGATTGGATTGAGCTAGCTTTTATAACGCACACATATTAAACATTTCTTAAAGCGTTGATTTTAATATCAAATCAAAAATGAAGAAATAACTATTGCCATTGTTATGATATCACCTTGGCCACTACCTCACACTAATTTGTCCTGTTCATATTAATACGAACGTATTTTTAAATCAAATTTAACAAAAGAGAAGAAAAAACACTCAAAAGCCACAATATTGCTATTCATTTTTTGATATTCTTTGATTTTTGTTTGTGATTAATTGCCTAATGGTTCATTAGTTTACCAGTAAATATCATTCACGTGCGTACAAATATATTTTGATACATTTCTTTGTGGCTGCTGTTTGTACTATAATCGACATCAAGGCAATTGACAATGAATTAATGACGTTAGTATTCATATAGACAAATGATAAGAAGCATTTGCTTGCATTTGACAAACAATTACTAGATAACGATATTTAAAAATAAATCTCCCAAAATTTGTGTATTAATGGATTCGAATAATTTTTTAATGAACTGTCTATTTTTTATATATTAGATTTGACAATTGTACTTAAGAAAATATTTTTGTTTACAAAATTTCAGCTGACATATGAGTAAATAAATTAATATTAATATTATTAATTTTAAGTGAAAACTTTTGAGGCCTATAGAAATAAGTCTGCAGCCTCTTCTATCAAGGCATATTGTAAATTAAATTTACTTAATTAATTGAAACATTAGTTTTTATAATTTGTGCTGATTTTATGCGTTAAAATAACATTACGCAACCGTTTGTTAATTCTGCAAATACTTGTGTAGCAGTATACTTTTGATGTTTCTAATATTTTTTCAATTGTATTGTCACTGATAAATGTTTGCCAACTTCTCAAATGGCAAATTTGTGCCATAAATTATCAACACAAGCAGAATACATGTTTTCGAATAATGTTCAAGATTTATACATATGCCCATTATATAATCACGCCAGCAAATATGATTTGGAATGCACGTATAGGCAGAACACGATTAAAACCCAAAAATAGTTCAAGAGCTCGTTTGGAAATTGCAAACAACATTTACAGAAGCTCTTGTTACATTCTGAAACTATTGAAGCATATTTGTAGGCCAAAATTCTAAAACAAGAAAGAATTGTGTTCTTTTCGGTAAATAATAAGCAGGCAAGGATAGTGCAATGCATGTTGTAAATACTGCGTTTTAATTTTTCAAAGAACGCATTTAACTGTGTTAACCAAAAATAGCAATCCACGGCATGATTCGCCGGCTCCTTGCATATCACTAGGGTACGAAATGAAACTTGTTTAATTGTGTCCTAATATCAACCATTAAGATTTTTATAACATCTTAAGCAGCACAACCTATTAAAAATTAATATTTTCCATTCAAAAGTTTCGAAAAATTAAAAAGTATTTGTTAGAGTTACTTTTGAATTATGAAATCACAACGGAGCTATAAAGCCGTTTTCAGCATAAAGCTACGAAAACAATTAATCCTTATATAATAGAACATGGTCCTACTACCAAAAGAAAACCAAAATATGAAATTCTATAAGAAAATATGCATCAAAATATTTCCTTTATTTGCATTTCCTTTATATGCATTTCGCCAAGTTTTATTTAGTTTTCTGAGATGTGACAAATAAATAAATATACTTTAATATAAATAGCACAATTACACTTAAAGAATATTTCTTACACCTTTTTATATAAATGTATAAAATTGTATAAAAACTAATAATTTTAAGATCCAAAGTTGGAAGAGCTAATTTTCATATAAAAAATATAAAAATAAAAAAATACAACAAAAAAATGATCAAAATTACCCAGAGCAATAAGTTTTGTTATTATATTAGAAAGATTTTTGTTTAAAACTCAATTTATATATTTATTGTATATTACGATATTAAGACAATAAGACTTCATAACATAGCTTGTAAATTCGACAAATGTTTCTCGCCGTTTTTGCCACGCTAAGCCAGAAAATAAAACAACTTGCTTCAGTAAACACTTCACACATACTGGTTTTTAAAGTGTCTTTGAAAACCTAATGAAAAACACAACACTGCTTGAAAAGTTTAAATTTAAAAAGTTTGACAATTATGTATGTACGAGTATGCTAATTCAAATTAGGTCACTACAGCCATTTGAAAATAGTGCTTCTTAATAAATATTCATTATGACAAACAGTATTAAACCAAACCTTTTTTATTTTATAAAAAATTAAACAAAAAGTTATCACAAGGATTTCTATAAAATCTACAACGAGAAAAAAATTATTTTTCTATTCATGGAAGTAGTGTTTATACATATATGTGTGTGCATACGAGCATAGTGAGGTCTGTGTAATGTTCACATGCTGCCTTTCTTATAAATTAAAGTCCTTTAATTAAAATGTCACAAATAGAATTTCTAAAGGTGGAATTAATTATTAAAATAAAAAGGAGAAATGAAAAGAAAATAACTTTAAAATCTCTGAACAAACGAACGAGTGACATTAAATAAACAGGCAAATAAAAGAAGAACAAGTAAAGGGACCCATAAAGAAACATGCTCAATAAAAAATACAGGAAATGTTGCTATCTACAGACTTATATATGGATAAGACTGTCTTTAATAAAGACAAAACAAATTTAAAATAAATAAAACAACACGCAACATGCCAGTTGATTACTAGTCACTCAGTCACCCACTCACACGAGTGAATACAGGATACAAATAGTTCAGTAAATAAACACGGGATTAATTTAAAAATTGCTGAAGTAAAAATAAGATGAGTTTTAAAGCTACACAATGTCTTCTTTTAAACTCGATTTTTAATGAAGTTTGGCTCATTTTGTTTAGAACGTATCCACATGTATGATAGTAGAAAACGAGCGGAATTTTTGTTGTTTTCTTATTTTATATGACTTTTTTAAAAACAAAAGTTTTATACAACAATTTTTTAGGTATAAGTTCCACGATATAGATATAGTAGATTAAATAGCAATAGTGGCCTTTTTAAAAATAATATTATTGTCGGCTTTTGGGTTTTTTATCCAAATGAATGGAACAAACGGTTCTCCACATATGTTAATATATGTCCTGCAACTACTCTCTTTTTGGTATAACGGAATATCTCGAAACCTACAACCAATTTGAAGAAAACGAATGCAAATTAAATTTCAGCTTCACAAATTACATAAGCAACCATAACTATTATAAATACAGGATTACCCCATTCCGTGCATAAGTAATACAAAGCGATTTTTTTTGATTGGTTGCAAATTTTCACAAAACGCATACATTGCTTCGCAAAAAAATTATAATTTCTTGGGGACACATTGATTTGAAAACCCTTGCAAGGAACAAACTACGTCAAACTACTTGATAAGAAACAACTTTCCGTTGCTTCCGCCAAGAAACTAACCTGAATTTGTAACCATGTGTACTCATAGTTAGACAGTATCTGCCAGCGTGCAAGAGCATGTAATTATTAATAAGATTGCATAGTAGAGAATCTATATGCTATAACACAAAACAGATCAGTACTCGTTTTCAGCTTCCCGATTTCCTTTTGTTCACAATCCTTCGGGTCGGGTCCAAAAACGAGTGATACCTTAAAGAAATTACCTAAGAAATTTATTAGTAAATTTTACATTATTATTGTTGTGAATTTTCTTTTTATGTTTGGTAAAATGCGCGTAAAAATGTAGAAGTGAGACGGAAGTCGGTGGTTGGGTTATTTATTCATTAAGTAATGAACGAAATTTGGAAAAATAAATAATAACAAATTTTAACAAATATAATTTGCCTTCTCAGATTAAATGTAACAATAGCCAGCGGCTTTATACAAACAGTTCTTATTTACATACGCATGTTAAATTATCTGAAACGTATGTTCGTTTGCATAAGTGTCTAATAAAATAAAAGCAATAACAATAAAAATAAAAATCCTGCAAGGAAAGTTAACAAAACTTAATTGGCTTCATTAGGCACAAATTCCATGTGTGTAAATACACGTATTTGTGAACATTATCAAATATTTATCGTAGTGTACAAATGTTTTAAGCGCCGGAAAAAAGGCTACTCGTACTCTGCTCATTTCACGCACTAAAAGACTAATTCAACATAATCAGGCTTTGGAAAAAAATCTCTAAAACTTCTAAATAATATGGCGCAAAATAAAAATATTAAGAGAAATAATTATATTGTTGTTTCTTGTTATTCTACGCTGAAGCCTTCAGCAAATGCTAATAAAAACACACCGGCAAAACTTTAATTTAAAACTAACAGCAAATATAATGAAGGAGTATGTACAACAATAAGAATTGAATTTTATTTTTGGGTGCTTCAACAAATTGAAATAGAACGCAACGCTGAGAGGTGGTATGACGTTTGTGGAAAAGTAAAGCATTTTCGAAAGAAAAAAAGGAATCATAGCTTAATTACTTTATATGATGCTAACTTAGCTGTACTTTTTCCGATTTTAGCGATTTTTTAATTTAAATATTTCATCAAGTAATTTAAACTTTAACAAAAGAAATTGTAATTACGAATATAATAGAAATTTATTTTTATATACGGAGGGAACATGTGTGGCATTTTTATCCGGTCTCTGGTTAAAAATTCACAAACGTCTTGTATTATTGAATCGATTGTATTATTTCATTTGAGATTATGCTACTTGATTAATTTATGTTACATAACATTTTTTACCTTGACTTGTATACTTAAAGTTCTAATGCCTGATATAATTTTATGGTAGTAAATGAGGCTCTATAATTTTTGCATACAATAATATCACAATTAATTAATTAAGTGTTCACAAATGAATTAACCAATGGTTTATTTTAATACGGCATACAATAATACAAAACGTTTGTGAATTGCATAAGTTTTTTTTACATAAACAAACAAAAAACTAAATATTTAAAGCAAGCTTAGGTACTTTCAGGCCTTTAATCTATTGACATCATTGTTATCTCGTCGTTATCATCATCAACGTAGATGCATACACATAAATAAAAAAAGTATTGCCTTTTATTCTCTAACAAAGAGGGAAAGAACACAAAACCAATTGAAGCATTTTGGTAAAATAACGCTTATTGTGGCATAGGAGGATGGAAGGAAGTATTTAACGCCAAAGGCTATTGCTGGAAAATAATGTGTTTTACGCTAAAATGGTTAAAACAAATCTGATAGACAAACAAACTAACAAAAAATGTTACTTTTATCTACTCATTTAAACTTTTTTATCGTTGGTAAAGAGACTTTTTACACATCGATTCTTTTACAATATTTGTTTTACTTTTATTAGCTGAACTCCATGCAGTTTACAACTTTCCAAGTAAAGAATTATTTAAAATCAAAATTAATTGAACAAAATAAAAAACGCTAAAACGTTCTTAAGTGCACTGGAAAATGTAACTGTATAATAAATGTAGTAACATAAAGAAACAGAAAATTATTTTATTAAATTTCGTCAAGTTATAAAATAATACAATAACAGATCAAAATAGAACAAAAATAGTGCTATGCAGTCGCAACACAAGAAATTTCGTATCGGAACGGTCTCTACATCATACCGATATTGTCTGACATTTACTATCCATAAGTGAACTTTAGAGTGTCACTAAAGCTAATCATTGAAACAATGAGTTGAAGTGTAAGTGTTGCTCTCAGGAAGGTGGTAGCGGTTCTACAATAATTACAAAAACAATACACAATTTACTTTAGTGTGTCATAAAAAAATGAGAAATGCTAGTTGTTTTTATAAATGCTGTAGTACTGCTAATACATTTCTGATAGAATCTCCGAATTGAACGTGAGAGTTCTTTAGCAACACAACTTTATATAACAATGTCGCCTATGTGTATGTCATATTTTTATTGGAACACCAATAAATGTGCAATATGCTGAGTGTTGGCAGTATTGTTCAATATGATGTTTACATCAAAATAATGCACATTTATTTTAGTTTTCCTTATAAGTTATGTTTACTATCACTTTAACAATCTGCATCTCTCTGTAAATAGCATCTATTTAACCCAATTGTCAGTTAGTTGTAATCTCATTACCTTCATTATCTCCATTTTTATGCCTGCCTGCCCGGCAACACTGTACGCAGCGGCACATATATACAAACATTTTTATGCACATTTACCAACAGCAGTAAATGTTAAATATTTGCCAACAACAAAAACAACATCCTTATGAACAAAAAACACATCAGAGTAGCGTAAATGACGATTTAGGCTAATTACACCAAATAACTCAAGAGCAACACTAACACAATTTTCAATAAACAAAAGGAAAACTGTAAAAGGCTTTTAAGCCTGAGTGAAAAAATATCCAGCAACCATACAGAAAAAGAGCTAAATGTAGGATGAAATCTAAAAAAGGCATTTTTTGTAATTACCCAGGTTAATGTGTACCTCGGTTATGGCAGGATATTAATTTCAGTGGCTGCTTTGCTTTAGAAATTGTTGGGATTGCCAACGCATGTATGGGTATTAAAGTTTTGAGCTTTATATATTCTATGCCAACAATTATGTAATGGTAGTAGTTACTCGTACAAAAGAAACTATAAGAAACCAACGCGATTATGGGTATCTGTTTTGGGGGAGTTAATAGCAGAAAAAAAATTTATTCAACTTTATTACGTTTATTGGATATAAGCGTCTTTGAAACAGTAATGAAAGTAACACTATTTTTCTAGATAAAATTTAGATTCTACAATATAGAACAAAGTTAAAGGATTTATTTAAAAAAAATAACATTTTTATTTAAAAGAAAATTCTGAGAATAATTTCTTTATGACTGAAGATAATACAGAAACTATGGAAATATAAAATAACTAGCTATTCAGCAATTTTTCATTTGATCAGTATTAATTTGAATTATATCATGTGTGGAAAAATTAATTATATAATCGCTCACAAATGCCCAACATAAATTTGACTTTTATGAACAAATCATAAATTTAAAGTCCAGTACTCATACATAATTACATTTTGAATAAATTATAGCCAAATTTATTTAAATCCATTCAACTGTAAAATTTTCAAGGATATAATAACCCCCGATAAAAACATTTGCGATAATAAAATATGAAAGTAGAATATATAATATTAATATCAGCTTGCCACTAAGGGTCACGAATATTGATTGTTAATATTAAATAAATTTATTATGTAATATAAATCAACACTTTCCTTCTCTCTGATATTATTACTAGTAAATAATTTAGGATAATAACATTTTATGGCAATAAAAAAACCCTAAAATATGGACACTAAATATATAATTGAAATACATATCTCTTATACAACTCACTCACACACTCTTACCAACAACAACGTAATGCAGCGAATTCTAGAAACAAATAAATATCTCCAAATTAAATATTTTTGGCAATAAATTGTCTTGCTCTATCTGAAATAAATAATTATATTATAATATGTACAAGTGTTGTAACGCGTATATTTATAACTTTCGTTAATGCACTTTGGGTTACAAAATAATTTTGGCAAATTTTCAAAAACAACACAACAATAAAAAACCGTGTATTATCGAAAAGAATTGTGCAGCTCAAACGCAGAGAAAAAAATGGTTGAGCCATGGGAACAACAAAAATATTATGTTCTCTACAACAATTCATTGTTGTGGCAAATATATAATGGTTATTTGAAAAAATTTTAAACATTTCTTTGGTAGCAATAAGCAAGCTATTATTTGCATTTACTTATTATGCAAAAACGAGTTCATATACAAATAATAAATGGATTTAATGTTTTTTTTTAATGTGAGCAAGTTATGCACAATTAGGAATAGATTCGCGAATCCACACGGTGGAGGGAAACATCGTAGTTTTTGCCCCATTAAGAAATAAAGGTTTTCCACTCACTCACATTTCTTTTACTTTAAAGATAATTTCTTTCCCGATTTTGCCCGCCTCACCAGTATATAATACTACTCGAAGATACCTGATAGTTTTATATATATGCACACCACCACCCAATTTTTACTGAGAGCAATACACATTTGTCATACAAATTGGGATTGTTTCGAAAGACGAGAAAAGGTAGAAGTTAAAAATTATTATTTATTAAATAATTTTAATTTTTAGGCTTGAGTTCGTTTTTCTTTCTATTCAGAAAGAGAATTATTTATAAAGTTTTCATTTTATTAGACATTCTTCGTGTCTTATCTACAAATTGTGCGTCTAAACAACTTCTATTTATACCAACATTTAAGACAAATGGAATACGAGAATAAGTTAATTCTCAATTTTTGAATTTTTCATATTATAGTCTTTTTCTTTGGTTGAGAATAAAGTTTTACAACACTCTAACTTTTCTGTTATTGTGTGTGCGCGTGTGTTAAAATAACAAAACGGAGGACAAATAATGTAAGAAGATTTACAACCTCATTGGTGTCGAAATAAGTGGAAGTCTTAAAATTTCAATCTGTTGATATCTACCGATATGCACACATATTTATACTGATAAAATCAACCTGGTGCATTATTGTTTATATTTTGTTTTAATTTAAAATTGATTAAATAACTTAAAATATTAATAAACAGTTGGCCTAACGAAAACTATAAAGCAGTTAATGACATCATGTTTCAAATAATGTAGTAATATCGTTTAATTTGAAGTAGTTACTGATATAAGTTCCGAAATAAAGCAACTACACAAGGTTTTGGACTGTAGCCACTGAAAGGTGTTTCATATATTATTTAGGGTGCTGATTTCAGGTCTGCGCTCCACTTAATATAAAGGAAGTAGGGCGACATATATGTATTAGCATTATTTGATGTCGGCTTCTTCTATTTGGCTAAGTAAAAAAATTTGGTTAAGCATAAAAAATCACTTTTATACAAAATTCGAAATCACACAATTTGGTACGTGTTATAAGTGTTACCTGCTACCTACGCATACTATACGGATGACTAGCTAATAACTTATAACACGTACGAATTAACACACGTGTTACCAGCTACCTGCCCACATAAGACCGATGGCTAACAGACTATAAAACGTGAACGATTTAACATAAACAATTCAGAACGATAAAAATGACACTGAAGATGGCAACTAGCCGAAACCGGTTTGTCTCCAAACCAAAATTGACAAGGGATGACGGAAAATCGTTCCAGACATATATGCCTTAATGGAGGTCAATTTAGCACACAAGAATTCAATAAATAAATTGATAAGTTAGTGCTTAATTGCACCATTAATTGAGTCAAATACTCAATGTCGCTCTGGTGCAGTTTGCTTAGTTACCAGAAAAACTGTATTGAATGATAAAACTAAAGCACTTAAACAAGGTATTTCATCACCAGTACAAATACATTTTATTTTTCATTTTAATTGTCAAAGCCTATATATAAAAAACTAAGGCAAAAATAAAAAGAAATGCGAGAAGAAATTAGAGAGTTCCTATGAAAATACGTTTTATGAAAGAAATTTTTTTTAAATAATTAATTATTAAATAAAAATTTATTTTGAAACCGAAATTCTCTGAACTTTTCCAAATTCACCACCACAAGCTTTCACGAACATAATGAAAACATTTTCAGCATTCAAAAACTAAATGAATAAACTAAATTTTTATGTGGGAACACCACAATCTGTAGCCCAATTTAAAATATAATTTCCATATTTAAGGTGCATGTGCGAACTTAGTTTTACTGTTGTGGATATATGGTATCTTTCGTCGGAACAAGATACTTTCGCTTAATTGTGAATAAGGTAAAAAATTTTGCAACATTTTTAAGAAAATGTTTCTCGTTTTGTTTGGAATATATCAATCTATATTCGAGTAAAATAAGAAATTTTTTTTCATTTTTTATGCATTTGTAAAATAAACAATTTTTATAAAATATTATTTTACAAAAGTTGTACGGGTACCTTCCGCTTAATGACAATATACTTATAGAATTTCGAATTTGTTTTATCAACTGAATGGGACAAACCTTTCTGTAGATATTTATTATTTGTCGTGCAATTTATTCCATTTTAGCTCTAAAGCCATGTAAAGATTTGAATTTAGCAACACAATTTTCGTTGCTGCAGTCCAAAATTTGACTTGAATTTGTAAGCTTCGTGTCGTTTTAGAGCTCTTGGATGTGAATAAAATCTCATTGTAATTGTGTGCAAAACTGTTTCAATTACAAATCGAATTGTTACCTGAAAGAGAAATACATACATAGGTATTTATATACATATACACAAGTAATATATCTCTTGTTTTTGGTTTTCGAGAATTTAAATTAGAGGAGGGGAATAAGTGGATTGCTTCTGCTGCATTATAAGTATTGTTGTGTAGTAAATTATTACAATTTTGGAATTTTGGTCATAAATTTAGATATTAACTCAATTGTTATTACAGTTAAATGATAACAGATCTAGTAGTTGAATTCAATTAGCTTTTACCTCTCTCCCTCATTTTATCTTACTCGAAATGCCTTTGCGTTCCCTTTTCGATTCCTTTGTACTCTTGTATGTGTAAATTAGAAATCAGGAAGTAATATGAATTAAATTTAGTAAACATTAATGATTTTACCGGCAAACAAACAGGTACTTACGCGTACATGGCTTTGTGAAACGGTTAGTGTGTAATATGCCAAAAATATTATATTTACCTTGAAATTACCTGTGACGACACGTACTCGCTGGTTGCTGGGGTAGTCTCAGCCGAGTCCAGGGTCGTTTTCCACAGAATAAAAACACGGGGAATTTCTTCTTAACGTTATAATTCTCCTTTATTGGTCTTCTCTTTACACAAAATCTACACAGAGCTCTTGTGTGATGTGTACTCGCGTGGTGACGTCTCTCGCGGCCAGGTTTCTCTGAGAGTGTGGAATTTGCCTTCTCTCGCACCAAAACCGAGAGATTTGTAGCGGAAGAATGAATCTATCGAAGGGTACCCCACTACGATAGAACCTCCGGCGTATACAGGCTTCTGTATTGGCCCCACCAATAAGAGGCCTGGGTGCGACGCTGATGCAGCGAGCTCTTGGGTGCAATTAACCTTGGCTCAACAAGAAGATCCTCCACTGAAGCGGTAGCCACGCTCCAGTATTGGTTGCTTCCAACAAACACTACTTTAGTACTTATATTAGAGCAGGTACGCCGCACTCTAATAGCAGTTCTTACCGTAGCGCGAGCTGCTAGCTAACTGACTCTTTGTTTAACGATCACTCGTCTTTTATACTTGTTTGCTTGTACACACATGAGTACACATACACACGTACTAACACACAACATGAATTGGGCGTTCATAGACAATTGACAACATATGTTTGTCAGACGCAGTGCTGTATTAATGCGTGTAAATCCGTTAAATTTAAATTCAAAACTTAACGAGAAATGATAGTATAATAATAATTCTTTCAGGTAAGTAATTTATGATAAATACAAAATAGAAATAATTCATGGTAATAAGTAAATAATAATAATTCATCTAATTAATCCAATGACAATAATAATATGAAATAATTATAAAATAATACTTCATTGTAATAAAAAAATAATAATAATTCATAGTAGTTGTTGCTGGTACGTTTAAAACAAGCCCGCGACTTTAATCGTTACACTACCCCCTCCTTCTGAAGATGATTACGAGTTTAGCCATAATATCCGCACCACTCCGGTCCGATAGATGATGATTCGGTATCGCTGTCCATCCACCAATGTCATTAGGCGTGTACGCGTTAGGATAGGGGCCCCGGCTAGCCTTTCTTTGATTTCGGCTCGGATGCATTCTGGGGCTCGGTGTAGTGGAATCTCGATTGGTTCATTGGGCAATGGCGGTGTATTTTGCTCTACAGGACGCGATCCGGTGCTAGGAGGTGGTGTAGCTTTGCTCGACAGGGGCTCATTTGGGCCCACACTCGATTTTAAAGGAGATACGGTTGGGGTGGTAACTGATGATGCTGATGATGATGAACTGGATGATCGGGAGCTAGGTGATGGTGCGGTAGACGATGATGAGCTAGATGAAGATGACGTTGATGATGATGCTGATGATGATGATGCTGAGCTGGATGACGAGGTCGGTGATGGACTGGATGATGCTGCAATTACTGCTTTTGGTCTTTCTTCGAGCGACCCAGTGGATTTGACAGACTCGCATGAGTTGGTTGTGGGGTTTCCTCTAGGCCCGTCAGGACTGGCATTCGGTTGGTATTATTTTTTGGCGGATGACTGCGATTCCTCTTCGCTAAGATATTGATGGAGTGTGCACGAAGTTGAGGAGTTAATAGCGGACCCGCTTCCCATGGAAATCTCGTTTCGCTATGGCATGGCCGATTGTGCGTGAGTACCTATCATCGGCGTTGGGTTGGTATTTGGTACTAGAATTCTGGCTCTCCAGACGCGTTCATAACAACGCTGGCCAAGATGCACATATTGCCTATCATTTACATCAAATGAACACAGAACGGGCTTACGTGGGGGAGTTGGAGGCCTGAAATTTTCGTTTTCCCAGTCGAACGATGATGGTGATCTCGGTGGTAGTGGTGAGGGTGGCGTGGCGGCTCGTACGTCAAGGGTCCTATCATCCGCTCCAAAGAGTATACGCCGAATTTCCTCGAGCTCTTCGTCGTTCCATTCCACATTAGGCTGTGACCACTGGTTACTTTCATTTTCTTCACTGTCGCTGTTTATAGTAACCACAGGAGTCACTTTTACCGGAGGTGGTACAGAACAGCCCTCATGTGTCGGCTGGGCTTCCATTTGAAAATGCTGAGCTTTCATTCGCCGTGTATTTTTGGTGGCCGTGGGTGACGGTTGTAGATGGCGCCGCGTATTTTTTGATTTGCGATAAGTTCGCCGTCCTCGACTAGTACTTGGTACGTCATCATCATTTAGGAAAATAGTGCGTCGTCCTTTGGCTTGATCGCGTTCCCAATTGCGGCGGAATCTCTTTCTGGAGGCCTCGAATTTTTCCCGTTCCTTACTCATCACGCGTATTTTGTTGGCTTCAGTGTTGAGTAGTCTAGGAAGATCCAAAGAAAATAGTCTATTAGTTTGGGTTGCTACAAAAGGTTTCAATTCACTAAGGTGAGCAGTGCGCACTTCACTACGATCTACTCTACTCAATGACACTATGACGGGGGACACGAATCCCGTAACGACATAAGGCCCCCCGAATTTAGGTGCCAGTTTAGCGGCAAAATTATCGATAGCCTTTGACAACGGGTGTTGTCGCACCAAAACGTGGTCTCCAACCGTGGGCTTCCACTGGCGGCGTCGCAAGTTGTAATGATGTTTTTGCTTTTGTGATGCCTTTTGTAGATTTCGTCGAACGATACGGAACACTTCTTGTAATTAGTCTGCTCGCTCTTCAGGGCTTACGCTACGAGTTCCGGTACCGCTAGTAACTTGGTCATATAAAGCCTTTGGTAAACGTGGTTCTCTCCTCTGGGTTATATACGCTGGGCTATAGCTCGTTGATTCGGACGTGCTGGTATTTATGGCCAACATGATTTCCGGCAATAGTTCATCCCATTTGGTATGCTTTTGCCTAGTGAACTGGGCCATCATAGTTTTGATCGTACGATTGGCTCTTTCTGTTGGGTTTTCTTGCGGCGTATATGGGGCTGTGAATTGTTGATTCACACCCAGTTCCTTTAAATATGTTCGTAGTATTCGTGACGTAAATTGGGCACCATTATCGGTAAGAAACGTTTTGGGAACACCATATCGCGATAGAATTCTCTCCCTGAATGCCTTCACTACCCCCTCGGCAGTGGCCTTGCGCATTGGAATCAGTTCGCACTATTTCGAAAAAGGATCGAAGAATACTAGGAGCACTGTGTTGCCATGTGTGGATCTGGGTAAGGGACCTATGAAATCTGCGCAAATTAATGACCATGGTTCTTGTGGCTGGCGTGTAAGCATTTCTCCTGCTGTCTTTTGTTGTGAGACTTTATATTGCTGGCAGATCTCACAACTTCGGACATATTGGTGAATGTCTCGTGCCATGCCCGGCCAGTAATAGCGACTAGCGACTTTTCTTAGAGTCTTTTTTACTCCTAAATGGCCTTCGGCGGGTTGGTCATGCGTTTCTTGTAAGACCTGGTTTCTTAATGGTGTTGCTACGCATAGCTTCCATGGTGTGGGATCATCAGTACCTGATGCCTTGGACATGTAACGGTACAGCTGCTCATCGACAATCATGTAGTCGGGGTGTTCCTTCGGGTGGCGGCGTACTTCTTCCATTTTGTTTGCTAGCCATGAGCACGTAGGTTTTGGCACTGCTTGAGCGACCTTAACCTCCCCGGTGGGGTATGTTTGATTTTTAGGGTGCTTCATGATCCGCTTTTGACCTGTCTTTTGTTCTTGAAAACTCGTTGGGTATGCGGCTAAGCTGTTAACCATGCGGTGGTGTTCTCCTCGTGCTGGTGGAGTCCCACGGGGAATACTCTCTAAATCGGTGGCAAGGCTGATGAGCTCCTCCAGGGTAGTAAAATCCTTACGACGGATATACCATAGATAGTCTGCATTGGCATTGCGATAAATTCGGTCTAGTTTTTCGTCTGGACCCAAATGTGCATGACGCATCAAATCCTGCAGTGCTAGGACATAATCTTTAAAAGCTTCTCGTGGTCGTTGTGTCCTTTTACGAATTTCGTCATCCAACTTTTCGAAATATCGTGGCGGCAAGAAAAATGCATAAAAATCGACTCTAAAACTAGACCATTCGTTCCACTGCTTGTTGTTGTTTCTCCACCAGATCAGCGCTTTCTCACGGAATAGTTCCGACAGGACGGGCAGGACACTATTTATCTCAATTTCATACATACTAGCGAGTTCTTCCACTCGCTCGATAAAACCGAGTGGGTCTCTCCCGCCGTCGTATTTTAGTCCCCATTTTCTGACGAGTTCAATCGTTGAGGTTCTAGTGTCTGTGCATGGTTCACTTCGGCGTAATGGTAGTGCTGAATTACTTGCAGTCTCTACCTTGAGAGGAGATTTACTGTCTTCTTCTGTTACAATAGTCGGTGTTTGTAGTTTGTTGCTGGGTGATACGGAACTCACGGTGTCATGCTGGGTTTGCCACACGAGGAGTTGTTTTGTTTCTTCTTCGTCATGCTCAGCACTTACAAATTTGGCAAACTTCTTTCGCATTTCTTCTACAGTTCCGGTCACACTTTGTCCACATTGTGACAAATAGTTGGTTAACTCCTCCTTCTTTAAGGAGTATACCCATGTTGTTTTCAGCATGATGTTGTCGGGCGATCTTTCGGCGATTTATATAAGGAAAGATTTGCCGGCTAGTAGTTATTATTTTCGCTGCTGATCTTGTTGTTGTTGTTTTTGTTGTTGTTGCAGGGCAAATATACGTTGCTATTTTTGCTGCTGCTGCCGTTGTAGTTATTGTGGTTGCGTTTGTTGGACAATTAGGTCCCTGCTCGGGCGCCACTGTGACGACACGTACTCGCTGGTTGCTGGGGTAGTCTCAGCCGAGTCCAGGGTCGTTTTCCACAGAATAAAAACACGGGGAATTTCTTCTTAACGTTATAATTCTCGTTTATTGGTCTTCTCTTTACACAAAATCTACACAGAGCTCTTGTGTGATGTGTACTCGCGTGGTGACGTCTCTCGTGGCCAGGTTTCTCTGAGAGTGTGGAATTTGCCTGCTCTCGCACCAAAACCGAGAGATTTGTAGCGGAAGAATGTCCCACTCTCCGCTAGGATCTCCGGCACGTGGTCAGGAATCAACTATTAGTAGGGTATCCTCCCACCAATAGTAGTTTCCGGATGCTGCGAAGGCTTGACCAACTCTTCGTGAGCGATGAGTTTGCGACCGTACACCTTCGAATCTATCGAAGGGTACCCCACTACGATAGAACCTCCGGCGTATACAGGCTTCTGTATTGTTTTTTTTTCTAGCCGCTCGCGCTACGGTAAGAACTGCTATTAGAGTGCGGGGTACCTGCTCTAATATAAGTACTAAAGTAGTGTTTGTTGGAAGCAACCAATACTGGAGCGTGGCTACCGCTTCAGTGGAGGATCTTCTTGTTGAGCCAAGGTTAACTGCACCCAAGAGCTCGCTGCATCAGCGTCGCACCCAGGCCTCTTATTGGTGGGGCCAATACAGAAGCCTGTATACGCCGGAGGTTCTATCGTAGTGGGGTACCCTTCGATAGATTCTCCGGGTAGAGGTGCACGGTCGCAAACTCACCGCTCCCGAAGAGTTGGTCAAGCCTTCGCAGCATCCGGAAACTACTATTGGTGGGAGGATACTCTACTAATAGTTGATTCCTGACCACGTGCCGGAGATCCTAGCGGAGAGTGGGACATTCTTCCGCTACAAATCTGTCGGTCGTGGTGCGAGAGAAGGCAAATTCCACACTCTCAGAGAAACCTGGCCGCGAGAGAAGTCACCACGCGAGTACACATCACACAAGAGCTCTGTGTAGATTTTGGGTACAGAGAAGACCAATAAAGGAGAATTATAACGTTAAGTAGAAATTCCCCGTGTTTTTATTCTGTGGAAAACGACCCTGGACTCGGCTGAGACTACCCCAGCAACCAGCGAGTACGTGTCGTCACAGTGGCTAGCAGCTCGCGCTACGGTAAGAACTGCTATTAGAGTGCGGGGTACCTGCTCTAATATAAGTACTAAAGTAGTGTTTGTTGGAAGCAACCAATACTGGAGCGTGGCTACCGCTTCAGTGGAGGATCTTCTTGTTGAGCCAAGGTTAACTGCACCCAAGAGCTCGTTGCATCAGCGTCGCACCCAGGCCTCTGATTGGTGGGGCCAATACAGAAGCCTGTATACGCCGGAGGTTTTCGTCTTTTATACTTGTTTGCTTGTACACACATGAGTACACATACACACGTACTAACACACAACATGAATACACACTGCGTGTGGGCGCTCATACACAATTGACAACATATGTTTGTCAGACGCAGTGCTGTATTAATGCGTGTAAATCCGTTAAATTTAAATTCAAAACTTAACGAGAAATGATAGTATAATAATAATTCTTTCAGGTAAGTAATTTATGATAAATACAAAATAGAAATAATTCATGGTAATAAGTAAATAATAATAATTCATCTAATTAATCCAATGACAATAATAATATTAAATAATTATAAAATAATACTTCATTGTAATAAAAAAATAATAATAATTCATAGTAGTTGTTGCTGGTACGTTTAAAACAAGCCTGCGACTTTAATCGTTACATACCTTTAAATGTCTCCATTTTGTAATGATTTCAAAGTGATTTACTATTGCTGTCATCATTTTCAATTTCTACATGGGTGTTATTATAATATAGGGATTTGTTGTAGATATGTGTTTGTGCTTTAGTTTATGGATAAGGTTTAGATGAAATTAATTTCATTGAATATTTATTCATAAGCGTAAAAGGCATAAAAAATTTTTTGATACCACAAAATGATTAATGACAAGTATTACTGATTCCCAAGCCCGTCGTAAATAAAATACTCCATAAGAAATTCTGCGGAGAACTTGTCATAAAGGAATAATTACTTTTACGGCTTTATAATGTATATATAATATTTACCATATACGACATACGAGAGCGTATGATTAATGCAGCTGAAGTCAGTATGCGTAACAACGATTATGTTGTTGTACTTTTTAATCTTATAGCATTTCGCGTTCATTGTGATTTTTTTGGTTGAAATTTAAAAAATCCCTATTTGCGGCTCCTGGTCCTCATCACTAGAAGTTATGGAACTTTTATTTGCATAAATATTATACGATCGTCAGTTATTTCCATATCATGGCAACATTTTTCTAACTTTTTAAAGAGCATCGCATGCACAGCATAGAAATAAGCATTTTAGTATTGGTACGATTTCATTATTTTATTTTAATCATTGTTTTGTTACTAAAAACACTTTCAGTCTCAGCATTACTTAATGATAATACTAGAAAACTATGTACAGGTTGCAAATTGTTTGAGCAGGTTTTAATTGAATAAATTAAAAAAAATTACTTTAAAGTTCACAAAAAAAAGGCTTTAGTGAAAATAAAAAATCTGAAAGAGTCGCGAAGCTAAAACACAATTCTCGAGGCTAAAAGATAAAAGCGCTAAATTTACCATCCAAAATGCTAAAACGGCAACGCTGCTCGTTACTAACTAAATGTTGTAAATTAAGTTGTTCTTAATATTGTTTGAATTTTTTAGGAAATATTTCAGCAGTAATGTTTAGAGATATAATGGAAACATGCCTTTCTGTCACATTAAAAACAAATATACATATCAACATACATAAATATAAAAATTGTAAAAATTTTTTTGGAATAAGAAGACTTTATTAAGACATGTCTCCTGAAAATGTCTTTAAAGCCTTTTTTTCGACAGAAAAGCCTTTTGTTCAATGAGAAAGTGAAAGTTTTAAGTGAAAAGTACAATAAATCATGCGAACAAATCAAAAACGATAGAGAAGAAGTAACGAAT
The DNA here is from genome assembly GCA_963932375.1 of Phania funesta. Classification (NCBI taxonomy): domain Eukaryota; kingdom Metazoa; phylum Arthropoda; class Insecta; order Diptera; family Tachinidae; genus Phania; species Phania funesta. The sequence goes on along the minus strand of OZ010653.1, from coordinate 82,305,925 downwards.
ATAAACCAAATTAGAACGTAACATTAAATGCTTGTTTTAGCTACGATATATTATATATTATATATTAATGTATGGGGGGATATCGAAGCAGACCACTTACTTTCTGGGTCCCTTTTCGCTCCTCAAATTGATTTCAGGGAACCGATCCGTAATCACAACCACCTTACTTTCAATTGAGTCTCGTACTAGTCCTAGCCTTTACTCTTGACTAAAGTGATTTCAGACTGTCGACTGGTAACTGTCGACACTCTTCCTCATCACGGAGTCTCTTGTAATTGCTAGCATCTGTCTAAGGCTTAGTTCCCCCATGGCATTCACATCTAACAAGTGTCTGCCCGTGGTCTTAAGCCTTATGCTAGCCAGTGCTGGACATTCACACATAATGTGCGCTACCGTCTCAGCCTCTTCCAGGCATAGTCTGCAAGTATCATCTTCTAAGACTTTCATCTTAGCCAGATGGTACTTTAGCTCGCACTAGGCCTTTCCCCAGGGCAACCCTGGGTTCTGATCCACAGAAAGCCACATCATCTGTTTAGTTTCAGAACACATTCCAGCGCCAGTTTGGAATACACGTTCACTTGCCTCATGCGTTTTATAACCGACTGATTGTCAAGTGCATGGAGAACCCTTTTCCCATGCACTCGGCATTCAAGCAAGAGATCCAACGCATGCAGCAACCCAAGCAGTTCTGCCTGGTAAACTGACACGTACCTCCCCAGATGCAGTCTACAGGACAAGTTGATGATGCATGACCCCTTTTGCTTTCCGGACCTTTGTTTCGATGTGTTCATTCCAGGTAAGTTCCTTATCAAGGGCAATGCCCTTTCTCCGATCCGAAAAGCTTTAAGGCTTCGACCTCTACACCCTTCCTCTTACGAGTAAAAAGCATAGCGTCGGATTTACTGGCATTAGTTTACGATTAGTTACGATAATCGTGGATGTTTTTATTTTGCAGCTAACACCAAATGCACATACACACATACTCAGACACTTTGCAAGATCTAAAGGTATGTGACACAACTAATTCAAAATAATGACTATAATTCAAAGGATTTTGTGTAGATACAGCTACACAAATGACAACTGAAAAAATAAAATAAACTAAAATAAAAAAAAATACAAAAGTTCTTGAAAAAGCAAATAAAGTTAAAGAATGAATATCGTAAAAAATATGTCAACATTATGTGTTCGTACGAATATTTTGCTGGTACAATAGGAAGTGAGACTTTTTAAGAACGCAATCTAAACACCGCAGGCGGTCTTTAATTGAAGCTTCAAACTCGTGGGTAGAAGGTAGTGTATTTTGTCTTTTTCTACACACATTTATTTCATAAGTTTAAAAATTTTTTTCTAGCAATAGAGTTTGGTATTTATTTCAAAGAAAAAAAGTATATTTATATATATTGCAGCACTCGGCATGATGTCTCTTATAATTTTTACATCGCGCCAAGTAGCAAAAAAATTACATAAGACGTAACAAGAAAGTCAACGTAATAGAAAATTTAAAAACAAGAAATCGCCGTAAATTATGCTTGAAAAATCTTAGCTTTTCCTAATTTTAGTTTCCCAATGCGATTCTGTTTAACATTCTAATAAACTTAGTTATATAAAGTCATTCCTTTGCACTTTATTAAGTTGAAATGAAATATGAAAATAATGTGAATAATTCAGCATTATATAAAGTGGTGTAATAGCAAAAGTATGCTTAATAATTGTAAAATATGTGCAACGAAAAGTATGCTATGCAAAAAAGATGTGTTAAAATATTCATAAGTCATTTGCATAAACAATTTTCTAATAAAAACTTAATACTACTTCAAGAAGAAGGATAAATAAAAATATAAATCTTCAATATTTGGAAAGGTAATATTTCATTCGGCAGTTGTTTAAATTTAATTAATTAAAAAGAACTTGGTATGACTTAGTAGCATTCATTAATTTTAAAATTTGTTATAAAACTTGTTGCAGTAAATATAATTTATCTATTTAAATAGTATAACTTTGTATAAATAAATCCCATATTTTAATTGGATGCTTTTAATATTTTCTAGTTTATCTGTTGTTTTTCTTACTTTGTCCTACGGGTATAATACGATTTTAAATCTGTTCAATTTGTTTTTTCTGCTATATTTTCATTCTGTTATTGTTGTAGGAATTTCTTTAGTTTTTTTGTCTTTTTTGTTAGCTTTTGAGCTAATAAGAATTTGTTCAACCTGCCATTTATTTTAAAGTGCATTATTTAATTTTGCAATATTGCTTACTTCCGATACAATAACAAGTACGCTGCCAACAAGTGCATCAATTGGATCGTAGATCTGTTCTACTAGCAGGAGGTTTTCACTTTAACAAGGACAGCTTACAGACTTTTTATTTTATTATATTCTTTGTAAGCACTACATATCTGCAAAAAATGAAAGGTGAATAATACTTGAGGGAAGTGGAATATATATAAACCAACAACGATATATTATATTTTAAATTCATCCCTGTGCTTAATAAATGTGTATATTTGTGTGTGTTTGAGTTTGTTTTGTTAAGAAATCGAATTACTGTTGTGGGACTTGGTGCGGTTTGCTATTACGGAATTAGTTGAAATCATGTAAAAGCAATAACACACAGCTGAAACCGTAACTAGTTATATTTTATAATACTCATATTGTTGTTACTTCATAGTTGTAATAAGTTTGTAACAAAAGTGATAGATTGATAGCATGTTCGTGTTCAAACAATATTGTCCGAACAGTTGGTCATACAACGATGTTCTGCCATCATACAAACAAAATGCACATGGCCAAAATATGCCCTCGTCTGTAAATACCCGTACATAACACTACGCCTTGATTAGCCAGGAAAGCCAGAATTATGCAATTGCATCATTTTTTCTCGGAACTGAAACCTTATAGGGCTTAGGGGGTTTTATAGTTTTAAAAAATTTAGGGCCTTTTTATCGATATAGAATTCTTTCATTTTGGCGTATAAAATGTGTCTTGTTAAAAGTTATCAAAGCGGATATGCTGCTCAGGAGACTGGCCAACATTCATAATAGGGTAAATATCTTTATGAATAAAAAAGAACACTCGGCTGTTTAAATTTCAAGAAACAAAAGACTGTGAATTATAGACTGCAGTACGCAGGCATGCTTTTTTAAACTCCGTATAAAAAAATTCTAGTAATGTAAAAATATTTATTTTATATGTTTACAATATATATATATTATTATGAGTTTTGTAGAAAATGTTGTAGGTAGGACCTTGCAACGCATCTATTTTATTGGTCATTTGCGATGATAATCCACACTTAGGGAGATAAGATGGATTTTTTGTAGTGTATGTAGCAATATACGGCGAGCGAACATGTTTAATGAAATACTACTTCAAGAGTGCGATTAGTTTTAAATTACGTTTCGCTTTTTATGAGCATGTATTTTTTAATTTAAGTGCATATGTTTTCATTGCATATTTAATGCGCATAAAATACTTTTTTTTTTGCCATATTTCTGGTTTCCCTGGTTATCATATTCTCATATATGTTTAGAGTTTAAGCAAATTTTGAAGTTTTCGGTCAAAAATCTCTTAATCTGTCTGTATTTTTCCAGGTTAAAATCTTCAAAATGAAATGAAATTGAATAATTATTGATCGATTATTGACCGAAAGCGATGTTTCTGGCAATAATGTTTATAAGAACCGTAAATTTATAGCAGAATATTTTATGAAACAACGAAAAAGGCATTGAGTTATCTTCCCTTCCCAATGATTTAAAAATTGACATGTTGTATTTTTAAACAAACTGTTTCAATTTACAAACGCCTTGTATTACTGCATCGAGTATTATAAGAAACCTTAGATTAGAATAGTAAATTTTATTTGTGGAGATCATAAGCTATGTTATCATATTGTTTTAATGTTCTAATATCCTTCAAACAAAAAACTTCCTATAATAAAATCCCTTTGCTCTATGTTTATTGTTCTGTCGTATTTGGATTACTTTGTTTTGATTTTTACATAAATGACTGTTGTTTTTTTTTGTGTTTCTACTTTTCCAGTTATACTTGTTGGAAGCAGATTTATTTCTGGTTTTAACAATTCACTGTTATTTTGGCCTTCGTCGGGAAGTTTTAATGAAACGTTTTGTAGTTTTTTTTTAATAACAAAGTTAATTTTTCCATGTTCATAAAGCCTATAACTTTATGACAGTTTGTGAGTTGTGGAGACCAATTTTATGAATGAGCATGTACTGTAATGTTATCAATGCAATTCTAACCACTCTCCAACATACCAAATTTTTAATTAGCCAGATTCACCATGTAAACCCACATTTATAAAACTGCGCGCATATTTACACATGCTATCAAATACCATCCAGAAAGTGTAAGTGTTTTTGTATTCCACATACCTCCAGCATTCAGAAATGTTATGCTGTACATTCTTCTGCATATGCATTCATGAATAGACATTTCAAGCCAATATAATTAAAGTAATTCTTTCATGTTTCTTCAGAGCACGATAGTGTGTCGTATTGTCGTATACGTTTGTTAATAAAAAATTTCTATTTTAGATCCTTTTGCTGCCGTTGCTGCTTTCGTTAACTTAAAATACTTAACAAATATTAAATACTGAAAAATTTTTAAGGAATGCTTCCAATTTAAATGTTTTACTTGTGATAAAAAATATAATATAAAATATAAGTAATCACGATGATTGAAGACACTTCTTGAGATATTTGTATCACAGCCGAAACCGTTGTAGCTCCAAACCAAACTTGACAGAGAATGAGAGATATTCATTCTAAATATCTATATGGTGTAACCCTGTCGGTTTTTCTAACCAAGAATTATTTTTTATTATTCCTCTTAAGTAAATGTGTTTAAGTGATTCAAAAGCACACAGAAATAAGTTATAATCTCTATGATTATAGATAATTGTTTTAATAATTAACTTGTTATGCAGGTTTTTTACATGTTTCTACATTCTTTTCCTTCCTTAGTTATAATTCTAAAAAAGTAAAATCTTTTAATTTTCATGGCCGTTATAAGATATAAATTTAACTTGCAACACCCACACATTTGGTTAATTTCGCTGGCCAAAGCATTTTTACATTTTACAACTGCAAAATATTTTCTGCAGTTTATTTGTTCTACATTCAACACTACTATAGTTAATAGTAATTTCTCTATAAAAAATTTAATAACTCCCAAGTGGCTACTAAATAAATGAGCGTTTAGTTAATGGCTATTAATGGCATTCGTACGCATAAACCCTCTTGTAGAGTGAAAACGCTTCAGCAGATGGTTGTAAACACAGATTATAACCAGATAGGACACGGCCACCTAGCGATGGAAAAAAGTGTTAAAAAATGTCAAAGTGGCATCACTCAGTTAACCCCTTCATTATTAAAGGACAGTAATATATTCTAAATCAATTGCTGTCTCTTTTATCCGATGGGGTTAAATGAAATTTTGTTTGTTTTCTTTTTGTATAGGAAAATTCATCAAAAAAATTGGCGCAAAACTGGAAATATTGTTGGATTTTTCATTATTTTGCGCCAATTCTCCCCATTTAGCAGCTTCATGTAACAACAGCAAGTGGACGGCAACAGCGGAAAAACATGTAAGTATAATTTTTTTTTATAAAATTGTAATTAGTTTAAAAAAACAATTTTTCAATTTCAGGAGTCGTAAATGTATTATGGGCTGCCCGGAAATTAAGAGCTTTCATCGGTTCCCGAAACATCCGAGAAGGTAAGTTCATATTCTGGCCAAAATGATTTTTGTTCTTCAAACAAAACGAAATAAGTTTCCGGCTTCAGCTCCACCATAACTAATTGGAATTTTGAAGTTAATTGATTGGTATTTATCCAATCAATTTTTGTCGCGGTATTTTGTGCTTGTTATGTTTCCAGCGTCATCTTCATCAGTGCTGATGCCATAAAATGGATGAAAGAGATACTGCTGGAAAATTAATATACTTATGTAAATAAAAGTGAATAATATATTGGAAAAAGTGCAAGTGCCAAATTTAAAAACAAAAGATTAAAGTGGGGCTAATGCCAAATAATTAAAATAAAGAGTGTTTTATAAAGTGAATAATATAAAAAAACAGTAAGTGCCAATTTAAACACAAAAGATTAAATATTAATTGGTGACTGCATTTACATGTGTAAACAATAAAAAGGTGATGTGAAATTTATTCATAGTGGTTAGTGGCTGCGGTTTATAGTTATCATAATAATGCCGAGAAGAAGCCGCTAATAAGATATTGAAGAAACCAAGCTGTGAAGTGCTGTTTAAAATTTAAAGTAAGAAACCGGGGTTGTGCATAGTGTGTATTGCTTGAAATCAAATTGGAAATACTATTCGGTTGCTCTTAAAAGTGGTGGAAATAAGTTAATTTTTTCATTTTTATAGGTTTTTGTTTTTTTTTATTTTAGGGCGCTTTGTTACCACACATTGTCTGTAAAAAAACATAAATGCTTACATATCTTTTAATAATTGTTTTTTATTTATATTTTCAGGGTTTTCACTATATTTACAGTTTGTCCAGTGGTTAAGTGCCATAAAAACCATTTACCAAGCAAATCCTTTCATTTGAACTCATTTCTGATGTCCAATGTTCGCCAAGTTTTCTTCGATTTGCAAGAGAACAAAAACTATATAATAATAACTTAATTATGTTTTATTTTTCATTAGAGCTGATACTTAACCTTTATGGAACAGTATTTTATATTTGGTATGTAAAAATTCTTGCAATTTAAAACTATTTCATTTGTTTTATCATAAATAAAAATTTGTATGAATTTTATTTTTAACTATTTTTGTTTACATTTTGGTATCAGATCCGAGAAGTAAGTTTATTATATGTTACTAGTTTCAATTGTTTCTGGGTGAAACATGTTGTTTAAAATAAAACATTTTCACTAAAATGTAACCATCTTTCCGGCTTCAGTTCCAGGCGGTAGAAATAATATAATCAATTGAAATTTGTGTGTGAAATCCATAAATAACAACAGCAGATGCAGCTTTCAATCATATTTTAGCTGGGGTTTATCTTTCGACAGTTCTTTAGGACACTTTGTTACATGTCATTGCCTATAACGAAACAAAAATTTTTTTTATCAGTTTTAATAATGATTTTTTCCCCCATTTTCAGGTTTTTCGCTATACTTACAGTTGGTCCAGGAATTAAAGCAGCTTTTGTTTCAGGTTTTGCAGGCACTATTGGGACACTTTGTTACATGTCATTGCCTGCAATGAATCAAAAAATGTCGGTCACTTTTAATAATTACTTTTATGCTTTTATTTTCAGGTTTCTCTTTTCCAGTAATCCTTATGCCAGTTGGTCCATTAGTACACGCAGCTTTTAGATCCATTTTCACAGGTATGTCGTTCGCCAGTATACCACTGGGCACATTGTTACCACACATTGTCTGTAAAGAAACAAATATTTTTACATCACTTTTAATAATTGTTTTTGTATTTATATTTCCAGGTTTTTCACTATACTCACAGTTGGTCCATTTGTTACCGCAGCTTTTACATCCATTTCCACAGGTATGCCGTTGTCCATTATTCATCTGGGCTCTTTGTTACCACACATTGCCTGTAAAGAAACACAATTTTTTGCATGTCTTTTAATAATTGTTTTTGTATTTATATTTCAAGGTTTTTCTCTATACTTACAGTTGGTTCAGGAGCAAGTGCCATAAAAACCACTTACCAAGCAAATCCTTTCCTTTCAACTCCTCTTTAATGTCCAGTGTTCGCCAAGTTTCCTTCGATTTGCTAGAGAAAAAAAAACTATATAATAATGACTTAATTATGTTTAATTTTTCATTACAGCTAATACTTACCCTTTACGGAACGGTAATATTGCATTTGCAATATAAAAAGTCTTGTGATTTTAAAATTTTTTTAATTTTTTAACACAAATAAAAATTTTCCTTAATTTTAATATTACAACTTTTTGTTTATATTTTGATATCATATGTTGGTTTAGGTAACGTATAGTGGTTGTCTTTTTCTTATTGATTTTGAGGATGCCATGCTTTATTATCTTTCTCTTAAAAAGGGGTTAACCTACACATGATAAACCGCTTTAACAAACGTCAAAGTTGCCATATCTGATTATATCTGTGGTTGTAAATAAAGAAAGCACTACTAACGCCACACAGCAAGATGTCTGTCAGGGTTGCCAGACTTCCCGCTTTTTATTATTAAATCTGGCATGTCAAGTAGGATGCGTATTTATCAATTTTTATATTTATTTTTTAAATTTTTTAGTAAAGTATATAAATTCTTTAAACTGCGCACTAAATTGATGAAAAATGTTGCTATACATATAAATCAGTGGAATTATTTGAAAATAAAAACTTGGGGAATAGACCACAGATGCTTGGTTTTCTTTTTTATACCGAATATATATATTTTTTTATTTAAACCTCTTGCTAACTTCATCCCAATTGTTGTCCTGTAAAAATGCAATTTATCGTTTAGAGATTTCACTGGTTGCTAACAGTTTTAGGGAAATCAGAAATGTCTGATGCCCCAAAATTTGCAAACTAAATGAGATGTTTAAAGAAGTTCATACAGAAAAAAGATAAATAATTTATTCAGACTCAAGTTAGTTTTGTATTCTTTCAATAAGGAAATGATTTCTTTTTAATAATGCGATAATTTTGATAGAATACAAAAAAAAAAGTGTTGAACACAAGCGGTATTTTCAGTGCCTTTCTGCTGAATAGTATCTATTGTAAACATCATCTCTTTAATCCGCCAAATAGTCAAATTGAATAAATGAGCTTTTCATAATTTTTATATATTCCGATTATTTTGCTGTTGGCTTGGAACAAAGTTTGGCCCACTGTAAATTTACTCATTGAAATCTCTATCGGACGCTTTTCCTTTAGCCAGCTCTCAGCTAGCTTTAAAAGCAAGTATTTATTTTAATTAATGTTGATGATATTTTAGTATCAAACTAAGTGTGATAATTTTAATACAAATTATAATTTTTTTTCTTTTTAATAAAACGTACAACAATTTCATTTTTATTACTTCTGCCGTGAAAGTTTTGAAAATTCTTTTTGAAGTTTAGCAACCCTAATGTTGGCTGCTGCAACAGTTAAAAAAAATAAGCAGTGTAATGGTATCCGCTGTAATGGTGGCGGTAAAGGGGTTCAAACAGTTTATAGTCTATAAAATATATATTTTTCGCTTACTAAATTTATGAAATTCGAAACATTTCTATTTAACGAAAATGGAGTTACAAAAAAGTATGAACTAAAGTTTGTTTATTCGAATTCTTCGTGGAATTGTAAAAGACTAAAATGTGTACAAGAAAGCTAATATGACTTTGACTAAAAAAAATAATACCCTTTTAGTGACTGGCTATTACTAAATGGAAAAACAAAAACGAAAATAACCTTAAGAGTTTTATTGAGCGAAAAGTAGAAAAAGCTGACACCAAAGCCGGTAAGTATTCACCACGTTTTTTTTTTTTAGAAATTCTATAAAAATACTTAGCGAGGTAAACGTGCTGCTAAAAGAGCAGTATAAAAACGTTATATTATAAGAGAAAATGTTCTAAGGGTCCACCACTTTCTGAGGTTTTTTTTTGCCACAACGAAACAGAGGGAGTTAATAAAATATAAACGCGCAGTTTGTTCTTAAAAAAAAAACTGAAGGTGTGAAAGAAAATATCACACTTTATTTAAAATTGAATTCTTTATTTACTGGATACTATATTTTAAATGACTGCATTTTTACAGTGAATAAAGAGAGAACACAACTTTTTAAAAAACTTTTAAAAAAATGCGGACAGGATTGAAGTTTTATTTTTTTTACTTTTCTTGCTTTAAAAAGTTGTAGAGTGGATTAAAATATTTACAATTTTTAGCTTAATCTACACTACATATTTGGATAGCATTTTTTGAAAGGACTAAATTAATTTTTTTTTTGCATTCTTTCATGTTAAAACTGTCACCAATATCATGCCTACACATAGCGCATATTTACTACAACAACGTCATAACTCAGAAAAGTAGAAATGATATAAAGATGAAACTTATACGCAATATAAAGAAGCGTGACATAACGAGAATTTCTTTTTTGAGTTATAACGACGCTTGAGTAAATGAGCAATATGGTCTTTGATTACTCCACTGTTACTAGAGAATCAGCATATATTAGCTACGTTCATTATTAATTATCATTCTTTGGCTAAATGTGTTATAGAGATAGAGAAAGTGTCAGGTTCGGATAAATTCCAAGACTTGATTTAAAAGTACTTGGAAAATTTAATATAAATAAATTATTAATAATAATATAAATGTTTTATGTTGTTTTCATAATTAAATGCCTACATTTAATTATATGTAAGTTGAGGACTTGTCCTTAGCAATTAACAGAAACTTTACTCAAAGTGAAAAAGTGCCCCAAAAAATTTGTATAGGGTTGTGTAAACCACTGGCTCCGTTACTTTTGTTGTTGTACAATTTTTACGCATGAGACAGTTTTGTTGGCTGAATATTTTTAAATAAATATTTATAAGTATTTGAGTATGTGTGCATTTGTAAATGCAACGAAAGCATGTGAGTGCGATAGAAACAAGCGCTCATTAATTTTATGTTAAGAAACTTTCAAAAAGTTTTTTAGCATCGAAACTTTTTCAATTTGCTTAGAAGTTTGTTTGTTGCATTTGTAGTATAAATATTTTAAGAAGGAATTCACTGACAACTTGCAACTAGTTTTGGACCATAACAAAATATGTTATTTAGCCAAATTTTTCGCAAAGCGCAAAAATTTAAAACATAAAACTATTTTCTATAATAAGAGAAAAAATAATAATTATTCTAATATTTTCAGAGCCAATTCTGCAAAATGTGATAAATTATATTTGTGAAAGATGGTTTTGACGGTATATTAAACTCAAGAGAGAATAATATCAAAATTCATACGAGTTTTAAAAATAAATTAAGAACATAAAAACATATGGGAAAATATAAGGAAGAGTAGCATTCGGTATATTATTAGCTGTTTCTATTTTATTTTTTTATTTGTTTAATGCAAAATATATCTCTGATCTTATCAGTCATGATCGATCACTTGATGTGAAGAGACGTACTTTCATTCCCTCTCGTCGACTGCCTTTTTTACATAGTGCTGTGTTACTAAAATAATGCAATTTATTTCATTACTCTAAACAAAAACAAAAATATAAAAAAAAGTAACTGTACATATAAAAGAATTTATACAAACAAAATTAAACGTACACTTGCTAGTGACGATGTCAACGCATTAAGCGTTAATAATATGAATAAAAAAACAAAAACAATTAATGCACCTAGTGCATCAAAAAATTACAATTACTTTTCCCCTCTCCAAACTATAGAAGATGATAATATCGATGATGTTGATGAAGTTGTCGTTAACAATACAGTGAAGGTCCATATACCCCCAATTACCATATTAAAAAGCAAAATTGAAGAAATTCACGAACTTTGCAAAATAAATAAAATAACAGATTATTCTGTAAAAAAAATTTCTATCGGCTTAAAATTATTTTTAAAATCGAAAGCTGAACACCAAAGCATTATTAATGCTCTTACTGACAAATACGAGTTCTTCAGTTATGCCTCCAAAGATGAAAAGCCGTACAAAGCTCTTCTGTTCGGTCTGGATAAATATGATCCATTAATCGTTAAAAAAAAATTAACCGATATGGGACTTCAATGTTTGGACGTTAAAATCGTCATAAAAAAGAACGCATACAACGTGGACTATATATTTTACGTTGTTTATTTTAAAAGACAAACAATAACAATAAAAGAGCTCAGGCAAAAATATTCTGTAATTGAATATTTGAGGGTGAAATGGGAATTTCAACAAGCTAAAAGAACGCACATAACTCAATGTTATAACTGCCAAATGTTTGGCCACGGTTCTTCTCGCTGTAAGGTTAAAACCTTTTGTTCAAACTGTGCTGGTCAGCATAATACATCTGATTGCAAAGAACCCACCCCTAAGTGTGCAAATTGCAGTGGTCCCCACAAATCAACATTCGACGAATGTCCAAGTAAGATAAATTATCTAAATATTAGACAACGTGCCCAACCAGCTCCAAGACGTCCAGTCCGTGCTAGGGCAGTAGTTTCTTCCGTAAATTATAGCAACAGTTTTCCTAACACACTGTGCCAAAGTACTCCAACCACTTCTAGTAATTGGCATGGTCAAAGATATACTATCAACATCAGTACCAAAGCTAATAATATTAATAATAACAATGCTAATAATTATATAAATAATAATGCTAATAAAGATAGCTCTAATGATTTATTCACTCTTGAAGAAATAAAGAATTTAACTTTAGAGTTAATAACAAATCTTAGAAATTGTAAAAACAAGTCCGACCAGTTCGAGGTTATCACTAACCTGGCATGTAAATTCTTAGCATAATGGAACACAATGAAACCAATATAATAACTTGGAATGCAAGAGGCATTCGCAATAAATATTTAGAATTATTTCAATTCTTAACTAGCCGTAATATTCATATTTGTTTAGTTTCCGAAACTGGCCTTAATTCAAACTTATCTATCAGAAATAACGAATTTAAAGTATATAGGAATGATAGGACAACTACTCGAGGGGGAGGTGTAGCAATAATTATAAGGAAAAATATTTCTCATCAATTACTACCTATTGTTAACACATCTGTTATTGAGAATATTGGCATCAAACTATTCACTAACTTAGGTCCAATTGATATATACTCGTGCTACTACCCTGGTGGTACAGCAGGTCCCGATGGCGTAAGAAAACGACAATTCGCATCTGACATTCATAAACTCAGTAGTAACGAAAGGTATTTGTTAGGCGGCGATTTTAACAGTAGACACCGATCGTGGGGTTGTGTGAGGGCAAACTGCTGGGGAAATATTTTATATGAAAAGTTAGAATCATACAATATTGATATCATATATCCTTGTGATAATACTCACATACCTTCAAGCGCCTATAGACAAGGTTCTACACTGGATGTATTCCTGACTAATGATCCGTTTATAATGTCCCCAGCGGAAGTCATAAACGACCTGAGTTCGGACCATTTACCCGTTAAAATTTCATTAAAGAGTAATTACAACAACACTAATTTTTTTAAATATGATTTTCTCAATGCTAATTGGAACAAATTCTCTTGGTTCTTAAATAGAAACTTAAATCTACCTGATATCAACAATATTTTGAATCATGAACACATAGATCAGAATATTAGAAATTTCGAAAATGTTTTAAATGATTCAATCGCTTGTAGTGTGCCTAAGATATATCCCTCATTAAGAGGGAAACCTTTGCCCTACCACATTAAAAATATGATACAACGAAGAAATGGTTACCGCCGGGCTTGGCAAAGATACAGGGACCTAAATGACTTCTATCAGATGAAGATATTTAATTTGAGAATTCGTGAGGAAATTGATTCCTTTAGAAATAAATCTTGGGATAATTTATTATCAACGTTAGATAAAGGCGCTCCGCCCTTCTGGAATTTGACGAAAGTCTTAAGGAAGAAGGCTAACCACATCCCTATTTTAAAAACAAAACGGTGTTCGGTACACCACTAATCAAGAAAAGTGTGAAATTTTAGCGCATACATTTGCTACTAATTATACTGTTTCATCCCATTTAGGGGACCCAATTACAACTTCTTTAGTGAATGATACTCTGGAATCTTACAGATCGTTAAGAGCTAATCCATTGGATGTATGTTTAATAAATACTTCACAGATTTCACATATTTTAAAAACTTTAAAAAATAAAAAATCACCTGGCATCGACGGTATTAATAATAGATGTCTTAAAGCACTTCCTAACAAAGGCGTTAAATTCTTAACATTAATAATTAATTCATGTCTAAAACTCTGCTATTTTCCCCAAAAATTTAAGGAGGCTAAAGTTATCCCAATTAAAAAACCTGGTAAGCAATCTGACTGTCCATCGTCATACCGTCCTATCAGCTTACTGTCGAGTGTCAGCAAAATTCGTGAAAAAGTTATTAAAATTAAATTAACTGATTTTATGGAAACCAATAATATTATCCCACCTCAACAATTTGGGTTCCGCAGAGAGCACAACACAGCTCATCCCTTGATAAGAATTAGAAATCTGGTAAAAACGAATTTCAATAACCAAAAATCAACTGGCATGGTTCTATTAGATGTCAAAGCTGCATTTGATTCAGTATGGCACGAAGGTCTCGTTTTCAAGATGATAAATTTAAATTTCCCAATAGCATTGACAAAAATTATTCACAGTTTCCTCACCTCTCGTTCTTTCAAGGTTCACATCGGATCACACCATTCCCAAAGTCATTCCATAACTGCTGGTTGTCCTCAAGGGTCATGTTTATCCCCTGTCCTTTATAATTTATATACATCTGATTTTCCTCATTTGGACTACTGCACTTTGTCAGTATTCGCTGACGACACAGCAATCCTATGCTCTGAAATTTTGGCTGCTGATATAATAGCAAATTTACAAAGAGCATTATCTGATATTTTATCTTATTTCAATAAATGGAAAATTACACTAAACTATGAAAAAACACAAGCGATATATTTTACAAGGAAACGAAAAGCATGCTATATACCACATACCAATATTATTATAAATAATAATTCTATACAGTGGGAACAAAAAGTAAAATATCTTGGTATTATGCTCGATCCGAAAATGAAATTTAAAGACCATATACCTTATATAATCAATAAAGTTAACATGTTAACCCGTATCCTATACCCTTTTATAAATCGAAAATCTAGCCTTAACATTAATAATAAAAAACTTATTCTTAAGTCCATTTTTCACGCTGTAATATTCTATGCAGTCCCCGTTTGGTCAACTAGTGCATCTTGCCATATTAAAAAACTGCAAATAGCTCAAAATAAGCTTTTAAAGCTTATATATAACCTTCCTTGGTTTTTTTCAACAGCACGCCTTCATGATATTGCGGGCTTGGAATTAGTTCCAGATAAGATCAATAGACTTACGCAAAATTTTACTACTCGATGTCTGAACTCTGAATTCGTCCATATTAATGAGCTAGTATCATCTTAGATTTTTATCTAGTCTGTAGTTAAGTAGTTTAAGTAGGTTAAGCAGTTTAAGAATAAATTCAAATAGGTTTTTGCCAAATTTCCCCTCCAATTAAATGTTGTATATATCTATATAGAAATTTTGTAAATATATATCTAGTATTAAGCTGAAAAAGAAAAATCTTGAACACTTAAATATATAATTTAAATTGTAATGGAAATGTAAATATTATGGATAAATAAAATAAATTGAATTGATAAAAAAAAAATTGCATTGATCTCTGATCTTATATGATAGTTTTTTGCAAAATGTATAAAAACAAAGAAAGTCATACGACTGTCATATTTTCATCCTTATTTTTTTCAATGTCGCACTGTCGTTGTTCTCTACACGAAAATTGCATATATCGTAGGACTTATATTATATTGTAATACCATTAAATCTAAACTTCATTAAGATTTATATATTTCAACTTCATGTTAAATTTTCAGGTCGTTTTCATGCCAAGTGTTAGAACACGGTCGCTGTCTTCAGAGAACCAGCCACTTCACAAGGTCTGTGGCAGTTACGTTCCCTCTGAAGTAATTACAAAATGTAAATAAGACCCTCTGGCTTGTCTTTTAATCCACATATATGTATTTTTATAATAAGGCCCTTGTACAAAAACCATACATTGTTTTATTTAATTTCCCTTGCTATATTTATCTTAATTATTTATTTTGTTTTACTATGTTTAGAGACATAACGAAATTAATGTCAAATAATTTCTTCACATTAAACTTGGAATTAAGTGCATCGCAATATGTTTCCTGCTGGATTCTTCCTAGCTGTGTAAATTTGCTAAATATTTTTATTTGAGTATCTCTGTGCTGTATTATAATAACTTATTTGGCGTTTAGGAGGACAGAAGATAGAAAGAAATACAAAAAAATAAAAAGGAGAGACATAAAGCGAACGAAAAATGATTGAGAATGGATAAAAAATAAATCATTTAGAGGATGAAAAATTTGCATTTGTTGGTAATGATTTGTAAATTTCGGAATTAAATTACACAATAATAAATATGTTTATTTTTATTTAGTTATATTTTCTAGTATATATTTTCAATGTCACAGTATGAGTAAAGTATGCTTCGTTACTTCCTGCTTTACTAATGTATTTACTTTTAAAAGCCTGAATAAAACCTACACATCTATATCCCAGCAAAAATATTTCCCAAGATATTTGTTTAAGAAGCATAATTATTTTGCTGCGTTATTGTTGATAAATTTTTCCTTAATATATTCCTAGAAACATTTACTCTATCGCTCTCTCTCTCTCGCTATTATATGTATGTATGTATGTATATTGTGTGGAGTTTATTTTTCTATAGTAGCAAACAATTTAACATCTTTAAAGAAACATATGCCATTCATTATATTTTTTTGTAAAAGCTTATACATGTACATACTCGTATATGCCTTTTTTGTTAGAAAACAGCAATTTTTGTAACTGTTATGGGAAAAACGAAATTTCAACTCAACAAAATTCCAACTTATTAACAGAGTAAGCAGAAGAAACTGTGTTTTTGTCGCTTCTTAGCTGAAAGAAGTGGTCCTGTTCATATAAATAAAGTTTAGTGTTTAACCACTTGTGCAAGTGGCCAACCCTTGAAGTGCCAGCCAAGTAAAAACAAGAAATCTTTCAAACAAATAAACAAACAAACAGACAGACAGATGCACAATAACACCAACCGACAGCGGAACAGACAGATAAACATCCAGATAAATAGGTTTAGTCCGGTAAGCATGCAGCCGAGCAACATTATTTAACGTTTATGTTATGTGCTCTATTAGATAACTACAGTTGTTCTTCTCTTCTGTTTCCTATTTTATTACTTCATTTTGTTGCATGCAATACTATAAAATAAGTAAATGCATTTAGGAGGAACAACTTCCGTAAGTAATACAAAATGCACAAGACAAAATAAGTTTCTTTTTTATTTCTTTTGTTTATTGTTGTTGTTTGTGTTAAGACAACATTATTATTGTTAATACCAAAGGGCCTTTCATAGCCGTTGGCATTAATTATAACGAGGAACAAAAATTTCCCCCTTGTAACTAGTATATATGGAGGTTGATTGTTGCCTAATCTGCCTGTCTATTTCGCCCATAACGTCTAAGTGTGGCGGTCATATTGGCAAAACTGTCAAAATGCTGTTTCCTGTTTGGTAAACTGAAAAAAAGCTTCCTTGTTCTTCTAGCATCCGATGAGAAAGGTAACCACAGCATTACACAATAAATTCTTTGTCCAAACTCCTAATTTCATTGTTTTATTTTTTTTCTTCATTGCTTTCTGTGACTTCCTACTGGGTTTTGGAAACTGCCGATCAAACAAAATAGAAAAAATAAATTCTATTTTGTTTCTTCGATTGGCTCAGAGTTTAATTGATTCAATCATCTAGTTAAACTGATAAAAACAATTATCATGTTGTTGACAGTTAAATATAGAGTTGCTGCTGTTACTACAACAACGCCGGCCCGTAAATAGGATTTGCGACAATAGTTTTCTTACAGTTTAATAAAATCAAGAAAACACGAGAGATAAAACTAAATTGTATTTCACAATGCCATTTTAGGTTTAACAAAATATTATAAACTAAAATTAACACAAATAAAGTTATTCTCAAAGAGTTTGTATAAATTTGTTGGTGCTTCTTTTTGCTGAAGTAAAAGAGGATTATTACACTTTAATAATTTTAAGAACTTCTCAATATAATAATTTCTCTTTGAATTCAGGCTTATGATTTTAATCTAAAAATTGTTGGATGAAATTTTTTAATTTTTCAGCCAGGCCGAGTTCTCTGGCGGAAATCAAATATAAAAATAGATGGTTTTAATTAAGTGAAATATTTCAAAGATCTTTTCCTCCTATTCAACTATAGAATATATTATTACATAAATAATCTGAACACCTTTCTAGTTTTGACAATAAAACCTAAACCGGTCTTTTAGACTTTGTTTGACACATTACTTCCGCTTCCTTTTATTACATGTATTAACAATTGGTGACATTTCATTACAAGGAAACCCCAAGCGGCATCAAGAGTGTTACGTTTGATTTTAAAGATATCTTCTATTTAATTTTTTCACACTACCATTCGCCCATACAAGGGAATTCGTATAGAAGTAATGCACAGTGAATGCAGAGACATCACGGAAGTAAAATTCTGTTTCTATGTCTCGAATTTTAAACATTTTTAACAAAAGACATAAGGTTTCCTTCACAAATACATCTTTAATATATTTTTCCTCACATAAGACATCGCCCGGAATATATACAGAAAAAGAAATAAATAAAGACAAGTTTAAAGTCCATGAAATAACAACACGGAAATAAAGCAAGGAAAATAAAACAACAACAAGGATATGAATGGTCCATGTATTGCAACTTTTATAATGACATGCACGTGCTTGCATTAAATAAAAAGTCACAATATTTTTGTTTCGATAGTTAGTGCAAAATAAAACTGAAACATTGAAAAAAACAGCAAATAAACGGAACACACGGACACGTTACTCACAACAAAAAAACAATTTTAAGTGAATAAAACATTCTACAGCAAAAATATTTCATTTGTTTGATGTTCATGGTAATAACACCTTGTCGTTATGCCGGCACGAATATTCTCGTGGTATCAGGTGGGGTTCCATTAAGGTGTTTGAAGGGGGAAGTGTTAAGGAAAAGAAAGAATTCTTCTATTTTTCTAAACTTTTTGTATTTGACAAACTTAAATTTTAATGGTTTTGTAGGAGTAAACTCCACTTCTTCACCCTATGGAGCCGCGCCTACCTAGAATTCTTAGCTTTCAAAGCATATTTTGAAGGAAAGTAGAAATTTAGTAAATAATTTTATTATTGCAAAGAGAAATCTGATGAAAATCGTTTCGACTGTTAAAGAGTCTAAAGTTAAATATTCTCCTTATATTGTGTGTTTACACATTCACACTTGAAACGTAACGAAGATAACCTGTTTGTTTAATTCGCACAAGTAACAAAGAAAGAAGCCGGAACGATAAGGCAATGGCTGAACAATTTTTGATAGTTAGCGGCGGCGGTAGCTATTGACAATTTTCAACGGTTCAAGGTTTTGTTATTTTTGATTTTTTTTTGTAAAATGTAGCAAAATGAAATGACAAAAATTGCGATAAATTTTAACACTAGAGTGAACAAAATACACAGATAAACGATAACCACAGCGGCAGTGTTTGAGCCGGTGCACGTTGAAAAAAAATATATGCGGTAGGTAGCACGCTGTCGACGAAGTACTAGTCGACTTGTTTATTTGCTCAGTAGCTACTTTTGGTAGTTTCTGCGTTTACGTCTGTAAAAATGCAACCCAGATAAAATGAACAGTCTCAGCGATTAGAAATTTTGGTAAAAAATAATGGGAACAAGTCGTTCTATTCGAATAAACATTGTAAAAGCCGCTTTATTAGAAAACTTTTTTGCCATATTC
Source organism: Phania funesta (assembly GCA_963932375.1). Classification (NCBI taxonomy): domain Eukaryota; kingdom Metazoa; phylum Arthropoda; class Insecta; order Diptera; family Tachinidae; genus Phania; species Phania funesta. The sequence continues at coordinate 82,286,342 of OZ010653.1, read as the reverse complement.
TTGCTAACTACGTAAAAGTATCTGTTTGTTTTTTCTTTGATTAAGAAAAGAATCAAGCACCATATTACTTAGAATTTAAAACCTATCATTAGCAGTACAATCAATTAATTAACAATTAATTCATTTTGCTTTAAGGTACATTTCGGGAGCCAGTAAAAGCAATGCTTGCTTTTTTGTTCTTGTTGTGCTTAACGCCATTGTGTTTGTTTAATGTATGACAATCTAATCTTAAGCATTTTGAAGTACACATACATACATACGTATATAATGTTTCCATAAAGGACGAGAACAATAAGCTCCAAAATAGCATTAGCAGCAAAAGTACTTTGCTTGAATCGAATCAACAAAAGATCAAAGTGATAGAACTTAAAATTCAACGACTCTTGTAGCATTCGCTTCATCATTACGAAAAAATAAGTGAGAAGGGAACGGCGCACAGTGGCACATTTGGCGAGAAGGCGGTCAAAAATCCGTAACTTTTGATTGGATTGGAATTTTGATATGCGTTTTTTTCTATTTGGTAGGTGGGATTTTAAACTTTAATTTGTGATAATTTGTGATAAGTCGACCGACAAAAAAAAGTTACGAATGGTATAATGTTCGTTACCATTATTAATTGAATTTGAGTATAAAAGAGGAGTGTTGAAACATAAAAAAAATTTTTTTTCATATGTCCTATTCTTATTGTTACAAATTATATTTATTAATAGTTTTTTAAGCTTAAAAGCAACAAGGGCCAAAGGTTGGTTTTTTTAAACAGCCTTTTGAAATAAAAAATGTTTAAAAAGTTAAAATTTTCTTTATAAAGAAGAGTTTTAATGAAAAAATCCTATTTTAGTTAAAGTTTTATTTTTTTTATATTTCTATAACAATTTATAAATAAAATTTTGAAAATAAATATTGATTAATTTATATACATATGTATGTACGTATACTTTCAAATCAAAGAGCCACTATACATTAAGCAATTTTGTTAAAAATTTCCTCTAAATAGCATTGATTTTCATCTTCTAATAATTGTTTAGCCTCCGCTTCTAATTCGACTGGAGTTGTTTTCCATTTTTGAAAGTGTTGGACATATATGAATCTGAAGTACACAACAAAATGGTGATAAGGTCTTCATTAGTACAATATCTAGACATATTTCTTGTGTTATGTTCGCGAAAAAATCTGTAGTCTTTGTTCCTTTTTTTGCTCTTCTTCAGACAGATCTCCTATTGGTAGCATATTATGTTGAATGATTTTTCCCCATGATACAAAATTTTATGAACCGTTGAAGGCATATATCTCCAAGAGTATTTTTCATTGTAAAATGCAGCTCCAAATTTGTTTGCATTATATCTTTCTGCTGCATGCTAAGGCTTGTAATATGATTTTGAATCGTCTTATTAACTCATAATCTAAACCTGTGATAGATGCTGCAGTTTCTGGATCGGAAAAAAATCTTCTTGCAGTATTTCCATTATTCGAATTTCCTTTCCCTTGTTTAGGTTGGTCGATTATAAGGCCTAGCTGAAATATCTTTCTTGAATTTGTTCTTTTTTTCTTTCGTTTTTCTGCATTTTCTTTACTGTTTCTTATGGTTTCGCCTGAAGAACCAAATTCCAAATCATAGCCCAATTTAAGAATATGCTCCATAAAACGAATCCTAGTATGAAGAGGCGACAATCCAAATTCGTAAGCTTCCTTAAAGCTATCGTCTTGAGCTGGAGGTTGATTTAATTGGTTTGGTGTCTTTTGGTATATAATGCAGCTTGACGACGACTTTGTTTCCGTTAAAACTTTCAAAATTTACTTCGATGTCTTTTTTTGTTAAATAGAAATTTTCTGCCCTAATTTGTGTGTTCGTATATTTTTGTGCAATTAGTATGCGTATCTCGTTTTGCGAACACTTTAAGACTAATACGGACACGATTTTTTAAATATTTATATAATAATTTTACCCACATGCAGTTACACATTATAACCTTTGTGGCAAAAATAAACAGGTACTAAGAATAATCAGGTACAGATCATCCCTTGCAGTGTGTGGGCACATCTTTTGTGTACAAAATTTTGTTATTCAATTAAGCAAGGAATTAGCTTACATTTCCTTACCTATGTGATAATAAAACTTACATTTGAAAGAATGTCATAATAAACATGTGCATTCACGTATTTTATTTCAGACTTCTTTTTTAATTATTTCATTATTCTGGATTCATAATTCTTTATGATCTTATTGTTTTATGATATATTTGCCATTACCAACTCTAATGACAAACCAAAATTTCATTGAATATTTAGATTTTGAAAAAGTGATAGGTACACTATAGTGCATTTGTATAGATTCCATCGCAAAAGTTATAAACGCCATCTTTCAAGGAGATTTGAAAAAAATTGACTTTACCTTTGGGTTAAAAAGTTAAAATAATTCAAAAATAACTCTGTAGAAAAAAAATTTGTTTTGAAAAATTTCGTATGTATCGATAATTTTTGTACAAAACACCTGACCTTTGGACAGAAAAATTGCTCTGGTGCACACGGGCGCAACCTGGCGCACATATAATGGGGTATAGATGTGTAGAGAAGGTTTTGGGCTATAACACAGAGAAATATCTTTTTGACGTGGTTTGACGAGAGGGAGTTATGCCCTATTAAGCACGAGATTTTTGACGAATTTTGACCTTTTTTAAAACAAAATATTTAAAAACTTCTAAAAAACGTAATGCCTTTATTTTGCTAGCGCTGATAACTAAAAAACCGCATAATTAACAACAATTTATTTTGATTTGATATCTTTTAAAACAAAAAAGTTATAGTAATTTGAAAATTAGAATTTACTAAACAAAATTTCATTTTAACAAAATATTCAGAAAGTCTATTTTGGATCACCCTGTTCAGTGTGTTATAGTTGGAACAGGGTTCTAAATTTTAGCCTCTCGAGGTTAACTGGTATTTACTTTAAAATGAATAAGAAAATACTAAGATCGGTAACCACAAAAAATGATTTTTGGCCGCCTTCTCAAAATATGTGCCACTGTGCGGCGGAGTAATAAACTGGTAAAAGAAACTCAATCAATTGCTTTCAAATACCCAGAGGCATTAGTCACAACAACAACAGCAGCAGCAAAATATAAAATAAAACAAAACAGCCCAGTTATTAGATTTTACTTTTACTGCTGTTGTTTTTTTTTTTTTTTTTTGTTGAACTAAATGAACGTGGTGCTCAAATTTCTTTGCAGAATTTTTGTTTATAATTTATCTTCTGATTGAGCTTAGTGTTGTATTCAAGTGTAGCTCTATCGGCGACTTATCATAAGAATATTTTCTACCCTACAACCTTCTGTGTATTGTACTACCGATTGCATCAATGTATTACTTTACAGTTTTGTATGGAAAATGTCCTACAACTTAAAATTTTCAACAATATTGGAGTATTGTAATACAAAAATACAAACATTACAACAATACAAGGCGTTAGTGAGTACGTGTTAAGCCCAATAATATTTTTTTTGTACTTAATTTTATGTTACCAATCTGTCAACGTTTTGGGAACAAGAATATTAAATTTAAATTATTTTTTATATTAAGCTTTAATTTTTTAAATAAATAATTAAATGGTTAAAATTATATATTTATATATTAATGTAATTATATCATGTGCGACGAGGTGGCTCAAGTAAATAGAGCATCAGCTGCTGCCAATCACCAACATCAACTTTTTTCTACGGCTAAAGTAGTTTTCCTTCATGAGCCTACATAACATCAGAGGCGCTGCAAGACTGTTGTACAAATACACATAAGGCTCAATGGCAGAGTTCTTGCTCTACTTTTCTACCTGTGTTCTCTAGTCTGTCCCTTTCGACAGAAAGTAATACAATTATTTTACTTAATTAGTCGACATAAGCTGCGAAAGTACATTTTAAAATAATAGTGCATACACTTCTATCAATAAATATTTGTACCGCCTGGCCGCATATTTAGTTATCTTTCAATTGGCACTATGTCGAATAATATTATTTTAGCAGTGTAGGGTGTTTACAATTTTATTTTAAGCTACTTTTATGGATATGACTGCAGGCATCATTTTTATAATTTCATTTGGCTTTCTTGTCAACGATGCCCTAAAGGCAGTTTTCTTTTTTTCTTTTTTTGCGTTTATATTTATTATTCTCTTATAGTTTAACTACAGCCAAAGACACAAATATATTTACAAAAAGGTGCGTTCATACCCAATCAACATTTTATCAACATGTCGAATACGAAAGTGTTATAAAAGCCGTATTGACGCGATCATGGATCTGTGTTTTTAGTCAAGTGAAGGTCATATTCTTTGCTGGTAGCTATTCGTGGTTCAGAAAACGAAGGTAACTTTCATGGGTACAGAATAGTCCTAAGTGTATCCAATGCTGAATTATACATAAGGCCGTATGTGAGAGGATCGTAGTCTCCAATATGTAATTCTGAACTCCTCCTAAATGGATCTATTTTTATGAAAGCTTTTGTGTGGATCCATAAGTGGTATTAAGAAGCACGGTAGTGCGGCAGGCCAAGTTCTGGTCTAATGCACACATCGTGTACTTTGCACGAAACCATTTGCGCTATTTTTAATTCATCACAACTTTGTTTCATTTAATCGTAAAATAATTCTACAACTAGGTACAATTTGAAAGTTTCACCACAAAACGAAATATAAAGATGTAAATAGCACATATATTAGTACCTACTCACTGAGTCAGTCTTCAATATTACGGCGCTCTATCACTATCACTAGGAAAATTACTTATTTTTCAATGCAACTTCATCATAAGATCATCAAATGAAAGGCTTTGTAGAGAAGAACACGACAAATAAATTGACGTCAATCCAAATCCTTGCTCCAATATGGCAACCTATTAATTTCTGTGCACCCGCATGATATGCATACCAAAGAAAATCAGTTTATTAAGAAGAATTCAAAAACCACCACAAAAACGGCAGTCTATATTAAATAGAACCTACATGAAAGGCGGTCTGTGACAGGACAATGCTTGCCCGGACTACTAGTGTTAAACAAATTACGGCTAGTTAATGAATTTTTCTTACGTTATTTTGTTTATGAAAGTATAAACCGTTTCCGGGCCAATAATTTATAAATTATCTGAATCTATTTCTCTATTGTTTAGTTTAGATTTCTGCTTGAAAATGTGCGGTCAGCTTTTAGCCTCATGTGGGCTCGGTTTGTCAGTAAATTTTGTTTTCTTTTACGATTTCTGAACAGTACCCAAAAATATATTTAGAGATTTAGTTAAGCTCTATTGCTGACTGAATTCCACAAAATGTGTTTGCTGGGTATAGACGATACCAACGCACAAATAAACATTTATTTTAATACACAATTGTATAGTTTTACTTAAAAATTTCTTATGAGATTTTTGTAATTAATTCAGTTATAAAACTTCCATTGAAACGTGTCTGTTGTGTAAATTGTGCACGAGAAGGATTTAAATTGAATATCCATTGGATTAGAATTTTTTTTTAAAGTTTGATTTAAAAATGAAAGATACAACATGGAAAGTGTTACGAGAATATGTATATTTAAGGATTTTAAACACGAGAAATATTTTAATTCGAAAAATAAATTTCTTTACTTTATTTACAAAATTAAACCCTAATTAAATTTAGTTAAAATTTAAACTGAAGCTACGGTTAGTGAAACACAAAACGCCTTTTTATATTAACCAGTTTTTCCTGTCGTGTTGCGCATGGAAATTTTTCTTTCTTTTTTTTTTAATTTTCGTTAAGTGTGTTTTATAATTTTAATTATATCATATTAAAAATATATAAATATCCCTCATTGCAAGCACGGGTAAGTAACATTTTTAAAGTTTTAGAAACCTATTTTAAAATGACTACAAAATGCGTTAATGGTAAAATATTAATTTGTGGCGTTATTGTTTTTTTAAGGTAAATTTTAAAAATATTTGTGCAATTCACAAACGCCTTGTATTATTGTATCGATTAAATTATCATGTTATTAAACAATATTGTATTCTTGTCGTTGGTAATTTTGATTTATATTTATGTTTGTTTTATTTTCCAACAAAACTACCTGATAGTACACTTCTCGTAAAATAAATAATTTATGGTTTTGCTGTTGGAAGTATTTTAAATGTTGTTGCAGTTAGGGCGATTCATACCCGAAACGAATTTTTTTCGTAAGACTCCGGATTTACATCCGTGTAGTTTGTTGATCCGACGAATTTCAGAAAGAAATAAGCTGGAGCAGTTCAGAGGAATAGGTCTGTTCAAGTTAACATATTGTCAATACATTTTTGTATGACTGTTTTGGCACAGCGTCTTCGGTGGACGGTTTGTCTTATTTGAGTTAGCTTAAGTATAGGTATAACAAACCCGCCGATAACCATAGAATCCCGAATACTCCTTCTTGTGTTTGTTCACGTTCCGAAGGAAATCAGTCCGCAAAACCCGAATACCTGACTGAATCTATGTAGCTGCCGATTGTCATCATTAACAAATATTGTGAATTTATTAAACCGTAAATAAAGATACTCAAATTTTGGCCTCAGGTTAGGTAAATCTATTAAGTTTAACTTAAGGTTTGGGAATACATGAGTCGAGCCAGGATACAAGTGCTTTTGAGAAACTACATTTCAAAATAATATTAATAAAAATGTCCTTCTTCAATTAATTTACTCATTGTGACTACATGGTTCTATATTTTATTTACATTCACAAACAAATTAACCAAAGGTTTTATTTTAATACGCGATACACTAATACAAGGCGCTTGCGAATTGCTTAAATATATTTTTGCGTGCTAAGCCACAATTTATGAAAGCTAAAAATTCTATATTAAATAAATTATTAAATAAATTATAATTCAACACTTATTTTTAATAATAAATCATGTTAATATTTTACATATCTACCTTTATACAACACATTAGTGGCCGGCCGTAATGTTTATGCCAATAGCAGCTTGAAACTTTTTTAATATATAATTATTGTTTTCCTAATTTAAATTTGTCATCCAGTATAAAGAGAAAATAAACTTTTTAAAAAGTTAACAGAATCATTTAAATTTTTGTTATTGTTTTGTTTTAACAACGAAGTTAGTTTCATTTCTTAACGTTTTATACAAATTTTTGTACGTTTCTGACACTTGCATGTTCATGAACTATGTTGTGGTTGCTGTTTTAGTCCCTTTGTGACTCGACAATTTTTAGAGTGTGAGTACGAGTGTTTCCTTGCGTCATTGTATACAGCATAAGGCAATTACGTGGTTAAAGTTGTTGCAGCTAACAGCACGTTTTCTACGGTGTTGTAATGGAATAATATACCGCCAATTACAACCATGACTTCAGCAATTTCCTGGCAAACGAAGAAAGGAAGAACAGAGAACAAGTAAAACCAACAACTAACCTATGGACTGTCTGCATTTATTTATATATTTGTTAGCATCTTGCTGGATTCATAGTTATTTGGCTGTTGCAAAACGTAAAAGAAATTGTTGTGATTTGTTTTCAATTAAAAAATAACGTTAAGTAAGCTATTTGCTTTCGCTTAAGCGAATTTTCATCAGAATTTTCTTTTTAACACACAACAGATTTTTGAGTACTGGTAATTTCAATGTAGAAAAAGTACTTTTTAAATTGAAGCTTAGTACCATTTTAGAATTTATAAATCGACGTAACTTTATCGAATATATAAAACGACGTAACTTTATCGAACTACAATTATTAACATTGAGTTTAAGTTGGTTTTTCTTTATTCTTTCTATCCAGAAAGAAATTTATTTGATGTGATAAATTTAAGTAAAGGGAAAGCTAAAATTTTTTATTAGACAACTAGCAGAAAAAATGCATTTTGTATTCCGCTACGCTCGTTTTCAACATTCTTTGTGATTTTTCTACTAATTTTTTGTTAACTCTAAACATTATCCATTTAACCCAATTCTGAAAACAAATATATTCATTCTGATATATTTTTCCAATTGTCATGTTCTTGCTTTTTTAACTTTTACTGGATTGAAAGTCATCATATCAAACAAGTTTTCTTTATTAACAGAAATAATAAGGAAAACTAATTTAAGCCTAACAATTAAATTACTTAATATATTTAATATTATTTTGCTTTTAATTTTCTTTTTTACATTTGTTAAGGAAATATTTGCTTGTTTAATTAAAATATATATGCATGTCTTAATTGGTTTTTTTTTGCAAATTAAATTTTGCCGATCTAATAGTTTCTCCTAACACGTTTATATCACAAATATTTAAATATTAAAAAAAAATTGCATAAGACTTTTCGTTTTTATTAAGGCATAAATTTCTAGTCTACAAAAACTGCCCATACTAACTTAATATGAATTCATGAATAAATAAATAGGAACAAAAGGAGCTTGTTATCTTCGGACTTTGTGTATTTTCTCTCAAAACAATTCATCCATATAAAATAGAAGAAATAAAAGAAATTTTATAAAAAGGAATAAAAAAAAATGAAAAGCTTTATAGATAACAAAAAGCCAATATATTTTGAACGATTAGTTCGGTCCCAGTCAAAAGGCTGATGTGTGGGCGTTGAGTGTTTTCCTAGCCAGCGCATAATAAATTCTATTTAGACTTTCAAATGTGATGTTTAGTGTGATGGATCTTCGCAATTGAAGCTGGAAACCATTAGAAGTATAACATTTGTTGTGGATAATAATTTGATTGGTTTGATTTTTTTCTCGTTTCTGGTAAATGTTATTAACTGCAATGTAACTATGTTGGCGCCACATGATTTTCGTGTCTTGAAGGCACTACATATTCTCCTAATTTATACTAATTCTGCTATTGCTTCTTTTTTGTTGGTACCTCAAGTGCAATTATTTGGTGGTTTTATGTGTTGAAACAGAACCATTGTTGGGACTTTAAAGAGACCAAATATACGAACTAATTTGAAACAATGTACATTAAAGCAATTGCTATTTAGAGTAAGATATTGTTTTATGGCATAAGTCTTATTTCTATGTATTTGTTCGCGTGTATTTGTTTGTGTGTGTAGGCGTGCCATGGTTATCTTCATTGAAGGTAGTATGATTTTTGTGTCTTCTTTGCTAATTGGATACAAATTTTCGTAATGGATATAATAAAAGGATATTTAATAGATTGATTTCACAACATGTTTAGAAACACAATAGTACACATTATTAAACTTCATTTGTCTTAGAGCAGCCCACAGTTATTGTAGGTTGTTATAAATAAAAGAAATGTCTATTTTAATTTGACTGATCTCTATCTTCAGTTTTTAAACATATGAAAAGATATTTTGTAAAATTATAAATTCCACAACCAAAAGCTACATTTTTTCAATAAAAAATATTAACTGGGTTGCTAAAAAATCTAAGAAGGTATTTGTATTAAAAAAATCAACAAATTAAATTACGTTTACTTAACACGTTAAAAAATATATTTTGGGTATGGTATGGAATACATAAACATATATTTAATGTTTGTAATGCATGAAAGCGCAAGATAACAAATTCAGGTTAAGTTTTAAGCCGAAGCAACAGAAAGCTCTTGCTTACGTAAACTGGGTTGCTGATTTTGAATTCTGCTATAACCACGCTACAGTAAAATATTTTCTAACAAAACTTGCAAATGTCGTACTAGATTGTGTAAAAAAATTGTCACCTGTGACCCTCTAGGATAAAAGATATTACTATGATAATTCTGCAATGCACATTAAAAAATTTGTCCACGCCATGTCGCCAGTTTGAATCCACTCTTAACATATTCCATATCATTGTTAATGGCTTGACAACGGCTTAAAGCTCGTCCTTGGTGGTTTTTCATCCTTTGTCAAATTGGGATTGGAGACAACCCGGTTTCTGCTATTGCTTTGTGATTTGCAAAATGTTTTTTATTTTAAGAGATAATTGTACAAATTGTTTACCTTCATAACCTCAAAAAGTAAATGTCCACTCAGAAATTATTAACATACATTTTATAGTAGATTTTTTAATAAGTAAATTAAAAAAGGACTTTAAGTTAAAGTACATCAAAATTTTTATAAAACATATCTAGAATTTACGACGTTCTTACGATAATTGTAAAATTTTAACTTTTAATGCAAAAATATTTCTTTTTCTTCGGCCAATAAATTCTCATATAAAAATATAAAGCATATACAAGTATATTTCGTGCCATCGTAATGAATAGTGAATGGGTGGGAGTGCACAGCAAGATAATTTGTTTTGTATATGTCCGAAGAAAAACAAAAAATTTTGAGGTTTATATTTATTTTGTATGTAGACAAATATTTATGTGATGTTAAGAATATTTTGTTAAAATAATTTTTAATATTGATAATGCATAATGATATATGCACAATTATGCTTATATAAGTTTGTGTATGAATATATGCATGTATGTATATGCAAGTGTATGTGTGGTGTTGTTATATTTAATTTGTTGAGTGTCAAAAGTTTACAGTTGTGGCTGTTAATTTTATATATATATATATATATATATATATATATATATATATAATATAGCTTTTGTGATTTTTACTAAAATATACATTTATTTAAAAAATACACTATTAAAACACTGCGTTTACAAACGACAAAGTTACATACAGACTTGTCTCAGTTAATCAGTAAAGTTTAAAAATACATAAAATATTGATTAACAATAACCATTAACATGTTACATGCAATTTAATTAAATTGTTTTAGTGAATAGTTTTTAGTAGCACTTAATCGAAAAGCATTTTTGTATTTTATTTATTGCTTTGAAAAGGTGTCATTGAAATCAAATTAAGAGTTTTTGTTTTAGGTAAAAATGGATTTATGGAAAATGTGTTCATTAAAATCGTTAAAAACAGGTAAAGTATTATTCGTGATGGCTGTGAATTTTTAAATATAAAATTGATTGCAAAATTGTGTTTAATAGGTAACAACAGGTGCGAAATTTTACATTTTACTTAGCTGCACATTCTTCATTTATTTAACATTAGCAAAAGCTCCGAAAATCCTAAAATGTGCTATCATAACACACCCTAATTCTATCTTGAGGACATTAATTCATTATTGTGTTTCAGAACCATATTTAAATTGCATCGCATTCGCGACATTTTTTAATTTATATTTAACAAAATTATTCTTCATATCAGTTCGATTTCTTTCCTCCTCCTAATATATTGCATCTTATATTATCATTTTCGACAGTAGCAATATATTTTTCTTTTAATTTCACTAAAGTTTTTTTTTACTTCTCAGAACAAAATTAGAAAGTATAAAAATTTTTATTTAGCAATTTTTGGACGTTAATCCAGTATTCTTAGCTTTTTTTTGAGTTGCTTTAGCATTAACATTTCTTAAGGTCTGGCTCCACAGCTTGTCGCCATCACTTGAGACGTATTAGTAATATATATTTTTTTCAAACATGTGTTACAATTTCGCACCTTTATCAATAAATTTTATTTAAAATTGACCTGATCAACTTTTCTTCTTCGCAATTTATTTGAGTAAAAGTTTACTTAGTCTAATGCTGGAGAATAATGAGATCAGGATAATTATAGGGTGGTTTACCGGGACCTCAGATATTATCATATGTAGATTTTGCGACCTGAATATTTACAAAACTGAGCATGTGCTCTGCAAATGTAGTATACTAATCGATTCGCGCAGACTTTGGCTCGTCCTTATTCATTCCAGTAGAAGAAGGTGTGTGAAACGACCTATTGTAGAAATGTACAAATACGCGATAACATAAACATAAAGTAAAAACAAATTGCGTAGAAACAAAAACAATTTCTACAGCAAGCAAAAGTAAACAAAAGATACACACACACACAAACACATATACAAGACTACTAAGCCAGCAACTGAAATAACTGATGCGCAATTTCGCGTATGTTCGGGACATTTCAAGAAGCGGCCGTGATCTGTATATAAAGGCGCCGTCCACCGCAGAAGATATAGTTGACTTTGTGATTTCATAGAGTAAACATCTGTGTGCGGGAGAAGTGTTAAGTGTACAGTGTCAATTAGTACTAAAGGGTTGTATATAAGAGTGTTACGTACTGTGTACTGATAAAATCATAAAAGAGTGTACTTTCATATTTGCAATTAAACGAGACCGGAAATTGTTACCGGCTACACCTACGAGGAGGTATAAATCAGAACTTTTGAAGGTGCACTCAACTACAGCAAGCCTACATTTGTGCCTGCCAGCTGACGACTTAGGTTTACTGAAATAATCTTTTATTTCATGAGCTTGTTGGAAGGACTGTATATTTTATAGCTGTATCGTTATTTTGTCAACTGTCAAAATATAATAATAATATTGAGGCATGCATGGGAACCTGGAATTACAAATTTGCATTTTAAAGTTACCAGTGACCACAAATTAGGCAGATTTACATTATTGATGCAAACAAAAATCTAAGTTCCAGGTCTCGCTATAATATTATGAAAACATATAAAATAAAGTGGAACATTTATAACAAACTTATTAATACAACTTACCAACAAAAAACTGTAACTATAGTAAAATAAACTGACGATAAGCCATATAGCATATTAACAAGGATGTGAATAGTAAACATTAGAATCAATTAATCGCTTTATTTAGCTTCAATACATTTACGCGAATATAACTGTTGTCTTTATAAATATAACTATCAAAATTTACGATTGTAATTCCTCTATAAGGTTTGTTTCCGCAGTTAGTCTACAACATTTATTATTGCTAAAGGATTCAAGGACCCAATGTGCTAACAGAATTATATTATAAATAATGTTATATATTGCAAGGAATAAAATGGATCTTAGAAATCGGAAAAAAATCTTATAATTAAAATAAAATTTAACGATAATTTTAATGTACTAAATCCATTCGTATAATCTATAATAAATTAATTTTTTGTTTAAAATATTCGCAGCGACTCTGTCTTGGCGGGGCGTTAGGTAAGCAGAATTCGTTAGAGACGAATACAAAAAATTAAATCTAACATTTCTTAAGCAAAATATATTTTATTGTATAAAATGTTTAATTTGTATCAAAGACTACCATGTCATTACAAAACTCGCCATGAATTTGCAAATATAATGACCGAAATTATATTCGTTTATATATTTAGACATGATTTAGCTGGTACGAGTATATATTGAAATTCCAAAGTCTTTAATATAAAAACAGACTAAAATGCAAAAAAGGATGAAGGACATTCATCAGTTAAGCCGGCATGAGAAGTATATTTGTGACATACAAACACTAAATAAAATGCATCATGTAAGTAGTTGTATTGTTAATGCTTAAGGCATGAAGCGTCAATACAGAAATACAAAACGGCAAAAAAAAATAATTCCAGGCACAAAAATATCATGAACTTCAAGTTAAATATTTACGCCCCAACATAGTCAGGCAAATTGAAATTATCCACATCTTGAATATTGTGTTTCATTGACACATTGACACATAGGAATGCGGAGAAGCTTTTAGCAATTTCATTCACTAAAGGCTACAATTTGGGCAGAAATTGGGTTAATATCAGAATAATTTGGATAAAGATTTGTACTCTATTAAGTTAAACAATAAATTTTTTATTACTTTTTATAGAGAAGATAAATAGACATAAATAGAAATGATAATTGCACTTAAAATATAACAAATATTTTTTTTTATTTATTTTCCTTTATACTGCATTTCCTTTTTTTTTATTTTGTTAAGATGTATACACATGGTTAAAGATGAACTTTATTGTTTTTATAAAACTAAAGAATGTTTAAATTTGTAAAGAAATCTAGAGAAATTCTAAGAATTTTGTAAAAAATCCAAAACAAATGATTTTTTTTCTAGAAAATACGATTTTAGCACGTTTAAGCTAAAAGGAATTTCACCTACAGCAATATCTCACATGAGATCTTTTCAGAAATTCCAAAAATGGTAGAAATAAATTATAAATGAAAATAAAAATGTAGTTATTGCACAAAGCACAAATATATACAAAAAAATAAGAAATAATGTTAAAGATATACCAACCCATGTATGTTCAACGTATGTATATATATATATGTACTTCCTTACATGCAACTTCTTGTAGAACGAATATTAAAAAAGTTTCAAAAATATTTTATAGGTTATTATAGCTTAGAATTCTCGTGAGCAAGTCTAGATTAAAATATAATTGAGAATATTAAAACCCCTACAAACAAGCGCACTTACAAAGCAGATGCTCGTAAGTCCAAGCGCTCGTATTAGCCCAAACTAAAAGGGTTAATTCTACTACATTTGGTTGCAAGTAGGGACAACAACAATTGTTAGGAGTTTATTTTCTTGTGTTATTTTCAACTTTGCTTTAAGCAAAATACTAAAAAGGAAATTTGAAGTTTAACATCAGCCGTATCTACAGACACAAATAATCCGTATATGAAGCATTCTATTAAGTTTAGTTATACTCCTTCTTTAAGGTTAGATAATTTTTTAGTTTTGCATAGTAAATTGGTATTTAATTGTGTAGCAGCCTTGAATGTTGATGCATTAAATTCAGATACATAGAAGAAATTATCGGCGAAATACATGAAATAAAATTTTTTGCATATTTCTGGCTACATGTGTTCGTGTATCCCATGCAATTTGAATTAATTGGTGTGAGTAAATGAAATATTAGACATAAAAAAAATTCACCAACTAAAGCGTGATTAAAATCTCAGTCACATAGCAATCTTCCTTTTATTACTTACCGCCAATTATAATAACTGCCTGTTAAACAATTTGTGAGTGCAGTAAAAACATAACAAAAATTAAAAACAACAAAAACCAGAAAGAGAAAAAAAAATTAACAGCAAAAACAACAATACTCAAATAGCAGTGGAAATCAACTTTAACATTAATATTTTACAATCCTTTTTTCATTTTTTTATATTTTGTATTTGTTCTTTTTTTAGTCGCTTCTATTCAGAGCTGAATTTTATTTTATATTGTTGTGGGTGAGTATAACTTCAGCAATACGCAAACATAAAATAATAATAAAACACAATGTAATATTTCTACACCTACGCACTTACACTCCCGCACTTAAAGAATATTTGCAAACACAACCTCAAACATTTAAAATGGAACTTTGTAAACTGAAAATTTTACTTATAAAAAAAACTTAAATGGCCAGTATGTATTAAAATAATCGCATAAACATTGAAAGTACATTCGGCCGCCATTGTGTTTAGAAATGTATGTATTGGTTGGCATAAAGGATTCTTATCGTTATTTTATGTTTTGAGAGAAAAAAGTTTAAAACATGCATTAACAATGTATCATTGTTCAATCTTTCTGTTTGTAAAGTATGTATTTATAGTTAAAAATTTAAAGGCATAATAGTCACTGTTAACAAAAAAAATAAAAATTATAATATTTCATACACAACAATAAAGATGTGAAACAAAGCGGCGCGGCGCGCCGTCATGTAAGTTCACAAAAAAGAGAAATAAAATTTATTTAATATAAGTTTTCCAATCGCAATCACTTTGGCTGATAGCAAACATTTGGCCTTGTGTTAGCGATAATGGTGGAATTGTTTCTCTACATGTTTTCTAAGGCATTTTCGAACCGCCTACACCTCAAAACATATTTGCAAATAAAAGCACCTACATACATAAGTACATATATTCCGTCTTCACTTCCCACTGACGAAAACAATTTCAATGTTTGTACGTTTTATTTAACGGCAGGAAGTTTACTTCGTATGTGCAAGTTTATTTATGTATTTGTAGGGAGTTCAATGAATATTTGTTAGCTTTCAATTCGCACATTTTATTCCTGTTAAGATGGTCTGGCTATGTAAAGCTGAAATCAAATAATTTTGATTTTTATAGCATCGTGTTTTAAAAGGTAAAGTGTTATTTGTAAAAAAGCCTTTCAGATTTAATTTTTTAATATTAGTTCCAAGCAAACTGAGGGAGATTCTGATTTATATACAGCCCAATTATAAATATCCGCACGGAATTTTTCCCTTCCGCACTTCGTTGTTCCCGAGAAAAAATCCTCATATTCTAACTACCTGGGAAATAAATAAATTAGAGAGAGGGAAAATTAAAAACAGCTGTTTTGTTTTTGACATTATAGTTTGTAATTGTGATTTAATTTTTAATTGTGATTTAATTTAAAGGTGACTTTTATAAATTGGTAGATTTTTTATTCCTAAAATTGTGTTTTTTTAAAAATATTTTGTGATATAAAAAAAATGAAAAGTATAGCTTTCCAAGTGCTTGTGGAGGAAATTCGTTCCGAGGAAGAAACTTGAAAAATCAGCCAGAGAGTTGCAAGGAGGCAGATGCGCGATGCATCAAATCCGCTCGAATTGGACCAATCATTGTAAGTACAAAATGAATTGGATTGATTTAAAATTTGAACTTTTCCTGTTTTAGGTTTGAAAAATATTATAGAATAAACAAAAGCGCTTTTACTTATTTACAATGAAGAAGCAATCTGCTGTTAGCCCTAATAGTTAAATTGTGTGTTTGTTTGCGTTTTTTTGCTGAAGGGGGATATCAGACCGGCGTGGGAAAAGACTTCGAAGTTTCGTTAGCTCAACCAACTTTTAGTAAAGTGCTTACAGAAGTGCTTGACATTTTTGAAGCGAATCTTTGCCCCACGATAAAAATGCCTACAAAAGAGGAAAAAAGATAAAAAAATATAAAATCCCAGGAGATACTGGATGCGTTGACGGAACGCACATACAAATCATTGCTCCCGCTGAAAATAAACATTTGTTCTACAACAGAAAAGGAAAATACAGTTTGAATGCTATGCTAGTAAATACGCTTTAAAATTAGATATTACACTGCAGACGAATTGAATTTTTAATATTTCAGGTTTGTGATGATGAACTAAGAATTCGGATTTTAACGCATCTCACCCTGGCGCTTGCCACGATTCCTTTATATGGGCCACCAGCGATGTTAGGGCCCACTTAGAAGAAAAATATTTGAAAGGAGTTCACAACTTTTGGCTTTTAGGTGAAACCTTGAAGAAGATCGAAACGAAATACTAAAATTTTTTATTAAATTATTAATTAGGTGACGCTGGTTATCCCTTGGAACCGTGGTTATTAATGCCCCATCGTACTCCAGAGAATGGTTCCCAAGAAATTAAGTTCAATGAGGTGCATTAAAGGTGTCGCAATATTATTGAGCGAACCAACGGGAACGCAAGGGAGCTTCACTACTGTCCGGAGAAGGCAGTACAAATTAATAATGTATGCTGTGCTCTACACAACATATGTATACATTTTAAAGTAAGAGAGGAACCACAGGATTCTTTAAGGGAACTTTACACCGTAGATGATCATATTCATTTGCCAACTTCGACAACATATCTTTCCGCAGCTCAATTAATTAAAAACAATATTGGAAGTACGCTTTAAAATAATATATATTTGCAGATATTTAAATTCATTTGCATAAATAAAAAAATATAAAAAACAAAACAAAAAAACCCTTCTTCAAAATTAAAGTAAAACTTACTTTCTATTAAACTAAATTTATGTAAAAATAAAATCAGTCTTAAATTTAGCTTGGTTTATATGTGAGATCATTAAATTCCAGCTGCAATTTATTTTTCTCCAGTTTATATTGAACCTCCCTAGCCCTCATTTCTTCCATGAAGGAGTGGTGGCGCCGCGTCTCCTGTAGCTTTTCTTTTTCTATATTTTCCACTTGTTGAAAATGTTTTCTTTTCAAGTCTTACATTTTATCAAGAGATCTATATATCTTTTTAACACTTTGCTGTTGCTTC
This sequence comes from Phania funesta, assembly GCA_963932375.1. Classification (NCBI taxonomy): domain Eukaryota; kingdom Metazoa; phylum Arthropoda; class Insecta; order Diptera; family Tachinidae; genus Phania; species Phania funesta. The sequence goes on along the minus strand of OZ010653.1, from coordinate 82,268,577 downwards.
TTAAGTTCCACTGCTACTTCCTTCAATGTACCCAGTAAATCTCTTTGCACGGCAAGTTCGGCTAGCAGTATATCCGACGAAGGTTTTACATTTTCTTTTGGAACATTTGCCTTCATCTTGCAAACCGGGTTTGACTTTTGGATATTTTTGGATCTTGTCGCTTCTTCATTACTTTCATATTGGTTAATTTCTGCCATAACATTCACGCATACTGATTCATACGTTTTTTCTACAGAGTGTTCGAAATTTTTTAGTGATCCCAGGCCAAAAGTATTTCCAGGCACACCTTCAACCGAAGTTTTCCTTGAAATTAAATTGTATATACTTTCTTCAGTTGCTGAAAACTTATATTCTCTGTTAGAACCCCCACCTGTGCCCTTTTTTTGTTGCAAATTTTGAGCTGCCTTTTGCCGCACGTATTTTTTTTTTTTGGTCAGACCATACCAGAATATAAGAGAATGTAGATAAATACATAATTTTCATGGCCAAGGAACATACCTTTTTCCATTCAGTTATGTTTGTGCTTGGTGGACCTAGAGAATTTAATTCTTCCTCTGCTTTTTGCCAGAACCGTTGGAGTTCTTGACGTTCTCCTTTAAAAAATCCACGAGCTATTTCGGGATTTTCCTGCATAAGTGTTAATAAATGTTGGATTTGTTGTTTATTTGAGCTTTTGGACCTAAAAAAAGAGTTTTAGCCATTATTTCACTTAATACTTACATTTTTATTAATAATTATTATTTAAATTATTATACATACTTACATTTTTCTATATTTCCCTTAAAAATTGTTAGTGAAAAAACTCGAATGAAACAATAACCGTTTTTTCCCTTTTTATTAATTTAGAATGCTTACTTTTTTCCATGCAGAAAAAAAGGGGAAAAATCCGAGGAAAATTGTAATTCACAATAGGAGGATTGAGGAAAGGGAAAAATTTCTCACGGAATTTGTATTCATAATTGGCCTGATAAATTAACGTACTGTCTTTAAGAAGCAAACGAATAATTTAGTCAATTAAATTGGAAAAACCGTGATGCATAATGTAACTTTAAGCTACAAATTCTAAAAGGAAGTAACTTAAAGTGTAAGTTAGTTTTATAATTTAAATAGTTTTATTTAATCATGCCTTATCGTGTGCAGTGTTATTACCTTTCATACTATTATACAATTGTTGTTCGGTAGACTTTTGCAGAGAGGAATCTAATGATAATCATTCTGACTATCGAAAGAATCAAAAGTAAAATATTCTAATTAATTTGGGCGTGTGCACTATCCCACATGAAATAAAATAAAAGTTTGTTTTTTTTTACTGTATTTTATTTTATTGAATCTTTCTATTAAAAGAAATTCACAATAAGTATTCAAATCTTATTTCTAAATTATTATTTACTAGTTAGTACCTACGTAATAACTAATTTTTTGTATTCAAATCTTAAAAATCTATCTTCTAATATGTAGAGAGAGCCGCCTCGCCAGGCTCAATGTGTCAGTTCTTTTTAGTCTCTGGTGGCCATCAAATTGCAATAAATTGCGTGCTAGAGTGTTGGGATGTGCCACTAGTTTGTTCACGTATTTGGAGGTGTATGTTTTAACTTCTTCGTAGATAGTGGGAACTTTGAGATCTCTATGTATGTTTTCATTTCTTATGTACCAGGGGGCGCATACGATATGACGTAAAATCCTAGTCTGTCTTCTCTGTAACTTCTGGATGTTTGATGCACAGGCAGTACCCCACAGCTGAATACCATATGACCATATTGGCTTTATAACGGATTTGTATAATATGACTTTATATTCCAAAGCCAAAGTTGAGTTAGGACTTATTAGCCAATGCAGTTGATTTGTTCGAAGCTTTATGGACGTTATTTTTGCCTCAATGTGCCGGGACCAAGTTAGGCGCCTATCTAGGTGAATACCTAAATATTTAACGTGCGTTTCCGCTGGAACCGTGGTATTAGTTATTGTGATTGGTGGACAATTTTGCCTTCTAAGGGAAAACGTTACATGAGCACATTTTGATGGATTTACCTTTAGTCTCCACTGTTTTAGCCAGTCTTCTAGCTTATGAATATGGGACTGTAGCTTTTCAGATACATCCTTTGGATCATTACTGACACTTATAATTGCAGTGTCGTCTGCAAAGGTTGATGTATATGTATGTGGGCTTGTCGGCATATCCGCTGTATAGATGATGTATAATAGCGGCCCTAGCACACTACCTTGAGGTACTCCTGCACTGATTTTCCCACATCTTGAAAGCTGGTCCTTTGACCTTACTTTAAAAGTTCTACCGGACAAATAGCTTTTTATAAGCTTGTGGGTGTTTTCAGGTAGAACCCGAACTATTTTATTAAGTAGCCCATCATGGCAGACTTTATCAAATGCTTGGGAAATGTCTATAAATAAAGCTGAACAGTATTGCTTTCTTTCAAAAGCCGATCTAATAATGGTAACGATTCTATGGACTTGTTCAATCGTACTATGCCTTGCTCGAAAACCAAACTGATGCTCTGGGATAACGTTTTGTTCATTTAGAAAAGGAGTTACACTCGAGACGAATAATTTTTCAAATATCTTTGACAAAACTGACAGTAGGCTAATTGGCCTGTAGGATGTAATCTGGCTTGAGTCCTTTCCAGGTTTCGGGATCATAACAATTTCAGACTTCTTCCAAGAGCATGGGAAGAAGCCGACGCGCAACATAGCATTAAATATGTAAAGTAAAATTTTTACAGCTGAATTTGGTAAGTTTTTTATCATTGATCCTGTTATACGATCAGGCCCAGGTGATTTCTTCATATCCGTATTTTTAATTGTCGATTTTAAAGAAGACAACCGAAATTTCATAGGATCATTCACGATGTCGCTAATAATTGGAATAGTGGAATTACTTATATCATGTGGTGCGAAAACCTTCTCTAAGTGCTTTGCGAACGCATTTGCCTTTTCACTTGAGTTTTTAGCCCAAGTACGGTTTTCAAGTCTTAGTGGGGATTCGTAAGCAATAGGACATTGTAAGTGCTTTACAGCTTTCCACAGACTATAATCCGTGTTTTTCATTGGATCCAAGTTTTTTAAGTAGTTGTCAATAGCGAATTGGTGTTTCTGTCTCAATTTACTGCGTAAGTTTTTTTGGCATAAGTTCATTTGCATTTTTATGTGTGGAGAACGGCTATTTTGCCATTGTCTTCTTAGTCTTCTTTTCTCAATGACGAGCATCTGAATATCTGCTGTTGCCTGGTACGTTATTATTTTAGCTGATGGCTTTGTTGGCGTTGCAGCTATGGCTGCGGCAGTCACGACGTCTGTAAAATGGTCTACAGCTGCTTGAATATCAGCTGGATTTCTCAGTGGGATGTTCAAAGGTAAGTGAGAGCTCACATACATTTTATATTTTAACCAATTCGTGTTTCTGTTCGGGTAGAAACTAAGGGTTTTAGGTGCAGTGACAAAACTGTCGTGTAAAATAACAATTGTAGGTGAATGATCAGAAGATAGGTCATAGGATGATTTAACTAAGAGTTGACGCGTTTGATGTTTTTTACTATAGCAAAATCAATAAGGTCTGGCAACTTATTAAAGTCTGTGGGCCAATAGGTGGGTGTACCGGCAGATACGACGTCAAGCTTGTTTGTTTCAACTGTATAATACAACTGCCTACCTCTAGGACTAAGGAGTCTGGATCCCCAATATGTGTGCTTTGCATTGTAATCGCCAGCGGCAATAAATTTTTGCCCTAGCGTAGCAAAGAACCTGGCAAATTCATGGTGTTCGATTTTATGCCTAGGCGGGCAATACACTGATGAGACTACAATTTTAAAATCTGTAAGATTTATGGCCGTGGCTTGCAAAAAGTCCTCTCTGAATTCAGGCAATGGAAAATGCCTTACGTTTTTTCGGACTATAATGGCAGTCCCACCACATGCCCTTTCGCTTGGGTGTTTGGTGTCATATATAAAATACCCATCAATTCTAAAGCAGTTTTTTATAGTGAAGTGTGTTTCAGAGACTAATAGTATGTCTATATCATGTGCTAGCAGGAAGTGTTCTACTTCATATTTATGTTGGGAGAGCCCGTTAGCGTTCCAGAAGCATATTTTTAACTGGTTCATTTTTTGCCAAGCAAAACTTGCAGAAGCATGTTTTGGGTTCGCATCATTTCCTGAAACATACCCTGCATAGTTGTCATGAAATTATTCATTGTCTGTATTAAGTTCTCGATCGAGCTCGAATTGTTGGTGAGGGGTGTCTAAGCACCCTCTTTTAAGACGTGGGCATATGAATGTTTATGCGCATTAGAACTTTTGGCATTCGCATTAGGTAAATCATTTCTCAATGTTTGGGCATATGAAAAGTTTGACTTAATATGTGGCTGTGTAGCTTGTGTACTAGCAATAGAACTAGCATGAAGCCGAGGAAATTCGGAAGCTTTATATTGCTCATATTCCGGTTTACGTACGACTTTCGCATTATCTTTTACATATTGAAATACTTTGCAGCCCCTGTAATTTGCTGTATGGTTTTCACCACAGTTGCTGCATTTTTTGACCTTGGGGTCTGTTTTGGAAGAAGTGCATTCCAAAGTCCGGTGCGCATCACCGCAAACAACACATACAGATGGTAGCTTGCAGTAGGTTTTCGTGTGTCCGAATTCCTGGCAGTTGGTACACTGACGGGGACCGTTACGTTTTAGAGGCTTCCACCGTTATTCTTCTGTTCAAAAGGTAGCGCAAATTATATATTGGATGAACCGAATTTTTTGATTTAAGCTGCGATGCATTAAACACGATTTCAACACGATGCATAGGTTGGGGAACTTTATTCTTATTTAAAATATTGTGCACTGACCTTACGACATAACCTTCTACCTCTATGGCACTTTTTATCTCCTCAGTGGGAACAGAACTGTCAATGCCCTTTATAATGACGATCAAACCTTTAGCACTTTTTAGTTGATACGTATAATAGCTCTTATTATCTGCATCGAGACGACTTGCGATTAGGCGATAATTCTTCTCAGTGTGGGCTTGGATCTTCGTTTCTTGTATCTGTCCTCTTCGTACAGAAGCCACATAGAAATTTTCTTTGCCTACGAGTTGGGACAGCATATTTACAATGGCATTTGATGTTTGTTCGCGCAAGTAGATTGGTGGGGGTTTTTGTTCCCTTACAGTGGGTTCGGCATTTTCATTATCCGGGGTAGCAAGGACAGAAAATCTATTTTCACTTACCGCTGTTGCAGCTACTTGATGAGAACCTTTATATTGCTTGGCGGTTCGCTCTTGTGAAGACTTAGGACTCGCCTTCCTCTTCGTTATGGTTATGTACCGATCCATACCAGTTTGCACGCGTTTAGATGCAGTACTTGGTGGTTGTGCTATTTTTTGTGTATTATTTGTTTCTTTAGTTTTATTAGTTGAATTCTTTGTTTCTGTAGCAGATATATTTATATTTGCTGATAAAGAACGCGTTCGGTCAATTGGCCTGGCGGTTAAAAAAGCACTGTCATCTTTTTTTTATTATTTATATTGTTTATTGCATTATTAGCATTTGTGTAAGAAAAAGAGTAATAAGCATTGTTGTTATTACCTTTTATATTTTTTTCGTTAATGTTTGGTGCGCTCATGCACTCACTATCAATTGTTTAAACAGGTTTAACCATTGTAATGTGTTTAAAATACCATAAACAACATACCACATATTTTAAATAGAGAAAAAAAAAAAAAAAAAAACTCTAATTACATTTGCACCACTTTTGTTTTGATAAAAATTTTATGTAACAATAAACCTTAAATTAACAAAGAAATTGTGACACACATATAGGAATATAAAAAATTTGTAAAATGATAAATATTAATAGCGTAGGTCAAAGCACTTTAAAGAGAACATAGATATTTTAAAATACAGAAATAATAAGAAAGAAAATTACAACTTTAAATGACTCAATTCTCTTTTATGTGTAAATGGATATTTAAAAATGAAGTATGTTTATAATATTGTAATCATTAGAATTAAGTATAAATAGTTGAAGAAATAGAAAATAAAATCAGAATATTTTTGCATCAAAACCAAATCAGTTCTCACTCCTTCTGTGTTGCACTCTAACGGGTAGCATAACAGAATTAAAGCAAAGTCTGCAGCTAAGTGCAGCTTTATAAATATGCTTAGCGAAAACAAACCTATAGAACAGGACTTTTCATGGCGATCCTTGCCAACCATTGAATACTTTTAAACCTTATCAAAATTGAATCCTTTTCCAACTAATTATATGTCCAGGCACGAAGATCCAACCCCGTCAAAGGAGGATATAGACGCAATATTCTCAAAATATTGCGTAGAAGAATACATACCAGAGGGTGCCAACACACAGAAAAACCAACCGAAATACACACCTACTCCATTAAATGCTGGGCCAAAACCTTTAACAATTGAAGAGTACTTGGAGAGGAATCAGAAAAGAAAAAAAGAAGAACAGAAACGAGAAACGAAGAAGAAAACGAAAAGGGGAGGAAAGAAACTCCAAATAAAGAAACAAAGAAGAGAATTAGTGCGACTAATAGGTTTGTCACACGGACAGGAAAAAAGAAAACTATACATAGAGCTACAAAGATTAAATGGGCAATCAAAAATCCAAATCTGTAGAAGCCATCACAGTGAATAATAACAACAACCAAGAGATGGACTTCGGGACGACTATTAAACTAGATGCATTTTTTATTTTTTGTATTATTGTAATAATTTTTATAATAAGTAAGTTAAATAGATATATTAAGAATTATGTTCAAAAGAAAGCTGTAGTACAGGTTTAAAAAAAAAAATTTTTTTTTAATAAAACATATAGAAAACAAATAATAGTATATGTATCTAAATGGAAGTAATTATAAGTAAAGTAGAAACTTTAATTAAAAACTTTAAGAAAGCAGGAAATAAAGGATACAGTGAAGACACACTAGTAACAAAATTAAAAGAATTAGAATCATTGCAAGTAGAATTTCTGAAACTATCTGACACAAAAACAAAGACAGAAGAAGTTAAAGAAATCATAGAAAAATTTAGCAAATACTATAACACAGCAAAGACACTTTTTGAACAATCTTTATTATCTAAAAAGCAAAATTTAATAAATATGGCGAATTTTAACCTAGAGACTGCAATGAAAGTAATTCCTGAATTCACAGGAAATTACAAGGAATTGAATTCATTTATTACAATCATAAGTTTAATTCATAATACTTTAGAGTCAGCACAAAAACCAATTTTAATCACTTTTGTTTATAACGTAAAATTGTCTAGCATTGTAAAAACTTCATTGGGTATAACAGCTCCAGAAACATTAGAAAATTTGAAAACTCTTCTGGAAAATAGATACAAATCAAGAAAAACAGTTTCGCAAATACAAGTTACTTTAAATAATTTTTCGCAAAGGAACATGAATGTGACCACGTATCATGAAAAAATACTAGAAATGATTGCGCAACTAAATGAATTGCAAATCAAAGGAATAGAAAACTGCAATGAAGTGCAATCTTCAACTATAAAGCAATTAAACAAAGATTATGCATTGAATGTATTTAAAAATGGACTGAAAGGAGATTTAAAACCTACTATTTTCGCTTCAAGACCCAAAGAACTTAATGAAGCATTACAATTAGCATTAGAGCTAGAAAAAGAATTTTCTAATAACTCCGAGCAAATCCTTTACTTTTCAAATAATAGGAACGAAAGATATAACCAGAGAAACATAAAGAACACCAACAATAATTACAATAACAACAATAAAAGGAATGATTTTTATTCTAACAGAAACATATATAACAATAGGCAATATAATAACAATGGTAACGCATATAACAGCAGGCCTACACAGCATAACAATAATGACAGAAACAGTGGTAACAGACAAAATAATTATCATGATTATCATAATAATAACCAAAACAACAGGAACCAAAATAGGAATCATTACAAGAACAACATTCCGAATAGAAGACATATACACTATGTACAGGAAAACCATCAGGATCCGGAAGTGAGTCAAGGAACTTTACGAACCCACTGTCCGGAGAACCAATAATAAAACTAAATAATGTCTTTCAGGTATCTAACAACATCACGAATTATATAAACTTAGACTTAGGTAACAACTCAAAACTGACATTTTTAATAGACACAGGGGCAGATATCTCTTTATGTAAAATTAATAGATTAAATGAAGACTTCTTACATATCGATAAAGAAAAATCAATTAGCTTCACAGGTATCACCACAGAAAAGATAAGATCCGTAGGAACATCAGAATTGAAATTCACCATAAACAATTTCAGTGAAAACTACAAATTTCATATTATTGAAAAGGAATTTCCAATACCAACTGACGGAATTTTAGGAAGAGATTTCTTTACAAAATTTTTATGTAAGATTGACTATGAAACATTCACGCTAACACTTACCTTAGGGGGTGAAGAGATCACCATACCTATGAAATCGTGGGTAAACAAAAATTATTGCATAAAAGTAGAAAAACGATCAGAAAGTATTCATCCTGTAAATTTGGATATATGCGAAGATAGTATCATTCTTAATAATGAAATTCAGCCAGGTATATTTGTTAGTAATACCATAGTACCAGGAAGAGGCAACCACCATGTCAGGATATTGAATACAACAGATAAAGACGTTGTTTTAGAGAATATTAATTTTGAAATAGAACCCTTACGAAATTACACCTTATTACAAAAGCAAAGGCAAACAAATTTCAGTGAAGACAGATTCAATACATTAATGAATATTTTGAAAATTGACACAAAAGATGAAAAAACGAAAACAGAATTATTACAGATTTTTAAAGAATATCAGGATATTTTTCACCTAGAGGGAGAGACACTGACTTCTAATAACTTTTATACACAAAATTTAAAGGTTTCAGACAATACACCAGTATACATAAAGAATTATAGATTACCACATACACAACAAGAAGAGATTAATGACCAGGTACAACAATTGTTAGACAAAGACATCATTGAACCATCAAACAGCGCATATAATTCACCTCTACTAGTAGTGCCAAAGAAAAATGAAGATGGAAAACAGAAATGGAGATTAGTTGTAGATTTTCGACAACTTAACAAGAAAATAGTGAATGATAAATTTCCGTTAACAAGACTAGAAGATGTTCTAGATCGCCTTGGACGAGCGAAATATTTTTCAACTCTGGATATGACTAACTCATTCCATCAGATAGATTTAGACGATGATTCCAGGCGATTAACTGCATTTTCAACCAGTAATGGACATTATCAATTTAAATGTTTACCATTTGGTTTAAAAATTTCCTCCAATAGTTTCCAAAGGATGTTGACAATAGCACTAAGTGGCTTAGATTCCAAAGCATTTTTATACGTAGACGATATTATTGTATTTGGATGTAGTATAAAACATCACAATGAAAACCTGGTGAAAGTATTCGAACGCCTGTCAAAATACAACTTAAAATTGAATGCAAGAAAATGTGTATTTCTAAAATCAGAGGTAATTTATTTGGGACATCAAATAACAAAATACGGTATACGAACAGACCCTTCTAAACATAAAATAATAGAACAATATCCAATTCCAAAAGACAAAGAGGAGGTTAAAAGATTTGTAGCATTCTGTAATTATTATAGACGTTTTATAAAAAACTTTGCAGAAATCACAAAATGTCTAAATGATCAAACGAAGAAAGGGAAGGAATTCCGGTGGACGGAAGAATGTCAACGAGCTTTTGATACACTGAAAACAAAATTAATTACAGCACCAATATTAAGATACCCAGACTTTGAAAAACCTTTCATATTAACCACAGATGCATCAAATTACGCATTGGGAGCTATACTATCACAAGGAGAGATAGGAAAGGATTTACCAATTTCTTATGCTAGCAAGACTTTAGGGAAACATGATTTAAACAAGCCAGTAATAGAAAAAGAGCTACTCGCGATACATTGGGGTATACAATTCTTTAGACCATATTTATTTGGTAGAAAATTTATTGTAGTAACCGATCACAGACCACTTGTTTCACTTTTTTCACATAAAAACCCTTCATCTAAACTGACTCGGATACGAATTGATTTATCAGATTATGATTTTGAAATTGTTTACAAGAAAGGAAAGATTAATACAAACGCGGACGCTTTATCAAGAATAAAATTAGATTCTGAGATGTTAAGAAATATGACACCTGTAGAAGAAGATAGGAAACTACCATCGAAAATTTTAGTAACAACACGTGGAATGACTGCAAAGGAAAATATTGAGAATATAGAAAGAAATAACGAGAATGACATATCCCAAACCCAACATAAGGATCATATGTGGGAATGTACATCATTACAAGATATAAAGAACGTTCACAAATTAAAATTTAACATTATAAAAACCGGTATAAAAAATATCAAAAATGGACCTAAAGATGGTACCATAGAAAGTAAAGATAATAGCTTTGTAATAAATGTTAATGAAGATCTAGCAAAATACGTTTTGTCACTAGAGAAATTAATGATTTATATGCATAAGCAAAATATAAAGAATCTCGCTTTATCATGCGAAGATAATATTTTTGAGCTCATATCAGATAGATATTTAAATAAAATTTATAATGAGGTATACCAGAAATTATTGAAATCAAATAGGTATAGAAATTTTGAATTGAATATTATATTATACAAACCTTTGCAACATATTACGAATAAAAGATCACAAATGAAAATTATAGAAGAATTCCACAATTCACCATTATCAGGACATTTTGGTATAAGAAAAACAGTACTAAAATTAAAACAACGTTATGTATGGAAGAATATGAGAAAGATGGTTAGAGATTATATTACCAAATGTGATAAATGTCTTAGAAATAAACAAACTAAAAACATTAAAGAGGAAATGATCGTGACAGAAAGTCCTACTACTAGTTTTGAAACAATAGAAATAGATACTGTTGGACCTTTAAGAATATCTAATGGGTACAGATATATACTAACTATGCAATGTGAATTAACAAAATATGTAATGGCACACCCAATTGAAACAAAAGATGCTAGAAGTATTGCTAAAACATTAGTTGAACAGTTCATTCTAAAGTATGGATGTTTTAAGAATCTTAAATCAGATAGAGGTACAGAATTTAACAACGAATTGTTAAAAGAAGTTTGTAATTTATTGAAAATTAATCAAATATTTTCAGCACCTTATCACCACCAAACAATAGGTTCTTTAGAACGTAATCATCGCGTATTAAATGAATATTTACTAAATTTTGTTGATGATAATGAATGGGACAAATGGATACCATACTATACATTTGCATATAATACGACACCACATATTGACACAAACTATTCGCCTCACGAACTAATTTATGGAAAGTTAGCAGCATTACCAACAGACACAATACAACACTCAAGTAAGTGTTATGACATTGAAAATTACGCTAATGAAATTAAGTTGAGACTAAAAAGATCATTGGAAAATGCTAAAAAGTTAATTGACATAGCCAAACAAAAATCAAAAGAAATTTATGACAAAAACACAAATGTTAGTAATTTTAAAGTAGGAGACTTAGTATTAATAAAGTTAGAATCTAGAAAGAATAATCAAAGCCCATATAAGGGACCGTATGAAATAACAAAAAGACTAGGAATTAATTCTTTATTAAAAATGGATAATTCAGAAAAATTATATCATAATAATATACTTAAGTTATACAAATCTAATTAATAGTAAAAACAATTTCAATAAGCATTATTACAAATACTTCACAATTAAACACTTATATATCATTTGAATTTTTTTTTAGATTAAATTCATTTCATTACATTCATAAATTCAATCCTAAGGGGGAAGGTGTAATGTGTTTAAAATACCATAAACAACATACCACATATTTTAAATAGAGAAAAAAAAAAAAAAAAAAACTCTAATTACATTTGCACCACTTTTGTTTTGATAAAAATTTTATGTAACAATAAACCTTAAATTAACAAAGAAATTGTGACACACATATAGGAATATAAAAAATTTGTAAAATGATAAATATTAATAGCGTAGGTCAAAGCACTTTAAAGAGAACATAGATATTTTAAAATACAGAAATAATAAGAAAGAAAATTACAACTTTAAATGACTCAATTCTCTTTTATGTGTAAATGGATATTTAAAAATGAAGTATGTTTATAATATTGTAATCATTAGAATTAAGTATAAATAGTTGAAGAAATAGAAAATAAAATCAGAATATTTTTGCATCAAAACCAAATCAGTTCTCACTCCTTCTGTGTTGCACTCTAACGGGTAGCATAACAGAATTAAAGCAAAGTCTGCAGCTAAGTGCAGCTTTATAAATATGCTTAGCGAAAACAAACCTATAGAACAGGACTTTTCACCATGCACTTTGTTATTGTCTTTTTTATCACACACAATATTATATTGCTTTTTATTTTTTGTTATTTTGTTGTTGTTACTAACTGTTAACTGTGTCTCTGCACTTGTTCAATTTTTAAAATAAAAAAAAAAGTCACCTTAAATGAATTTAAATTATGCGCTTAAGTGAAGTACGTCTTTACTCAGACGAAGTTTACACTGAATGAAGTTTGTTGATAACCTATATGTTTTTTATGTCGGGTTAAGCTCAAGTTCAACAGCTGCTTTTATTATTTTCTTCGGTAAAAAATTAAACCCTGATAAAGTAAAAAGTCTCAACGAATGTCAAATTTCTAACCGTACAGTTTGGCAGTCTGATTACATATTGCTTTCCGACAATTATACTTTACCCTTTTGTTTAAAATTTTTCTCCTAATAATGTTAAAAGTGATTGATTGGTAGCTGCTGATGTACGAGAACACAGGCAAATAAAGCCATGGAATATCTAAAAGTCATTGCCCTAACCCCTTAAGCTACAGAAGCTTTGTACTGTAGCATGATTCTACATAATGTTATACCGATACAACGCAGCATGACTTTAGAGTCACTATCTACATGCAGTGTACAATGTATGAAAACAAAAGAGTGTCATATTTCGCACTGTATAAGCAGCGAATACTTGACGCTATGTGATAGACTGTCGCTGTGCCGCTTACCGCATTGATATGCACGCAAGCAGCGATCACTTCATATTTTGTTGTCATGCCGATGACCGTCTTCATGAGCGTACTCTGTATATGATGCATGTTGTTGTTGTATATCAACACTTGTGATCTTGTGGCTCACTCTATTCTATACCGTGAGTACTAAAATTTGTCATAATTGTGCAATGGGCTCGTGCCATATTGCACCCACTTATCCCATGATATTTACACATAAACTACTACGATAAGAACATACAATCACATGTATTATAGTATAAAAAAATATAGAATTAATATAGAAATAAGCGTTGATTAAAAAATTGTCAAGTCAACCAAAATTCAGTATACCAGAAGAGTTTATTTTAGTTTAAGACACACACCAATTCTAATCATCTTGGAGCTATAATCGCGGAGATCGATGAAACAATAAAGTTCTTAATTTTAATAAAAAATTAAAAAGAATATTTTCACTACATGGCCATCCTGCCATGGTAGGATCACCCTACAGTTTAAACTTTTATGACGCGAAATCATTGAATGGTTGTATATCAGAACTTGTTTATGGCAAAAGAGATATTGTTTAAGTTGTTTTCAAATAACCACTATATATTTGTGATAACAATGTATTTTTTTAAAGAACATAATATAATATGGTTGTTTAAGATAACGATAATTGTGAAAGAAAGTATTTGAAATTTTCGCTGCAGAGCTTGAGAACTAAAACCCTAACTTTGGATTTCGTTTAATTCGATAACCTTACAACTCCATAATATTTCTGTATTTTTTTATTTTACCTTTAAAAGCATCACTTCATCCCATCTGTATCCACTGTATATTTGATGACACTTATGTTTGGGGTAGACAAGAACATTGTTGATGCTAAAGTTGATGCCGTCGACATTGTGTCCGCCAAAATGACGCCGAAAGTTAAAAGAAGCTAAACCGATAGCTCTTTGTAAAACTACGTCATCAAGTTAATGCAACCCCACTTTTTGAACAATTTCATTTTTATTCCCACCCCCTTCCATACAATCTCTTCCTTCCTTGCTACCAGTCCTTTCACAATAACTTCGTTTTGAACATTTGCTGGTAATGTTCATGCCCATGTGATGCGTGTGTGTATTTATTTTTGTAGTGCTCCAAAGAGTTGCATTCGAAGGAATAAAATAATTTTTTGGTGTTTATTTCCGCGGGTGTATGCAGGCAGTCACCAGAGCAACTTTTGTCTGTGGAATTTTTATACACATTTTTTATACTCTCTTCTTTTTTGTCTTGTCGCCAATAAAAATAATTTTTGCAGGGTATTGAATAAATGCTCAATATAGTTGTTTTCTGTTGAACATTGGTTGTTAAGAAAGTTATAGTATTAATCTACAAGACACACAACAAAAATAAAGGACAAGACACTCCATAATAATCACTGACTTCTTTCAACCCCAACAAAAAACACTATAAAGAACTAAAAGCAAAGCCCGCAGCACAAATTATGACGCAATAAAATAGTAATCCCAATTGTCTAATCTATACAAAAACACCAGGTCCCAATTACAGGCAGGTACGTGGAGGAAAAAAAATTACCTATAACATCTACCTGCCATCCGAAAACACAAATTCTGATGCAATACAAAGCCATAAAACAGTCATCACTTACATCTACCAATCCGTACAAAACACCCGACTAACAAGCGTTACCTGCTACCTGCTCACACCTTACTTATGCTCACACTTTACAGAGCTCACATGACAAATAGATACCTGACACATAATAAAACACTAACGAATTGATGCAAACTTCTCAGAACGAAAAATGATACTGAAGATGGCACATAGCCGAAACAAGGAATGACGGAAATTCGTTCCAATTCTAGTTTAAAAAGAGTACTGACTCTTATTAGTTCAATACGATGCACATTGAAAGTCACTTAGCTCTATGAGTAAAATAAATGTGTCTTATCGGTTCCACTGTCTAGTATATTTTATATATTGTAATTTTAATAAAATAATGATAATTATTTGTAGATATGCCGATACTATAATTTACAATCTATACTATTTTTTCTATTATATAATATATCCACTGATCACAGCTTTTTAAAAATAATAAAAAATAAGTGACTTATGCTGTTTTAAAAATAAACAGTTCCGCTTTGTGTATTTATTTTAAACATAATTTCATGCAATTAAATAAGCATACTAACAATATCCCTTCTAACAAAAAGGAAAAAGCACAAAACCATCATCCAAGATACAAACTGTATAAAAACATCTATGAAGAATACTTATGCTAACGACTTGAATAAATGAATGAATAGAAGAATTGTATACGAAAAAAAACAGAGAGAATGAAAGAAAACAAAGACGACGACAACAAAATGACGCCGCAAAACAAATACCCAACACTTAAATCAAAATCAATGACGTGTTTGTATAGAAAATTTGGCAAGAGACAAATACTACATTTATGTATGTATGTGTAAATAAGTACACATTACGTATGTATAAACACTTATATTGTCACAGTACATGTATATAAATATCCATAGAAATAAACATTGTATTTATGTAGGCTTGTGTGTCTGTGTTTGCAGTCTGCCTAAAATCACACACAGATCCTTTACGTTAAATGTTTGAGCCAAATTTGTTGTAATTTACTCGAGCGATGAAGCTAAAAATCTTAACATTTATTTACTAAAAAATTATAATCTGTAGTAAGTTTAATTGTTGATACGAGTACACATGTAATGCTCACAGAAAGAATTAATAACTTTTTGTTTTTGTTTTGCTATAACCAAATGCACTTAATAAACAAAGGTCGTTGCGCTAAATTAATTTTGTTTTTATGCCAGATATTAATATTTTGTCCGTTTAATTTCTTAAAATCGTTCAGTTAATGATTTCGTAACGCCACTTTATTTAAAACACTCTTGCTAAATTTTAGAACAATTCTAATGTTTCATGAAACTCTGTGTAGATATAATACCTAGATGAGTCTATGGTTTACTTCCTGGAGTTCCTCGGTCCCTCTTTAAAATATAATTCCGGATATCTATATAATTAATACGCAAGGCGTTTTTTGTTAATCCTGTTCCAAATACTAAGGGTCATTAATCGCTTGTTTACGTGCAGTAAAACAAGTCAGAGATCAATTAAAACGGCCAAATCGTTCGTGAGTTGTAAATGGTGTAATTAATCCGAATTTCTTTTCGTATTAAGAAGAAAATTTCTCAAACAGCATTTGAAGTAAGTAAACAAATTTAGTTTTAATTTATTTTTTAAAAACATTAATCTTTAGCTTTGGCATACTCTAAAGCATGCTTTACATGAGTTTTATTTTTTTAGTTTTGCTAAAAAACACATACCGCTCTAACGAGTTTGTATACGAGCGTAATAAAGAAGGTTTTGTTTAAGGATAATATTGCTTTATTTTTGTTTTGCTAAAGATTTTATACCCCTCTTAAAATATGCATAATTTGGAATACACACTAACACAAGCAAGCACTTCTATAATGTAGGAATGTTGGCAATAAACTGTATATGCTTCAGCTTCAGTTCGTAAAACATGAAAACAAAAGATGAAACGAAAATCGGTGAGTACATACTGTGTATGTGCACGCAATGATTCAAAGCAAATAGTTTTTGTGTGTGTTTTCTTTCTCCTGTTTTTTTTATAAGCTGCCAGCGATGGAAAATAATTATGTAGCTCGTGAATAAAACACAAAATTGCCAATACCTTTGGTTGAAAACCTGCAGTACTCTTTTTTCAACCATCATTATAATAAAACTAGTTTAAAATGTCTTATAGCGTCCTGAAAACTATGTGCAAAAGCACACACAATATTTTCTGCTAATGTAAACCTCTTGCTTTGTGGTTTGAAAAGCATATTCAAGGCTCATTTAGTTTTATTAAAAGGACTCTATGCCTGCCTGCCATGCTGACATCAAACATCTCTTGTTTACAGCACGAATTGCAACAGAACCCAACCGGGAATTGTTTGTTAGATTCTTAGCTTAGAGTACGTCATTATAAATTTACTACTTGCCATTAGGGCAGCCCTTTAAGCTCATTTTGGGCAAAGCTTAGATAAATTGACGCTATTTTATATTATTCGCAAAATATTTCGAAGGACCATGCTGAGTGTAGAGATATACCTCATGTTATATTACTTGGTTTAGCGTTATTTCATCATCTTTCCTGCTCACTTTAAGTCTACTTCAATATGCAATTATAACATGTACTAGAAGTAGCTTAAAATTTTTACTCATTTGTGCCTGTGACAGGATTTGAAAGTATTGTAGATTTGGTTTATTTCGCTGAATGGTAGTGTATGATTTTGCGCTTGTGTGAAGCTGGGTGTTTTATGATTTTTCCTCTATGATGTAGTAGGGCTTCAAACGACAATCTTTTCGTTGTGTATTATAGTATGATTTGTAGCTGTTGTTATGACATTGTTGCTGTTTGGTTTTTTAATCTGTTTTTTACATTAATTAAATGTAATTATATCAATATTCTGCTTTTAGAATCCTGCAGAGTATATTCCGCAAGAAAGTTTTTTTTGGAATAATAAACATAAATTTTTCTAGTCTATTTTAAAAATGATAAAACATGTTAATATCCTTTATATTTAATGATCAACGAACTGCGAAAAGATGCTATTGTTAGCAAGATTTTTAGTTTTTCAGTACAATGGCTTACAGCTAATGTGGTTGGTTTATAAAATAATAAAATTTTCAAGTAATAAGGCCTTTCCTTGATTTCAAGGGAAGTTTGGGGAATTAATTTTCTAGTAGCCAACAATCATTATCCTCTCCATTTACAGAACCAACATTTTGCTCAGTGATCAAGTAGTTTCCGCAAAAGAATTCGTTACTTAAAGTCAGTTTAACAGCTTCCGATTTATGGATTTACAGTGACATGAAAATTAAAGAAGCGGTAAATGAAAATATTACTTTGGTCAACGGTTACGATAAGATAGCCGTTGTTACTAACTTCTGAAATAAAAATTAAGATATAGAGACATAATTGCAAAAATAACGTAAATGACAGTCACACATTATGAGCGCTACCGTATCAGCCTCTTCATGAGGAGTATCTTTGGAGACTGGCCTGTCCACACCTTGCGAGGTTTTGTTGTCCATCAGATCGGAATTTCTCCATTGGCCAATAAATACCGGGTTCCTACAGAGATTAACCCCTCCACCTCTCGTCAGGCTTCATTTTTTAACCCTATCCAACGCGATAAGAGTACGTTTATTCTAAATTCTGCGCTTGCACGGTCACACACGCGGATTTCTTATACTCTCGTTCATATATGATAACGTTATTGGAGCGAAAGATTTTTCTTGATTGAACGTAATGACGAGTGAGCATGCACTATTCACGCAAATCACGTTGCGGTATCCATCTTCCTCTACTTTGATTTTCGTTTATGTTATTTGTTCGGTATTAAATCTACATACTCTTGGTTAGATGTTTAAACTAGAGTTTGATCCTTTTCATAAGTTTTGCTTCTGTTAATAATTATTATTTAAGGCTCTAAATAAATTTTTAATAAAAAATTCTAAAGTCATTTCCTTGTATAATTGTTTTCTGTTTCACGCTTAACTTTAATATTTTATTAAAATATTCTGAAGAAATTAAAAAGGAAAAAAGCTGCGTCTGGAAAATACGTCAGTTTAGGGATCATGGCTCAATATATTTTGTACCATTTATTTGGGCGTGTTTCTACAATTACATATAATATAAAATAAATATTTTATTTCACATATAATAAATAGTTACCATTTGCTTCTAAAACCCTTTGCGTGCCTGTAAAAATATGCAATGTAACACATGTTAAGTGTCCATGTACATGATGGTTATTTTCAAGAAAAACTAACAATAGGGCTTATCATTGTTAACATGATATCGTTGTTCTAAGTATGTGTAAATAGATTTAAATGTCCGTTTTGCCGGAAAAAGAAACTCTAGTCAAAATTTCTCTGCCAACAAAACTGTTACAGTTTAAAAATATTAAATTTGAAAAAAAACCAATGTACGTAAATATTGTTTCCTGTAGCCGATGTTTTGTTTTGGAAGTACGAGAGAAATATCTTTGTAAATGTATTGTTTTTTGAAAATCACATGAGTGAGTTCGGTTAGGCTGTGTTTGCAGACATTGCATATGACTGTATTGTTGAATATTTAGTGCTGGATAAGTTGCAAGATTTTATGCAAATTACCAGTATACAACAAAAAATTTACACACAAAAACAAATAAACAAACATAAAATTCAGACTCACACAGAAGCACAGTCACAACGTACTACTGAATTCAACTAAAACTCAATTTCATTTTCCATTTACACTTGCAACTAAATACCGAACACAGGTACGCCCCAAAATATACATGCCTACATACAAACAAACGAGTATAAGTACATATATTTTACCATTGCACAAACTTGGGAATAATTTAAAATACAAATTCTTGCATGAATATGTGAACTTTTAATGTGACAGGTTGTCAGTCATTGCCTCTTCACTAAATGTGTTTAAATATTCGCTTGCCTAACTGTCTCTTAGTCCGTCTATTTTTTACTGTTTCCTTGATACTCTCCTAAGGCGAACTGCATATGCATCGAGCTTGTGGAACAAAACTAAATAATTCTTTGTATTAATCGGGATAGTCTGTAAAGTAAGCCAGAAAACATGTTTTGAAAGTTAGTTTTTAAAAACAAAATATTAATGCACTTCACAAGAGCCTTGTATTATTTTGCCGTCAGAATAGCTCTTACGTGGCTATGCAGCTTGTGTTAAAATTACAACCAGAACAACAATAAAAACAGTCTGACAATGTTGTTAACACTGCGCAGTTATATGCTGCAATTAATTAATTAATTTTTTAACAGCACTTTAAAAGCAAATTAAAATATATTAAAATTTATTTCTAAGCAACCGCAACTAAAAATTGCAGATATTACTTTTGCTGTTTTTGTGATTCTCAACAAAGAAAACAGCACAGCAATTTCCAATGTTTGGTGTCACATTTCGTGTTCTTTCTTTTTCAGTTTTAAAGACTATAATTGAAAATCTAAAAAAAATATTAAAAACGTACATGCGCGTGTTGTCTTGAAAAGAAAACTAAAGGATAAAAAAAAATTCCAATAGAATTCCGGGCACCTAAAAATAACTAAATTATGATTTGATTGTATACATAAAACTTCGCTATTAATGGAAAGCATAAATGCTGCACCATTTCAAAATGCTGTCAATGTTATTGCTGTCATATTCTTGCTGCTTCTGTTTTCGTTGCTCTCGTATTTTCAAGAATACAAAAGTAGCAATAGCATAAACAAATATGTGGGGCTTTATGACAGCAAATGTTTTTCATATTGATGGACGATATATATATATGTTTTGAACAACACAGTAACAGCGAAATTTTTTTTAATAAATCTTGTAGAACGCATAGCATAGTATACTATTTTATCTGTGTTATTTCGCAACAAACGACGTTGTATAATACGATGAAATTAAATCAGGCATGCGAAGCCAAATGGTAGTAGCAAAATAGCAAATGCTAATTACTTACTATCTAAAACACTAATGTTTTAATTTTAATTAAAAATAGAAAATTTTAAAATTATTTAATCAATAAGCAACATTCAAAAACGAATAAAGTGATGTTGTATTTTAATATCCCATTTTTACATAAAAACTGCCAACAGCACAATATTGTATTATAATAAAATAATACAATCGAGAAATATTCACATAACTGATTCGTAGCGTAGAGACGAATCACGTTTCGTGCACTTGAAAGGACTTTTGATAGTGCCTTCGTATACCCATACTGATACATGTGGGATAGTATGTGTTTTTGTTTATGTATTAATATGTTCTTTTAATCCAGTTGTTCTTGTTGTTTTAGTTAGTTGTTGGAGGAAGTCATTTGTATTCATGTTTTGTTTGCATTTCAATTAATTCGTTATGTTATTTTATTATTTAAGTGACTCTTTTCCTTTTACGAATGAGCGCAAAAACAGTTAATTTTTTTACAGAATTTTTGCTGTTCTTGTTTTTCTTTTAAATATATAATTTATGCCATCGTGTCATTAAAGTCTCATATTTTAGTGAATTTAAAATTAGTGTAATTATGATAAATTGTAGGCGTCTGGCTATTAATAAAATGTTTAATGCAATAAATATATGCAAGTGAACATTGTAGCGGTTGGCTTTTGCAGTCTCTCTAAAACATGGCAGAGGAAATTTTTTTTAAATAGTTGGTGGAAAATGTTTAAAAGATGCAGGCTGAAGCCCGTTTTTTGGTGGCACGAAGTGCAAAAAGTTGTTGCATGAGAAAAATTATTTGAAAAACAAAAATAAATATAAGTATTCTCTCCCTACCTGTTACAAGGCAATGCACCAGCCGTAATCGTTTTTTGTCCAACATTTACAAACGCAGCAGTGTTTTGAGTCATGAGTTGGTGTATTCAATCCATTCTTGTAAAATATTTCCTTGAAATTTCCTGTCTCACCTTTAAGACTTGCACGCTTTATGGTCTTTTGTGGTAAAAGCTCCAAAAAGAATATAAGACTTCCTTTGCAATAAACCATTTTCAGTGGCAAGTAAACGAAAATTTTTTATTGCTGTGCTTTTTGTCACAAAAATTAGGCCACGACTAAACGGCACTAGTTTTTTCTCATAGGTAATTTTTTTTATAAATAAGTTTTTCTTGTTATTTTCTTAGCTAAGTTTTTTAATTCAACGAAAAATAAGTTTCTTGAAATTAATATTTTTTTAATTAGTAAATATTAAAATTTGGTATTCCTGGATATTTCAGGAATATCATTGAAATAATTTCGTTTCCCGGAATACATTATTTGCGGGAAAATGAGAAACTTGCAATGTAATAGTCAGAGCGCAGTTACATCATACACTAGCCACCGCTAGCAGAAGTTATAGCCTCTTAAAATATTCTAAACATTTCCTATGCCAAAAAATATATAAATATCAAGTTATATTTCAAGGTCACTTATATTACAGAGTTAACTTCCCTTATTCGAAAGTCAAACAATTTTTGTCTGAACTTACATCACCACCAAGTATGGCTTGTTAAAATTGTAAAGTTACTTGTTTGTATGCGTTATTTTTTTTTTTAAGTTTTCTGATAAAAAGCTTACAAAACTAATAGTTTACTTTCCTGATGCAGAAGAAATGTTCTACATGTAATAAAAAGCGAAAAATAGCCAAGGGAAAAGAAGACGTTTATTCGAAATGTTAAAAGTAAAAAGTGAAATAGTCGTAAGTTTTGTAGTCATACTTGTTTAACTGCAGCTGCTTTTCTTTACTTTTGCAAACTTTTTCACTTCTTCAAATACTACTGCATGAATTTTTAAGTAGTGCTGCTACTTAGAGAAAGAACGAACCAAATAATAAAAAATCTACGTTGAAATTTTACACAATTTCTCCAAATTATAAATCGAAAAAATTATTGATTATTCAAATTTCACGAAAGTAACAACATGGTTGTGGCATGCGCACGACAATTATATTTTGTTGTCTACTACAATATATTAGTTGTAGCAAAGATATAATCTTTATTTCAACATATTCAAAACATTAATTTAGTTAAAATAAACAAGCTATTGTTTACCTATAATCAATAAGTGATTTCTATTCATAATAATTGCAACATGGTTGAGTTGAATAATAAAATTTGTGCCCAGACTCGAACCACAAACAAAGTAATTTAATACAGAAAAATAATATATTAACTTTTACCATAAAATGCTTTTAATAGATATAATACGAGTAAGCGAAATTCTTTTGGTGATTAGGTTTTTAAAATAGTACGAATAGTGCTGGTTGCACATGGACAAAAGTCATAGCTACTTTGCTTCTTCAAGGTTTAAACAAAAATTTTACAACTGTCAATGATCATGTGACTAATTTTTTTTAATTTTACTTAAGAATGACTTGATTGGTGCATTGAGTAGGAGTAGTAGTTGCAAATCATTAAGCAAACAATATCTGCTGTATGTTTAATGATCAGAAACGTACTCTTACTGATCAATTTTCTTTTAAAATGTTTAAAAATACATTCCTGTGTATTATGTTTTATATTTCAATGATACCAGCAGACCTGAAATAACCCTACACCATAACTCTAGCACGACCATATTATTACCTTTTGCAAGAGAGCCGTTGCATATTGCAAAGACTTCTGGGAGCAAAGTGTAATTCTATAATGAGAACTAACGGATTTAAATGTATATAAAAAAGCTGTTCAGACGTTGTTTAAGTTAGAGGAGATGACGGCCGTCAGCTGGCAGGTACATAGCTACGGTTGTCGTAGAGTACACTGCCAGAAGTTCAGACTTATACCTCCTCGTGGTGGCGGCTGGTAACAAGTTCCTAGGTCCTTGGAGTCTGCTTAATAAGTCGAGCGGAGAGAAGTTAAAGCTCTCTTATAAAAATCCCTAATCCACGGTGGAACAGCATACGCCAGGGATGCGTGGCCAAGAGGGTGCTTGGTCTCTAGTATGCGAACTCTGGATACCTGTCGACCTCCAGTTTAAATCAGACTTACCCATGCATAGGAGCTCTGTGTGGTTGGACACTTTTTCTCCTTGACTCGTCTACAGATTAATCCCTGAAGGAACTCCGGTTGTAATAGGCCATAGGAGAAACCCGGAGATGGACAAGTGCGCCTCGCAAGGGGTGGACGAGTTAATCTGTAAAGATACTGCTAACGCGTTGTACAGTGAGACTCCTATAGAGACGGACAAGGAAGCTTCAGAAGAGGCGGAGAGGTTAATCTCTGTGGGAACTCTGGTATTTGGCCAATGGAGGTATTCTAAGGGGATGGACAAGAACACCTCGCGAGGGGTGGACGAATTAGTCGCCAAAGATACTCCTGAGGCAATGGAGGTGTATGTGAAAGAACTGGACGCACCTACCCAAGTTGGGTTAGGCAAGTCTGTTTCGGAAGCAGGAACCTCAAACCTTCCCTGCAACGTGGAGTCGGAGTCTTTGCAGCTCAAAACAAAAATTGAGTGGCGAAGGCAGAAGAGGAGACGTAAAAGGGAGAAAAAGGCTATTGAGAAGATGACAAATCGGATTGATAGCCTTTAAGCGAGGAGACGACTCCAGAAGTTGAAAGACCTTTTAAGAGGTTTAAGGGTGACCAATCTTTGGGGAGGGTTTAAACTAAGAGTGGATACCCTGCAGGCGCTGAGAAACGAAGTCAGGATGATCGTCGTTGCTCACGGTTCTACCGAAGGTAAAGGCATTATCCTGAAAAGGCTGCAGAAGCAAAATGGATGCGTGAAGGACACTTCTAAATGGAGGGTTACTCGCGCAGAAAAATTTGCTAATGCAGAAAATGAGGGCGTAGTGCTTACGATATGGTGTCCGAAGGAGGATGCGGAGGCCATCAGGAAAGCAGGGGGAAACTCAACTGCGGACTTGACCAGGCTGAAGTAAAATTCAAGAGGAATGACCAGTGAACACGACGTCCTCCCTGGTGCGGGGATAGGCAACTCTGAAAAGAGATGTCTATCAGGGAAGGTGGTGGGCTCATACCAGGAAAAAATAAGTATATGCCAGCTCAATCTTCATCACAGCAAAGCAGCATCAGCAATGTTGGTGCGATGTTTTGAGGAGGATGAGCTGGAGCCCTGGGTTGTCCAAGGCAATATCAGGGGCATGTCTCAACAGACCGCCAATCTGTACCACTCACAAACTGATGGTAAATTAAGGTCATGCATTCTGGTGCGACATGGCGTACGAACAGTACCTATGACACATCTCTGCTCGCCGGATCTTACGGTAGTAATGACTGGCAGTTTAAAACGACATTTTAAAATATTTGTCTGATATAAGCCCCGAAAAACTGGTCGAATAGCTTCTTCGGTTACCCTTATGAGGATACTGTGGTTTAAGTGGTTAGCGCATTGACTTTTAAGCACCCGATGGTGATAGTTGTCTATGCTTGTACCTCAACCGCTGCCAAATTAGTAACATAAATTGTTTGCTTTTCGATTGTTCCCTTATTCCACCACTGTACGTTATTAGCAAAAGGAACTATTTGCTTTCCTATCTATTGAGAGTTAAAGTGTTTCTTATCGGTATTTTATATAATTTTATTTATTAATTACATGTCTTAATCGTAATTTAAATTGCTATTGCACTGTACAATACACGCACACATACACATCAGGAAATATGAATGTGTGTTTTGTTTTATGAATCCCAGACTCTGCACATATTCACAAATATACACACATAGCCATACAATTGTGAAAAATGAATAAAATTCTTTAGGATATGTTTTATGTTTGTGGATGGATGCAAGTTCATAAATGGGAAACTTATGGGAACGTATCTTCGAAACACCTGTTTCACTGCTTCTATGTTCGATAGGTAGTACATTAAATAAGCACAGTATGTTTGGGTCATGCTGGATAAATACACATAGACCCATCCAAAAGTCGAAAATAAACTCGAGCGAAAGAGGGAGAAATATAATAAGAACATAAAGATTCTGTATGGTTTGCTTTTTAATTTTTTGTCTTTCTTTTTATATTCAATGTCATTATATCACACAAAAAGCCACAAGGATCCATACACACACAAATGCACAGATACACTTTACCACATAAGAGTTGCACATACACACGCATGCATACAGCCATGTGCAAGCACATAAACAATGTATCACAGTTAAACTGAGTACTATTTACAAGTACCATTGTACTTTATGTGAACTGGTGTTTAATATCTTTTGTTTTAGTGTACTATCGTTAGGTATTTCAAAGACATGTGTGTTTATGGATCGAGGAGAGCAAGTGACTGCATTATAGTACTGAACGTATATGTGTGTTTAGGTATAGATGGATGCTTCGGTAGTTTTGCGTCTTTGTTTAGAATTGTGAAGAGCATAACCTTCAAGCTATACAAACGTGACATGTGAGAGTAATTGGATTTCTTTAAAGCTTTTAAGTGTCTAACAGTGTTTAGATTCAAGGCAGCAATACATAGTAGAATAATGGCTTTAACTGATCCTCTTATTCCACAAAATCTTGTTTCTTAAGCAATTTTTTCCGTTGATATTTTACAAGCCACCGAAAACATAAAGATAAAAGTATGCAGTTTAGTTATATTGTGCCAGTAGTTAAATATTAAATTAATTCAGCTTACCAATCAGATAAATATTTCACGTTTTCAAAACAACATCATATAATTATGTAATCAATCATTTAACAAAGCAATATCCAAGAAATTAATTTCAAAAAATTACTTCATATTAAAAGCTCTTATTGTTTAAGGGGTCAATGCTAAAAAGGAAAGTGAGGAATTGTCTGTAACATTTTAATTTATTTTTAATTCTATCAATTCCGGTATACTTATACAACATATTTTATATAGTTAATAGAGAGTCACATGATATATCAAAAGCTTCTATAAAAATTAGATTAATTTTCATTTCATATCTGAAGTGTACTTAACATAACACACACGTTTTTTGATAACATTTCGTCAATGTTTTTAAAAAGTAATAAAATTAAAAAATGCGAACCGAAAAATATTATTTCTATGTTGCTTGAATTACGTTTATTTTCTACCTTTATCTAATTCACAAAGGTCTTTTAATGTTGCATTCAGTGTATTGTTGTATATAACAGAATATTGTATTTTTTCGAATTTAATCACTCCTAAAATAAATGCCAGAAATAAGCTGTCGAACCGCTTATACGCGTATATTTTTGTTGGTCCAATCTTACGATACCGGTTGTTATTTTGGAAAAAATTTGATTTTGTTGCACAAATAGTTTTTTCATAGTTTTTCGGTGATATTTATCATATTTTTGTTGTTTTCTTATGACGATCATTTACATTTCTTATGGCCTAACGAGGTCAGAAGCATGATGTTAAAATTTGCTAGAGCAAGAAGATGCCTGTCCGCATAGGATTTCCTTTGTTGTCTTTTTAGGGGGCAGCATGAAATATTTAAAAGAAAGCCAGTATAGTTTGGAGTGCATGCGTGGACAGATGCCTGTGAATGGGATTATAAAATATATAAAGCATATCCAGACCACACGCACATATATCATCAATAATAAATTGAACAAAAGGTGTCGATAACTAACTTTACCTGCTTGGCCATTTTGTTCTTGTGTTTGGTTCTTGAGCGGATGTGATATTTTGTCAAGGTTTTATTTTATAAATAAATTATGGAAAACCGCAAGAACAATGAGAGAAAGGAAAGTGTTTTCTTAACACAAAATAAATTATGGTCATAATAAAGTAGTGTAGTAAATGTAACTTACTCATACACTATCACATGTGTATGAAATATACAAGTAAGCATATACATATTGACATAAATAACTGAGTTATGTGAGAAGGTAGTAGGTAGGTAGAAGTAAGTAGCAACTTTGAGATTGTCCACCAAATTCGAACGAACTTGTATGTAGCATTTTATACAATATGCTTCTTCTTACGAGTGAGCGTTTTATGTTGTTCTTTGGGTTTATGGCGTTGACTTGTATAAAATATGTTTTATTTCTTTTGCCTGGGATTGGGAACTGGGAACATTGTTTTGATATTGCTGTGAACTGTTTGCTTCTAGTGCAGATGTACTTCCTAATTGCTTTAAGTGTGTCTTTTATTTATACGTAAGGACATCTTCTTAGTGTCGTTGTCTATATTACCTTTTATCAATTTTGCGCAACAGTTTTTTTATCCTCTTAACATTTTCGTTCTTAGTTATGGTTTCGTTAGAGTTTCTCTTAATCCACTATATGAGTAGATATCCTTATACAAAGCATAAAGATATTATTCAGGAATTCAATAGAGAATGTATAGTATGGAAAAGCATTAACTCCGTGACACTAGTGCACAAATATTGTGAATATTTACTGGGACAAAAATTAAGCATTTTGTAAAATAACAAGAAGTTCCCCTTAGGACCACATAATTTAAGCGTCTAATATTTTAACCCTACTGATTGTATATTGTAACAGTGAATGCTATAAATAGTGTTGAATGTCGCTTTGAAACCATACAAATTTCAAGTTAGTTTATAATTATAAACTGATTACTTAAACACTGTGATATTAAGAATTCTATCAAGGCAAAAAATTGCTTAGAGGAGCCAGTTTTAATATAATTCAATTCTTGTTCTTTGGCGTGTGCGTGTCGGTTTATGTTATTGTTTGTATGCTGTCTTGCTCATTTTTCATAATATGCTACTTTCTATATACGACCGAATAAAATTCTGTATTTAAATTTTGAGATCTTATGCAATCAACTTCACAACTATTTTACACATATTGGAGCTTGTATATGCGTGAATGCATTTTTGTTTTCTTATATAACGAAAGTTTCTTGTTTCTTTGCATACTCGAACAATAAGAAACTTGTTTCAATTCTTCTTTCTTTCACTTATTTTTTTCTGTTCAAACGTTTACAAATCAAACAAAGACTCAGTCAGTTTAAGTGGAGCTTGGACATGGTTTTAAAAACTACTTCTCTTGTTGTTGTTGCTGCTATTATTTCTCAACAATGGTTGGTTGCTTTTAATGTGTGTTTTTGTGGCACCTATTAACTTTAGCAAGTTTTATGCTGCAATGAAATTAGAGAAGATGAATATAAATCTTCTACCAACACTAGTATTTTTTTCGCCTTTTTACATTTTTCTTCTAGTTAATCATTGTTACAACACAAAAGAACATTTTCCAACAAGATTATAACCATATAGTAGAGTTAAATGTGGAATAATGGACCAGTTTAACATAAAAGCAAAATCATAAGAAAACAGCTACTGAACAAAGAGCCAGTCAATTATTGACAACAGTTGGTGTTATTATAGAGAAATGATAGTTCAACTAAAGTTTTCATTGTTGTAGTTGAGAATATTTTAAATAAATTCTGGTGTATAAATAAATAAAACAGTTTAAAACTTTTATAGATCGAAGGAACAAGTTATAATGGAAAAAGCTTTTGACAATAAGCGGGCTGGTATACATTTTTTCTTGAAGAAAATTTAATACACACAAAAAAATAAGAGGAGGAGCAACATATTATGATTGAGTTACATAAATTTAAACAAATCCAAAAGTAAAAACCATCTGTGAGAGATTAGACCTGGCGCAGTATAAGCAGTACGGATCGTTTTCTTCAAGAATGACCAGATCGGGTCTTTTAAGGGACTTTTCCTTTAAATAACTACTTTTATTTTATTATAACGAATTAAGTTTTGCAAGGCAATTTGTTTCTCAGTGTACACTCACATTTATTTCCTAATATTTTATTCTTATGTGAGATTTAGGTATCTGAAAATGTTGATCCAAATGATTTTCATATACCTGTTTACAATCCTCTATTGGTGTAAATAAACTTGTACCAGTGCCATCTACCATAAGGCGCACTTAACAATAAATTTAGCTGCTTTTGACTGAAGTTCAAAATCAGCGCACACTATTTTCATTTCAGGTTTCTTTACAGAAGTTCAAATGCGGCAAGGGATACTACTATTTCTGGCTTCCATGTCTTTTCCGATTCAATTTCGATGATTCTTTATATTTGTGCGAACAGCGAAATTGTTTTTGCTGGCGATTCTGATATCTACAACTCATCTTGGCAACACGTTGAAGTTTGCGC
Source organism: Phania funesta (assembly GCA_963932375.1). Classification (NCBI taxonomy): domain Eukaryota; kingdom Metazoa; phylum Arthropoda; class Insecta; order Diptera; family Tachinidae; genus Phania; species Phania funesta. The sequence goes on along the minus strand of OZ010653.1, from coordinate 82,238,822 downwards.
TGAATGAAAAAATACATATTTAGTGTGTGTGAGGGCACCAACGTAACACCCTTGATCTGTTTCTTACTGTACATCCTGACAAGAATAACTTGGTAACTCGGATCATTGCATAAAAATAACTTTGTAACGCTTCACGTGCAGCTACGAACCTACCAAAAAACATTTACGAAAAGGGTCTTTCGGCTGAAATCATCGACTTCTTTAGCTATTGTAATTGGAAACTTTTTTCTTCGATACTGACATCAATTCCATGGAAAAAAGGTATAAAAACAATAAAATTGTATTAAACCTATAGCGAAATATTGGTTTAATTAGACGTAGAAGCATTCGCCTTCGTGTTTGAACAGGGCCTTGGTACTGAAATTCTAAATGGTCCTCAGAGTAGTAACGATATGTGTGTCTTCATAGGTTAGCATTCATATCAGCAAAAACTAAACAGATATACCATGACTTTTTGATATATCATAAAATAAACATATTATTTTAATTGAAACTCAACTATTAATACTGACAATATTTTTAACAAAACAAATCAGAACAGTAAAAATAGCTTTTAATTAATTTGTTTCCTCTAAATTTGATATTATCTGAGTTTGAGTACAACAAGAATTTTATTTCATAACATCTACGTACACAGGAGTATATGTGGCTACATAAACTTTGAAAAATTTATTTTCATGTTTATTGAAATGAGAGTTGTCTATATCGCTAGTAAATTTATTTGCATTCATTAAGATAATCTTAGTTAAAGAAACAATTCTGTATTTTACAATTTTTTATTAAAACATATATTTAAAAGGTTAAAAACAAATCATATTTATTTTTATATCCTTGTTTTAATTGTCTATTACTCACTTTTCCTTGAGCATTATTTATGCCATCGCAACTGACATATTGCATAAATTATACTTATTTTTTTTTCTAAAACAACTGCAATATGTAAAAGCTATAGGAAACCCCTTTCGAGTATAATGAACTTTCTTGTTTGGATGTGAGTAATTGCAAGAGTATGTGTTTTATTAAACATATACAACCAAAATCGCGGTGACTTGGCAAAAGGAGAAAAACGTAAATTTTGTTTATCTGGAAACTCAGCACTACTAAAAATATAAAATGGTAAAAAAAAAATTAGTTACTCGTCCAGACACACACAACTAGCTACACTCTCTCATACACATGGTTAAGGTATTTTCATTTATTTTAAAAATAACGATATTTCGGAATATTCTTGATTATTGAATTTTAGTAAAAGGCAGTAATATACCTTACAAAAGAAATATACTTTTTTTCTTAAACTTTAAAAAATTCCATTTTAATTGGAATAAAACTATTGTAATGGTTGTTTTTGAATTTATGGATGGTATTCCTAATTAAAACGGATTAAAATGATGTAGGAGTATTACAAGCTACTAAATATCGTCAATTTATTTCTTAATTTTCTTCTTATGTCTTGAAATTGTTATGGGTTATTCAAATGTCATAAAGATTCGTAGTTTCAAACATTCTAACGGCAGTATTTTGCATGTGTTTGCGAATAGTTACAGTGATTGCGGAAGCAGTGAAAAATGCATCCGCAAAAACAATGACGACATTGATAGCAACCAGTAGAAAATACCACAATATGGCTGGTAATGAAAACGTTATGATAATTGTACATATCGTTTACATATGCATACACACACTTGTATATGGGGGGTTCCATTGCATTAAGGATTTTTCTAGGTACATGCAGGAACGAAAACATGGTTTAGGTAACCATAATTTAAGAGCACCATAATGTTATTGAATTATAACGGAACGAATTTCCGTCATCCCTTGTCAATTTTGGTTTGGAGAAAAACCGGTTTCGACTATGTGCCATCTTCTGAGAACAAAAAATGACACTGAAGAAGGCACATAGCCGAAACCGGTTTGTCTCCAAACCAAAATTGACAAGCGGTGACGGAAACTCGTTTCAAAATTCTATATCAAAACACCCTGTCGGAAATCAAATCAAGAATTACAATGGCGCTAAATAAATCATATCATTATTGTAGATAACACAATACAAGAGTGTTTTGCTCCGAAGAGAAATTCCGAAACATTATGAAAATCTATTGCAAAAAATTATACTCCCTCGGCGATTTGCTCAAGCAGGTGAGAATTTCGCGCAATTCGATTTCCGAGTTTTAATTTCTTAAGGGCAAAATCTTTAAAACCGTAGCAGATAAAGAGCCGACATTTTCACAGGAGGTATAATTTTATGATGGTTACAAAGAAGTACCCACACTGACGACTAAATCCATCGGATTCGTAATAGTCAACCCGATATTGTTAAAATGATTTCATCATTCCTCCAACTTTTTTCACTATTCTTTGAAAAGGGGGGAAAATTCTGCATATTTCCAGGGCCGTTAGATTTTTTTCCATTGATCAAATAATGGGGAAGGGAAAAATCGGCTTGCAAATTTTTAATTAGGCTGCACATAAATATTATAGAGAAGTTTTCAAGAAATAAAAACCTGACTAAGTTATTTGACACACAAAAAAATTCTTAAAAAAAACTTCAATGTGTAGATGCTTATGGTAATGTCTCTATTATAAATTTGCGTAACCTTCGTCTAGGAGCCAGTGCTGGAAAACTGAAATTCTGTACACATGAAAATAAATAACACTTTGTTCTTTGTTCTTGATTTTATATAAAAAACAACAGCAGTATCCAGCATTTCGTAGCTTTTTCAAACACTGAACTTCATTTATAAAAATAAAAAAGCCAGCTCTTAAATCAATGCCTCCATTTGTACGAATATTCCTCAATGCACCGGAATAAGGAGCAATGTTAAAACGAAATAAAAAGCTGACGGAAATGTTTATTCATTAATATACTCTCACATATTTAATTATTTTGATATTAATCCCGTGATCATGGAAAATTATTTTAACTTGAGCCATCGTATCAGGAAATATATAGTATATGTAATTCATGTTAAGGGAATATACTTGCAAACTTAAATACTTTTAGTAGTTCTTGCATTTAGTTTTGTCACCGACAAAACAAATCATCTGGAAGCTCAATAATATAACTATAAAATCTTTCAAGTGTAAAGTGTCTAAAATATACTGCAAGTAGATAGAAAAAAAGAGTAACAATTTCAACGAGAAATACAAAACAATGTTGCATGTCTTGATATATGAGCAGCACACACGAACCCCCTACTTGCCCATACTTGTTTTTTAAAAAAATTACTGAACAATGTTCGCCAGAAGGTGGTCTTCGCGTTTTGGAGGTATTGTTTGTTTTACAATCGTTACTGTTGGTGTTTATTGTTAAAACTTAATCCCCTTCTTGAGCCAGATATCATGTTAATTGGCTTGTAAAATATGAAAATTCTTAACTGACGGAATCCTCTACTTCAGTCCATGCATAGGCCAATACAGTGTCTTCTGGGTGTGGACAACAGGGGAGATTTAAGGTTTAAGCCTTTAATAAATTTCGTTGATATTTTCAAGTTATCATGTTCATGTTTTAAATTTGGTGACCGTAGTTGCTGATTGCCTTGGCTTTACATTCAATCAATATTCATTCGATTTGTTTTCAATACGGTTCACGTTTTCGCATCGTCGTTTCTGGCGCAGTTCATGTGCCAGCATGGCAGCATGAGTGAGTTACCAATTTCTAATAGATAATGGATACAATGATGTTGTTGTCAATTATTACAACGACGTTGATGATGTTTTGTGGGTGTACAATGCCACTACCCTACATGTCTTTTTATATCCACTGTATACTACAAAACGCATGTTTTTTGAATACGGTTCAGTCGTGCTCGTGCTTTACTTCTTCATATACAAGCACTCGTAATGGAATGTGTCTGTTGGGTAGTTAATATTTGTGTATGTGTGTGTATGCCAGTTTGCTTGTGTGTAAGAGTTATATTGTGGGTTATATATTTGATTGAATATTTCTGTTGTCTAGGTTATATTATTCACTGATTGCTTGACTTGGTGCATGTTTTCCGTTTGGTAGTTTCCTATGTTGATGGGAAATGCAATATTATTTTATTAAATATCTGTTTTGATTTTAGCATTTTGAGATTTTAATAATTAAATAGTACTTCCTGCCATCCATGTTTCAAAAAGAAAACTCGATAAAATATAATCTAATGAATGACACAATTTAAATCGAGCAATATGTGACTTGTATGTGTAATTGAATTGAAGTCGACCGCGCTTGTAGGAATGTGAAGCTTCGCTCTTGTAGTTGTATTATTTATGTAAGAACTGCAAAATTATTGAAGTTTTACATGGATATAGGCCACTCTAAACTACTATTTGAAAGTTAATTATTTAAAATTTTTCTTGTGTGAAAAGAATACATAAAAAAAATTATAGTACTTTTGGGATGTTATTGGAAATACAGGATGCTGTTTAACACTGAAACATTCTTGGTATATGTTGTATATTAAAGAGCAAAAAACATGCCAATATTATATGAAATATATTATTGGCTTCCATATTATTGAATATTTTCATGGCATAAATAACTTTTTCATGGTAACAGATTAAAAAGTTTTTTTTTGGGTTTTTAACGAAACGCAGAGAAAAAACATGGTATTGTTGTAGCAAACATATAATGGCTTTTTAAACAATTGTACTAATTACTTTAATTGCGATAAACAAGTTATTTTTTTTATTTCAACATTAAATGATTACCATCTTTGAAAATTGCCACGTAGTTGAACTGAACTTTTAATAAAATTCTAACCACAAACAAAACATTTTAGATAACCAGAAATATTATAAACACTCACACCATAAAATGTTCTTAATACTCGTAATACGTAAAATTATTATTGCGTTTAATCAAAGTATGATAGTGCTCTGGCACAAATTATTAGCGGGTTGGCTATTCACCATTCAACGGGTTTGGTCGCCTGTTTATTGTTGCTTTTTTATTATTCTACGAAGAGAATATTATTTTTATCTACAAAGATAGTATGACTTCTTTTCAACCATATAAATCAATCATAATATATTACTCTTAGATTATGGTTACTTCAACCATATTAGTTCTTTACGCGTTGAGGATATAAAATGCAAATGTAAGACTTTGATTTCTTATTGACTTTAGAAGCTGTTTTATCGACTTGATATTGATGTGTTATTCTTAATTATTTCTTTCCCAAGTTTATTTAAACTTTGGTAGATTAAAGTTGTTTTACGTTTAACATTTTTTTGACATAACATTTGCTCTATGGAAAAGTTCTTCGCAACTTCTCTTTTACTGATTTTATATTTCTGCATAGAATTTATATAAATATTTATTATATTTATTAGGGTGGAGTACATTTGTGTTAGTTTAAAATATCTCTAGTAGAATTCTTAAGTTTTTAAATTAGAACTTAATACGTTTAACTATAATTCAAGAAATTTTTTTTAGTAAAACACAACATGGAAACATCATATCCTTAAGGCTAAGAATAGAAACCATCCTATTAATTGAAACATGTAGGAAACTATCAATGTGTATAAAGGATTTGTTGTTTCTTTATTCAAAAATAAACAATAATATGCATATTGATTGTGAAATATGTAAATATTTATTTGTAGTAGAAAAGAAATATAAGAATCAGAAATGCATACGTGATAAAAAATACAAAGTTTAGAAAAACTTGCAAATGAATATAGAAAATTGATATTGACGATGGAGCTGCAAAATAAAAATATTTCCTTAACGTTGTGCAGTAAATTGCGCTAGCCATGCTAAGTTGAAATATTATATAAATAGTAATCATTAATTAAAAATATATAGCAGCTAAAAAAGACTATGTTAAATGTTTTGCAACACGTTTTTTTCATTTTATAATTATTTAAAATTTTTTAATTTAAATAAAAATAGACACAAAAAATATTTTTTTCTGATTTTGGTTTAAATGTTTTCATTACCATCATTATAACAATTGTTTTGTGCGTTCACATGACTAAACCATTATTAGAGCAGTGTTAATATTTAAAGAAATTAAACAACAACTTCTTAGTCTAATTTTGGCTTGAAAATTCACAACAATACAATGTACGTGAGATGGTTAGAGCAATTAATACAGCAAAACAATCTTGAGCCTAACATTTGCCAATAAAAGACAAAAGAAGGCGCATTTGTAGAAGTGAAAAAGTCATTGAAAGTCATCAGGGTCTATTTAGTACATAATACATTGACGTTTTAAAGGGAGTTTCCGAAAAGAGGCTTTTGCTGCTCTAAAAAACCACAATTTAATTTTGAATGTTGTGTTTTTGTAATAAAATACTTTCTTGCTTATTTTGTTTGTGTGAAACACTGCTATAGAATTCTCATTTTCATTTCCATTACAAATAGCAAATGTACTTTTTGTCTTTATTTATTATTCTGTTTTATTCCTGGAGAACAAAACTTGTGTGTAGAGTACAGGAATGAATTGATGAATGGCTGGATTGAATAATACAGTGCAGAGGATGTGTTATAAATGCGTCATTTTGCTTTAATATGCAATCAACTTCTTTAATGATACCTGCAATAATGCTTTCTTTTTCTATACTCGCACACATGCTCACTTTTTTACTTATTCCTACTCACCTTCATTAATGCAAATGCAAACATATTTGCACAAAATCATACGAGAATAAGTGATTTATCAAATAATTATCAATAACCTCTTTAAAAAAATCCAAGCTGAACAGCGTTTAATCGTGAATTAAGGCATGTTGCAAAGCAATAAATAAAGAAGTCGAAGAATCATGGGATCGAAATATATGTAACTCAGGAAAACGTTTCTTATCAAATTTTCATCATACCTCGTACAAGCTTGATTGAAAACATTTTCTTTATACGTAGAGATCGCTTATGCTTTCTACTTTCAATGCATTAGCTAGGATAAAAGTTAGGCCAGCACTGATGGTATAATTATAAATGGATTTACCAAAATTATAAAATCTTATTCAATTGAACATAAACATGCTTGAAGAACCCCTACGTAGCATTCATGATAAAATTAAATAAATATTTATAACAAAAATATATGTTTGAAACAGTCGCCAGTACTTCATTACACTAACGCGATAAAAGTGTGAAATGCAGCCACAAACATATATTGTTGTGAAAAACATAATATTTTTGTCGTAACCATGGCACAACCATGTTTTCTTTCATTTTGTGAATAAGTATTCTCTTAAGCATTTCATCTTTATTAAATAATTTGCTGGTTATATTGATTTTTATCCCACTTTTTATCCAGCACGATACGTCTACAATCGCTTACGTTGCACTTCATAATGAAAAAGTACAATAATCAATTTGTAGCTTCTGTAAAAGTCAGATTATTTGAATATAATTCTGTCTCTGATTATAAACAGCTTTTTGTTTGTTAAAAACAGAAAACAATTCATAGAATTCCATTTCTATGAACTTATGTATGTACTCGCACAACAACTCTGAAACATGAGTTGTTTTGATTAAAATAATTTACTGTATGTGTGTTGCTGCTCACTGTGCTGTACGTTCATATGAAAATCCCACTAAAAAACTGAACCTTTATCACGAAGAAGAAAAAAATACGAAAATATTAAGGGGAGCATGTTTTTATTTGCTCATTTGTGGTTTTTATTTTTTTTACGTAACAATTTTTGTTATTGCTTCAATGCAGACCACTTTGACAGCGAAGTATTTGCACTCACTTTTATTTCTTTATTTTGAAATGCTTTTGTATTCAGATATGTACTCGCCATGTGAGTATGACAAGAGGTATACAGTTCACCCACATTCAGCCTCTCTTATTAACTCAGATCTGCCACTGAAATCTTAATGGATGGCATAAATATAGCCCTATATTTGAATGAATGTATGTATGTGTAAATTTCCAAATGCGTGAGTTAAAAAAATACTCACATATGTAAATGTGCTCACACTTCAAGCACAGGAACACTGATGAAGGTTTGGTAATGCATTATTGTGGCCGATATGTTGTATTTTTTTAATCATCAGGAAATTTACAACATTTTTGTTAGGGCTGTTTTGTGCGAAGGAGTGTATTATCGGGTGTTTAATTTTTATTCTTTATTTCGTTGTTTGTTTTACTTTTAACATTTCCATCGATCCTTCTTTCGCAGTCTACTTATTATCTTAATTAAAACATTGTGTTGCTTTAACGTTCTTATCGGTTTGAGTATTTAGGCATAAGGGCTTGTGGAAGAAAAAACATAAGGTGTCTTCGGGTAGTACCCGAGTATGTTATGTTGTCATGTGTTATTTTTTTTGGTAAAGTTTTATTGTAATTTTTAATGGATATGCATTTAAATGTATTTGAGTTCATTAAGCTCAATACTTTATTTATTTAAATATAAAATTGTCAAGTGCTTAAAATTGTTATAAAGTATTTTTCAATAGAAACAAGAGCATTAAAACATAAATCCTGGCATGCATAATGGATTTTATAAAACCGTACAAATACTCAGAAAAAAAGAAGGAAACATATTAATCGCTAATAGACTTACTGGTAAATTTGACGTGAGTAATTATAACTGTTAAATGGTAATCCGCGTTATATTATGAAACTTTATTCTTGATTTAATTTTTCGATTTAATATTATTTCATGAAATTTTTTAACAATCAATATGGGCAATGACAACATCACCTTTGCTCTTAAACCAATGAAGAAATTAAAAGACACGAAACTAAAAAAAAAAATTGAATGTATTAAACGATCGTAAAATGATTATTAAACGAGTAAAACCGCAGCCAAATTTAAAGATCACACCGGCATCGGGTGGAATCTGTAGTATATATTTAGTAGGACGTACTCTGGTAAAGGGTATATAAAATTCGACACAGCCGAAAGTAATTTTTTCATTGTTGTTCTTTTTTGGAAATTTTGTTTATGTGAACAAACAGATTTTTTCCACTTGCCGTCATTATGTCTGATAGTTGAATTTGTATTTTTAATAAAATACATTAATTTTACTTAAATTACTGAACTAAAGACAATATAGTAATTATTAAAATACTTAATGAGTGTTGAGTAGTGTAGCTTGAAATTTAAATAAGTTATAATTGTTTCAATTAATTTACTAAATTTTAATAAACGAGTGTATGTATATTATTCTTTTAATTGAATAAATAATTGAATCAGTTTGACACTAAATTAAAATTGAAGTCATTTACTAGGACACTAGTAACGTTTCAGATTCTTAAACAAATATCATATACAATTATTATGATGATTAGCCTTTCATGAATGTATCTTAAAGTTGTTAATTGAACAATTGTTAATTTAAATATTAATTATGAAATTTCCACTAATTCACAAAATGATGTAGTCAGCAAAAAGCTTAAGCACATACACACATTTTATTTCTATGCATACTAATAACTACTACATGCACATACGTACATACGCACTTATAAGCAGACACTTTATAGAAATTAATACATTCATATGTAAATTTGTATTATTTTGTAAGGATTTGTGTGTGTGTGTGTGAATGAGTGAGTACTTAAATTGAAAGGAACGTGTATCAACTAAACGTAGATACACGTTCCAACAATTGTTGTTATATAAATTTGAAATTTCCTTTGAATTCTAAATATATCAAAGCAATGCAAAAGTAAAGTTTAACCTAAAAACAGTCAATGATTTGCTAAAAGCGAATTTAGATGTACGTATAATATCGTAGTATAACATATCAAGGCCTTAAAGCTAAAATAAGAATTTGTAAATTAAATTTAATTGTTATTCAAATTTGTATTTAATATAGGATAAAATTTTCAATATATTCCTTAAAATACTAAGTAATTTTTTAGACCATAAAATCTTGTTAAAAATGGCAAAAATAGTTGAGAATTTAACTTTCCAAAGGCAAGAAAATTACACATTATTTTCCTTAATTTAAACATTTTTATTAAATTTATTTTGTGAAGTTTTTTCATCTTTTGTTAGTTAAACTTTTTATAGCAAAATAATGAATTGATTTGGTTTTTGTTTGCGTATGGTTTTGTGCTACGGATGCAGTTGGGCATCACTCAGCTATTGAAAAGTTGTTTTTCTGACCAATGTTTTTCTTTTTGCTGTTCTCTTTCAAGGAGGAACTACTATTACTGTTGTGAAGTGTATTAATGGATTTTTTGCGTGATTGAAGGGCATTAAAATTTTTTATGTAAAAACAAAGGCATACACACATTTACATATAGATACAATGTACGCAGTAAGTAATATTGTTGCTTTTGCATTTGGTGTGTTTTCTTTTTAGCAACCAACCATTCAGTATATCTGCAGCGAAAAATTAGTGATACCGAAAAAGAAAAGCAAAAACTGAAAAAGGCTTAAAAGTCAATCTAGTTGTTTTATACTATTTTGGTTCACTGATCCACCCAACCATAAAAAGATACACAAGACAAAATATACCGGAGTTCCAAGAATGTTTACAGCGCTTCTTCATTGCTCATTGCTACACAATACACTTTCTGCTTAGGCTAGGCAAAAGAGTTGTCTTCGAAACGATATATTCCTAGTGCATAAAAAAGGGTTGTGTTTTTAAATTTAGGATACATTGAGTACTATTTTTGTACTATAGTTAAGGCCTTTTAATTTAAGTCTGAATCTAATTGAATGGGAGTAATTGTTTAATGAGTTTTTGCTATATTTCATCGCTTTTGATTTTCTTAAGTTTGTTTAATTAAACGTTAGAAGGCGCTTATCCAGCGTGAACTTTTGGGGTTAAATTTTTAAGAAAATCACTCTTATGCAAGCTGTGCACGTTCCGCGTCGGTTGGTAATTAAGTAATTCTTGAACAATCTCAGCCAACATTTTCTTTTTTTGAGTAAAGATAGCAAATAAATGGATAATAGACACAAAATAGCATCATATTGTACAACATTCCCATTTACATACCGACAGAATTGTAGAACTTGCCAAAAAATAATATTATTTTGATTTTTGGTAAAACCAAGACACAATTTCATACAAGGAGCCTACACATTTTACAAAAGTTTCACAGTTAACAGGTAGGGAAGTGGTAAAGAATATGTTCCTCTTTATGGATCCGTACTTAAAAGTAAATTTTACAAACTCTCATTATCTTTATTAAAGGAAAGACGTTAACATAAATTTTTAATATTTGTCTATTTTATCTTTTATTATAAATTTCAAACGAACGTGCTGAATAATAGGATGTTTCTATTGCTGTTGCTCTTGCTTCTGTTTTGCTATTTTATGCATATAAAAAATTCATCCCTTCATTTTAAAAGAAACTGGTGATTTAAAGTATAAAAACCAGAGTTCAGCTAATACCCAGATTGATTTTGTGCGCCCACTCACTTTTCATCTCTTTTCACCCTGCTGACTCAAATAGTTATTTATGAACGACTACATTTTATGTTGAATTTTTTCCAATAATTTTTATTCTCTCTGTCCGTAGGCTTTAGGTTAAGTGTTGTTGTTGTGTTTGCTGTTGTTGCCTGGTATTGTTTGAACGTTCAAATAATGATAAAGTTCAAATGTCGTAACAGAATTAATTGAAAACAAAGTTCCCAATAAACTTTTTAAAAGTTTTTTTTAATTGTTTTTAATTTTTAGTAATCAACAACAATAGAACATATTTTGGTAGTTGATTCTATTTTATAAACTTCGATGGAACAAAGTGGTGTCAATAATTAACTGCTGTCAACTTTGTGTTAATTAACCTTTTGCAAACTTGAAATAGTTTTGGCAGCAGTTATTTATATTAAAAGAAAAATCTTAAAACAAACACTTCTTGCAGTATAAAATTGGAACTTTTCCAGATTTCCTTGAAAGACTTTATGGTATTATTTTGCATCCGCCCCTGTCGAAGTTATCAATATGTTTTAATGAGGTACCTTCCACTACCGGTTGCTGCATGGGATATACTTACCTTCACATATGAATACGCAATAAAAACTGGCATCATGTTGCACAAGTTTATAATCATTTTTATTTCGTGCTTTTTCTGTTTAAATAATATTTCATATTTTGCTTTTTATTCACACGGATGTAGTATTTTAATATAAACATTTGTTTTTATAATATGATCATACTGACTATATATTACAACAACTTCTCTTAAATATTTTCTCCATAATTACGAGTATTTAATTACATTTCCTTTCCTCATATAAAACTTTTAACGGTTAAATTATTTACGAGGTCAATTTGCAGCTGAAGATGTTAAGTTGTAAAAATTGTAAGTATGAATGTTTAAATATTCAAAGTTTTATTTTAAACAAATTCGAGTAGAATTCATCTACTGCAACTGCCTGTTTTATAAAACATGGCGATTTAATACATTTTTGTAATTAATTGCACTGAAAAACAAAATTACATGTTATTTTACTTATGTGGAAGTCAAAATCAATTATACCTGCCAGTTACAGTAATTGGTAAATTAAAATAAAAAGTAGAAGTAATCGCAAATGAAACTTTAAGTTTTTAATTGTAATTTAAAAAAATATTTTTATTTCAGTAACTTTGGAAAAATGCATATCAACAACCCTATTTCTGCAACTAACCAACTGCTCCGATGTTTGATCGCAACACTATGGTCAGCAATAATGATTAAATTTGGCTTAAAGGGTTTCTTAATACACGAAGTTGGAGAATATCAATCTACTAAAGACTTCAAAGACTCCATAGAGATATCGTGGGACCTTAATCAAATCGGGCGACCAGAATACGCTTTGTCGAGAATAGCCTGGTTAGCCATATGCAGTTTTCACATTTTAATGCCGTCGTGTGTTGGAATAAACAATTTTTTTTAATTTTAAATTTTATTTGTTGTAAATACTAAAAATAGAATTAAATGTTGTTCAATCACAAGTAATTATTTACTGCGTGATTAAAAATAAAAAAACTTGAAATTTTTAATTTTAATTACAATTACTTATAATGTATAATTTACGTATAACGTATTTCTAATGACTTTTACTTGTATTGTAGAATCACAACTGTAACGTTTAATTGCAATTAATTGAAACTGTGGTTATTCATTAACAATCACTTTTCATCGTAACTATCAGTAATTAGATTACTTTAATTTAAAAGGTAAAGTTTACAAATAGATTGTGATAATTTATATTTTTCGCACCATTAATAATTGATTACGATTAAAAATAATCAGGATAACTCTAGATTGCTATCAAATAGCCAAAAACAATCAGAAAATAATTGACGTCCACTATCACTAACAAGAGTATCAACCAATCCATAACGACAGAAAAGTTCTCTTAGTGATTTTATTGTAATATACGAAGTTATTTCTTTGGTCCGAAAAACCTCAACCCATTTGCTATGAGAATCTACTACGATCAAAAAATAACTGCCTTTTATAGGTCCTGCATAATCGACATGGATACGTGACCAAACTGACTCAGTGGGTTGCCAAGGAATGAGAACACTTTTAGCCGGACTAGATTGAAGTTGCTGACAAGCCTCGCAATTCTTTACAAGATGTTCAATACCTTTATCTATTCCAGGCCACCAGACATAGGAACGAGCTAGCGCCTTGGTCTTTACAATCCCGAAGTGAGACGAATGCAAATGTTCTAGAACAACCTTACGCAGTTTCGTTGGAATAACAGTCCTGTATCCCCACAGAATGCATCCTTGCTCAACAGATAGTTCCGAACCCTTTTCTTTATAAGGAACAAATTCGTCACCTTTCAACTGACTGATGGTGCCTGTACTGATTGCATGAAATACTTTAGACATAATGGCGTCCCGCCTTGTCTGCCTCGCAATGTCTTTGAAATTCAGAGAAAGAATATTTTCTCTTTCGACATAATTAATATAAGAACATTCTTCATACTCTCGAGAAACTGTCTGTTGTGGCATTCTTGACAAATTATCAGCATAATTTAGTGTGCCCTTAACAAATTCAACCTTATAATTAAAACCCGAAAGAATTAATGCCCACCTCTGTAGACGCGCGGATGCCATAATTGGCAATCCCTTACATTCCCCAAAAATTGTCAGCAATGGTTTATGATCTGTTCGTAAAACGAAACTATTTCCAAGTAAATATTGCTTCAATTTTGTCACGCTGAATATTATGGCCAAGGCCTCTTTTTCTAAGGTGCTGTAATTACACTCACTTTTAGTTAAAGCTCTAGAAACATACGCTACAGGTTTAGTTTCCCTGTCAGGGAAAACATGAGATAATACTCCTGCTATTGTTGTTTGACATGCATCGGTAGTGAGTACTATCGGTAAATCAGGATTAAAATGTAACAAAATATGGTTGGAAGTAATATCCTGTTTTAAAATTTTATATGATCTCTGGCAATCGGCACACCATATGTGTTTTGCATCTTTTCTTAATAATTTATAAAAAGGGTTCATTTTCTGAGCAAAATTATTTATAAACTTTGAATAATAATTAAGCATACCCACAAAGGACCTTAATTCGGAAATATTTTCCGGTACAGGAGCATTTATCACTGATTAAATACTTTCATCGTTTTTACTTAGACCATCTTTATCAATCGTAAATCCTAAATATGACATCTGGCTTTTGAAAAATTCACATTTTTCAGAATTAATTATTAAACCCGCAGCTTTCAACTTCGTCAAAACAAGTTTCAAGTTTTCTATGTGACTTTTCACACTATTGCCAGTGACTGTAATGTCATCCTGGTAGACAACTACCCCTGGAATACCTCTTAACAGATTCTCTATAGGTTTTTGGAAAATAGCTGCTGTCGTCTTAATACCAAAGGGTAACCTCTTCATCTTAAGAGTGCCTATATGTGTGCTCAAGGTGCACAAAAGTTGTGACTTCTCGTCCAAAATTAACTGATTATAGGCCCGTGCCAAATCGAGTTTAAAAAATAAGCATCCTCCTTGTAGAGATGCGAAGATCTCATCAATACGTGGCAACGGGTACTTGAAATCGACCAGATATTTATTAATAGTGACCTTGTAGTCGCCACACAAACGTAGTTCACCATTCTATTTAAGTATTGGGACTAAATGTGTGCCCCAATCAGAATTATCAACAGGCTCAAGAATATCTTCCTCAATTAAATTACGCAGTTGCTCTTCAACTTTATCCTTCCAAGCAAGTGGCAAAGGACGTGGCTTAAAAAAACTGGTTTCGCACCTTCATGCATTAATAAGGTAATTTTCGCGCCATTAAAGGAGCCTAATTTGTCATCGAAAATCTCAGAAAATTCATTATTAATTCGACTTACAATTGTCTCTAAATTTTGTGTATCATTGATTGCGTTCACTTGTACAAGTTCGAAATTAAATTCTCTCAAAAATGTTCTACCCACTAAGGGTGGATTTGTAACATATAGTTGCACCGTACTCACCAACAACCGGTATATTGTCACCGCTATAACTAATATATGACGTTTACACTTTTTTAATGGCTTATCTCGTGCAAATTGGTTGTAAAAATCCATCAATACCAACGTACAAGGAGCTCCGGTGTCGCAAGCTGCACTCATTTTCACCCCATCAATAATTACTAACAGTTTATAATGATTAGCAGAACCAGCAGTTGAGACACTAAAAATAGAATTAATATTTGAATTAGATAGATAATTTACATTTTTCGTCTCTTTGTTATGACAAACAGAAGCCAAATGACCGACTTTACTACAATTGTGGCATCTATTATATTTATATCTGCATTGTGAAGAGTTGTGGTTACGCCAACCGCAATGGGAACATTCCTTACTATCTTTAGTATTGGTGCTGCTGCTTTTGCCTCTGCTGTTGTATTTGGTGCCACCGTTGCTTTTGTTGTTATTTGACCTTGAATGTTTGAAGTTATTGCATTTTGTGTTTTTAATAAAATTGATGTCGTCTTTTTCACTCTCCCGCGTTTTGTTTGCCATGTGAATTTTTGTTTCCATTATTAGCGCCTTTTTGTAAGCATCTTGTAACCTCAAATTTTCGTCTTCTTCGCATATTCTTTCAAATATTTTATTTGGTAATCCCATTATAAATTTGTCAAGTACAAATGCATTGAGATGATCTTTATACTTGCAATTCATTGCTGGTTTTTTTACTTTAGCAAACCAGGTTGAGACACTTTCGTCTGTATACAACACAGCGGCATGAAAACGTTTTCGTTCTTGGAATATGATTGTTTGTGGAGTAAAATGTGTCTTCAACAATTCACATAAGTCTTTATAGGTTTTGGAAGCTGGTGAGTCCGGACTGCACAGACTGTGCAATACACTATACGCACGTATTTCCAATCTCTCTTTCCATAACAGCCAACTGTCTTCTTCAGTACAAAATTCTGGGACTGATTGTGCCTGCAACCAAGTGATGGGCGCTGTAGTTGTTGCTGGCACTTCATCATTGGACATTTTACCTTTTTTTTTTTAATAAATACACGCGGTTTTTTTTTCTGTTATTGCTTTATTAAAGCGTTTTTAGTATTGTTACTTCTTTATTTTATTTATTTTTTTATTCTAAATTTTTTTTTTTATATTATAAAATTCTCTTTATCCATCCTCGTCGCCAATTTGTTGTATCCCCGGGTACTTTAAATAAAACAGTCTTGGTTATTCAACTTCCCTTTATTGAATGCCGAACTTATCAAAAATAAAAGAAAAAGAATACAAAAATACAAGTTCAAATGGAGATGCCAGATGAACTGAACTTAAGTCTACATAACAGTTACAAATATTTTTACTGGCACATAAACAAATTTGGTAAATATATATTCATGTATACTATTTAATTATATGTATATAAATAATTTTGTTGTGCTGAAAGCACTATAAACATTGTTCATTTAATTATTTATTAATACCACTTTTTAGTTTCTCATTGTTGTTAATTACAGATATTTAGCATAATTTTGTTGTGTGGAATTTGTCGGTATATTTAATAATAAACAGATAATAAACTCTAAAATCATTTATAATATGAATTAATGTTTTTAGGAATTTTTAACTTTTTTTATAAGCAAATAACTAAAAATATTTCACATACTGCTTTTTGCATTAAAATATGTTTTAAAATACATATGTATAAAAGTTTATTTTAGTTTAGAATGTTTTTAAGCAATAAATATTTTTTTATTTTTAAGTTTTAAGTGGATGTTTTGCAGGACTTTTCTTATTTACAATTTTTTCTTAAACTACTTGTATTACTACAAAATTAAACTGCTTTTTTAATAACATAATCAACTTTTTTATTTACAAACATAATTAAATCATATCGATACTTGAAGTAATACAAGTACAATTTTTTTATTTCAATAAAAACCAATATTCTAATTAAAACTAATATTTTATATATGCTTGCATTGTGTTAATTATTGGAATCAATTTTATCTTTTCACAACAAAGCTTTTTTATCCGCTAAATGTGTTAATTTATGCGCTTAATATTTTGAAGCAATGCTTACATAATACATTAATTAATTCTTATTTATAAGAAACCATTTATTGGTAATTAAACAAACAAAGTGTTTTGTTCACGAACTAGTTCTTTAGTTTAAAAGATGGAATTCTTAAGGAAAAATATTTCCGTACAACAACATTTACATTTCTCAAAACCATTTAAAACAGAGAAAAAAATTACTAAATATTTCCAGGCTTGAAGAACTTAAAAAAAATTAAATTATTCTTTTCGACATTCAAAATAATTTTATATAATTATTATTTTATTTCCTTATGATGCTACACAATACATTCAAGCTAGAAAAAAATTATTTAATTAAATTTATAAAGGTTAATAAAAATCTATAACTTGAATAAACAAACATTTTCACATATTTTTCTGACATTTTAAAGACACATCGCATGGAAGTTTCGCAGTACAAAAATATTATTTAAATTAACGCCTAAAGCAGTTTCATCTATAAAGTGAAAAAAGGACACAGATAAAATAAAGGAATTTTTTAAAACTGACGTTGTTGCAATGTTTTGTTTTTATACAAAAATAAAAAAGAATACAAAAAAAGAAAAATAATAATAACAAATAAAACAAAATGGAACAAGAGTTCTTTAAAACACGGACAAATGAAAATAAAAATTACATGTTCCAGCATCATCTGTAAATGTTGTTTGATAACAAAAGGTTGCCTTTTATCAGAACGATTTGTGGGACAAGTGCAATATGCCGGTACTTTTAAAAGTCGCATTTTATTTTCAATCACGTCGTTTGGTAAAATACTAGATCCAAATAATAATAAAATACAAGCCTTTCAACGACATCCACATTTTTTGTCGATGAATTAGCGATATAGAAAAATGAATTAATTATCACAAACCATCGATATTTACGTACATATGTTAAAGTTGTCAATCAGTTACTTCTATAAAGAGGTGGAACCGTGAATAACTTTTCAAAGGAAAATGCAGAACATTTTAATCAGGAGAAAAGTTTACCCATGCATGCGATATAGCGGAAATTTTACTCACAATGAAACGTGATAATGCATGATTCTCACAAACTACGTCTGCGGTAACCATCTCTCCTTTGATTTTCTTTGTCTACTTTTTTCGTTATAAAATCAAAGATTGGTTAGACGTATAAACTCGAGGCAGTGGCATTGAGAACTTGGTCTTTATGTTATAATTGTTTTTGTTCATAATTTTTATTTCTAATATTTCTGGTTTCAAGTCCATTAAAACTAAAAATTTGGAGCCAGTTTGAAAATTTTTTAATAATATGAAACTATAATTTTTGCTGGCTGCATAAACACTATGGGAGACGTAAGAAGAGAATTGCTCGTATTGACGACAGTATTGGTAGTGGAAGCAACACGTTAATGTTGAATTCAACTTACGATCTTACCACAAATCTTCGACTCACCTCCGACAAAGCAGGGAGAATGAGTCTAAAAATCCTCAAGATTAGCTAAGCTTTTTCCTAAGCGCTCATTTCTGTGATTAAATGAAAACTCTTAAACAGGAAAGAACTTCTAGTAAACTTATAGTATTGACGTTTTTTGCAATACCCTAAAAATTTTTTTTATATTTTTAGAAATCTAGATATTAAGAACGATTTTCATCCCTTATAAGCTCTGGTTTTGAGATAAATTGGGTTCGGCTATCTGCCATCTTCAGAATCAGTTTTAGTTCTGAGTTTTGTATGATAATTTTCATCATTAGCTAAGTTAATCGTTTATTCGATTACTTTTGTCCAATTAATTGCAATTATTAATTTCTCGGTTCGATTAATAATATGATTAATCTGTTAAAAATTTTGTTTGCCACCACTATTCTTACGTAACAAAAAACTCGACTATACAAGTGAGATGCTTTTGGTCGATTATGTACTTTAATATCGAACATAATTCCCCGCAACCAAATTTAAATTAAATAGAAAGCTACTTACGTTCTTGAGGCGTATCTGTTAGTCCTGTTGTAAAAATTAAGAATTTGATAATTCTTAATGCAGAATGAGAAGGGTCTTTCAAATGATATACCAATTTAATCCGTTACTAGAGACCACAAAGTTTATAAAACTTTCATTTCTAATTTAATTTGAACTCCCCACCAATGTACACAGACATGCCACAATATAACAATATGTTGTTGTTGTAAATAAATAAAATATGTATAAATTTCGTGCAACTTTTTAGTCAAGTCATGTTACAATTTTGTTTCTTTTGCTGCAAATACAAGAACGTCTGTTAATGTTGAGCTGCCAGTTGTGCGAGTTTTAAGACAAGTGACGGTATTCAAATTATTGTAGCAGCTATTTGGGAAAACTGTACAAAATTGTGCGTAAAATGTATAATCCTTGTTACATAATTGCTTGCATTCGCGAATATATTGCAGAATATTTGAGTCAAGCGCCACAGTTACAATGTTGGTTGGAAAATTATTTGTCACATGGATCGTTGTAATTGTTGAGTTACACGCAAACTTATATTGGATTTTATCACACGCAGGTTGCAACTGCGGTTGCAATTTTTTATGTTTTAGTTGCTGGTAGCGGTTGAGTAAGAGAGCAAAAGTGTTTGGATATTTCGACTGAAATTTCCATAGTTTTTCTTTAACTATTACAAGTTGTTGTTGTTGATTATTTTTCTTGATTAACTTTATTTGAAAATATTCTTCTGTTGATTTGTTTTCATAAGAATTTGTTGACACTTGTTTTGCTGACGATGTTGTTGTATATTGCTCAACTTGTTTTTGTTTTATAGCCGCTTTTGTTGTTTTCCTTTCAAATAAATTTGAGCCTTTTTCTGTGTTTGCACTCGTATACGTTGTTAGTGTTTGGCAGTTGCCACCCTTTTGTTTTGCTTCCTCCATTGTACTCACATTCTTCGTTGTTTGGCTGAGCAGTTGTTGCAATAATTGAAACAATTGTTGCACGGCATACAATACAAGTGAGAGTGTCGCTAAACGTAGCCAAAAGCATGAACATTTATGCGACGCTAAACAGCCGTTGGCATTCAACGAGGATACATCACCTTAAGATGAAAATAAGAAAAAAAAAAAAAATAAACTTAAAGACATTCCATACTCTTGTTCTATTTTTTTAATTAAAAATTTACGTATGATTTTTATTTTGTTGTGAAATCTCAAGTCTGACCTAAAAAGGCATAAGAGTGCGAAAAGACTAGAAGGATAATGTAAACAACGACGATGTAAATAATTTATTAAGAACAATGCGAAGATTTTAAAAGTGATAAACGAAAAATGTGATTTTTATTTTCGAACTCTCGGTTTTATGTTTGTTCAATTCACAGACGATTTGTATTAATGTAACAATTGTATTAATATTTTTTTGTTGGTAATTTTCATAAAAAATGTGATATTATAATAAACCATATTTAATATGTTCCTGATTATTGTATTTACAACACACCTGGGACTATGCTGGGTTTTTTCTCATATCTTTGATTATTTTGTGTTTTAATGATTTGGACATTCACCATTTTCACGTATAATTATAAAACTGCGAATTATCCGGTATGACATTGACGATGATTTTTTCTTTGGACTAGCTACAAGTCCAATATCTATCTAGGATACTTGTTCATGGTAATGTTTGTATTATGAAGTGTGCTCATTTAACTTGTGTTGTGTTCAGTTTTTTGCGTTACCCGTTCTTTCGACAAGAACTTCTTGAGGCTAATAGAAACAATAGTCGGCAAGTTGTAAATATTTTAAAGAAATAATATCGAAAAAAATTATAATAATTTTTTTTAATTTGTTCAATTATTGCGTGTTTTTTGCAACACTTTGTTTCAAATTCTATTTCTATTTAAGTGCATTTAGTTACCCCCGCAAAAAAATCTTTCTTAACGATGACTTATGAATTTCAGGGTGTAATTGAATTTCTAGAAATAACAAAAATCTTTACGGAAGTAGGCCTACGACCTATATTAGATATATTTTCACGGTCACACGGTGTTATTTGTTCTTTTGCTTATGACATTTTGGTACCTGCAGTGTAATTGTAGGTCAATTAAAGTTCCCATGCTTGATTTAATTTCATGGTGTTAAAAGATGTGAATGCCAAATTGTGTACGTATATTGGTTCACAACCAAAATTTATTTTAATACACGATTCAATAATACAAAGGCCTTGTGAATTGAGCGATTATTTCGAATACTGTTAAAAAAGCGGCTGTCAAATAGTTGGTTGTACAGTGTGATCGTCAATAAAAATAGTAAAGTACTAAAATACTTTTTAACATTTTTAGAGACAAAAACTAAATTTTGTGCATTTTTAAGCATTAAAGAGATGAGACGAATTTTGTAGGCTTTGCTATATTTGAATTAACTGAAAATAAATTTCGTTTGTATATCCTGTCCCAAATATGTCGATGCATTTAAATTATATCTCGATATATTAAATTATTCTTATCACTTTGAATGTATCTAACAGTTGCGTATAAACACGAGTAGTAACTATAAATCATGTAAAATATTTATTTCCCTTTTTTTAAATTAAATTCATTCTTTTTTGTACGCACAGAACATGTTGCGCTTTCCGTTTTGTTACATTTTTTTAAAATATTATTTTAAGGCTATATTTCTGATTTGCTTACGTGGAGAAGTTTTTAAATGCAGTTTCATCATAAGTCCTCTTATTAGTTTTAATACATTATTATTAATACATTTCCGTCTTACTTCCTTTTGCGAACAACGACAAAAGAACAGATCTGAGTGTAGGGAGTTATTTCTATAACCATGTGTTTCCGTAAAATATAAAAAATGTTTATGACTGGCAAATTTAATAATATTTACGCATCAAAATAGGGAGAGTTTAAATGTAAAAATCTAAAATTCATTTAAAAGTGTATGACAGATACATGAGTCTTTAATATGCAAAATTATGTTTCAAAGGGAACTTTTTCTTTAATAAAATTAATTCAAAACTAACTTACCTTTTATATGAGTCAAATAGGTGTCTGAACGATCGACTACATTATCCTCATCTAAATCGAAATAGTCTTCGGAAAACTTGTGCACTACATTCGAAGTTCCGGCCTTATTCAAACGATTTTCTTCTATACACCTCTCAGTCGACTTCCAATAGACATCGTGTATGAAAGCGGTGCAACGAATCTGCAATTAGCAATGTAATTTTTATTTCATTAATTTAATTCATTAATAGTTGCACATTATGTGCAGCACGCCAAGCCGCTGTAAAACTGGATTTTAAAGAATTTTAATGATTCAACAGATTTTATGGCCACACATGCAATCACACATAAATGAAGATAAACTTATTAAAGCTCATTGTAATTGGTGGTTGCGTGGAACTGTGTGTGCGAGAGCATGCAGTGTCAAAAAGAGTCCAGTTGCCTGATGCAGGCAGCCAACATTTAATATGGAAAACATTTCACTTTTTAATGGCTCTCCAATGTTGCCTTTAATGAGTTCGTGATTTCGAATGTTAAAGCACGACCGTGGTTAAACACTGAGTGACATTTAAAAGCAAGATATTAGCTGTTCTCCTATGGCCTTAAGACTACACATGTTGTTTACTTATGTACAAGTGTTTGTTTATAGCTCATAACTGAGAATAAGAGGATATTTGAGATAAACCATATGAGTATAAAATACCGTGTACAACTATACAACTTTATATGAACGTTAAACCACCATAAAGTCATTGCTAAATAAAAGAGAATAAACAAAAATAATAAAAATTATAATTAGCTATAAAATGTTTGCCCTGCCTCGGCTATTAACTACGGTCTGTTTCTCTTTCGCTATTTTTCTCTCTCTTTGCCATATGTGTTACCATGTCCCCTTTCAGACCAGCAAATTTTTCTGTGACAAAGTTTCTTGAATTCTCTTTTAAACTTTGTCTTGTGTTCAGACAGGATAATTTTACTTTGACAAAGTCTGTTTCTTTTGTTTGTATGCTTGTCAAATATAAAGAGCAGCCATATTAATTCGGTTTACGAACTAAAAACACAAAATGAATTTGCGAGTACAACAAGTTTTGTACCAACCCCCGCTCTCTTTTCCTCTCTCCTCCACAAACTCAAGACTTTGCTAAGAAAACTTTGCTAGTCTGAAAGGGGTCCATGTTTGACTGTGTTTTATAAAATCCACTAAATATTATGGCTGTGTTGTTGGAATAACAAACAATTAGTGGACATTTTTTTCTAATGCCTAATTGTTATGCTCCTGTTAAAGCCTGTTAAATATAGTCATTATTTCGCCCTTCTACACATCCTTTTTTGGTTTCTATTTTTTGCTGGCTTTCTGTCATAAATTATGAATTTTATACGAATATGATTTCAATATTATAAAAAAATATTAAGAGCGTAGTGTTGGGCACACAACGTAGTTTTAATTATTTTGTGTCCTTGTGGAAAATATTTGACAATTTTATTTCCTTGAACGACTTGCAACTAAATTCTGAAAATGTCGTGAAATTAAATTATGTATGTCATATATTTATTGTAGTATAATTAAAAGTTTAATTAACAAATACTTACGATGACATGGCAATGTAAACTATAACACTTCTATTTTCGTAAGTATCCTATTGTTAATTTTATTAACAATAAACTTGAGAAAGTAAAATTACTCTCAGATATCTTTTTTGTAAAATTCTACATCAAAACACCCTGTCGGAATATCAAATCAAGAATATCTTTTTTTTAAAGTTATGTCGTACAGCCATATTCATAACAAAAAGTTAGAAGCTCCTTGTACACTACATATCACTGTCTTCTAAATATAATGTCGATTAGACTTAGGAACTCGTTGGAATTGAGTTTATGCATAATGGCTATTAATCTCTTAGATAACTAATTACAAATCAATTCATAAATTTCGGGAAATTTCCCAACTCAAACGACTGTTCTTTAGTTAATGGTGTCACTTTTTGTTTTTGCTTGTAAATGACTTTGAGCGCTCTTTTTCCACAAATAGTATATTGTTAGTATGCGATCAGCAGGTTTTGGGCTACAGTTTAACAAATTAATTGTTTGCTAACTTTATGCTCATTTTTTGTTATGCATTGGCTGTGTGTATTTCTTACGCTATTTTGCTTAATTGAAATACATTACATGTCAGCCACTGTTCATAAGACTTTTAATAATCTGTTGCACATGCCTGATCCATATATTTATATATGTATGTCTACTTGCCACTACAGTTCTTCATGTCTTCTAGTTTGTCATTATATTAAGTCGAAGTTTGTTTTTCCTACTAACAGTTTGTAAAGTGTTCGCTTGGATGCATGAAAGTGGATGAAAGATTTCTTAGAGCGACTACTACTTACCTTTAATTTGCCATAAATAAAGTGTTGTGGTGTTACGACGAAATGAATTGCAGAAATTACAGTTTCTAATTCACGTGGATCCTTGTGGGGCTTAAAGTGTCGTATATGAGCAGGATTCGTCTGAAGCGAAAGAGATAAATGCAGAAAGAAAATAATTCCATTAACGTAAGAAAGTATTAAATAAATAATTATTTTAATTATAAAAGAAGTAGCGAAGCTGCATAATTAAATCAATTTATAGTTTTAATAACAAGAATTGCATACTTGTCCTTTTCAGGGGTTTAACTGTCAAATTATGTTTTAGCTTCATGTAAAATTTTGCATTTTTAAAATTTGGTAACTTATGTCTCACGCACTTTAGTCCAGGTACTACATGTTCATTTTTAAATTTCAATACCAAATTTTTAATTTGTTGGTTTTAAGAAATAAATTAAAACTTAAGAAGTTTTGCCAACGAAATAATTAAAACTTGCTCGTTTGTTGTCTGTTGTGATTTAAGTTTCGTAATGACCAAGTTGTTGGTAAAAGTTCTACATTTTTTATACTTTGACTGCAATAAGTCACAATTAACAAAATGCTTCTGTTTAAAATTAGTTTTTTGATGCTCTTGTTGTTTAGTGTGTGCTGAACACTTTTAAATGTCCTTTATTATGCCGAATAATATTTTTTTTCCCATTTTGATTGCTCTCTATTTGATAATATGGGCGTTTGCTTAAAATAAATAATTCTTTAACTCGTGGCATAATTTTACTTAATTTATTTTGCGAAGTTTAAAAGTCAAGTCGAAGTTTTCAGATACTAATAAAAGATATAACATTAAAAGATTGAACATTATTTTAAGGCAGGGTAAATACTTATATATACTTTTAATACAAGAAATTGTTTCTACATATGACCAGTTTATTTTCAAAGTGACCTAAGTCCAACGTTGGCAACACATGCTATTTTTTTGTTTATCTACCGAAAGCAAAATCATAGCTGTGTTGTTTTTATATTTTTACCGCCTGCATATATATTTTTAGTTGGCAAACAATCAACCAAACGTAAAAAAGAAAAATGAAATAACAATTTGTTGTTGGGGCTTTTTGTTAAAACTTTAATGTTTTTCCTTTGAAGTTCTTTGCATTTTTTATTAGTTCTAAGTTATTTTGAGACTAAAACGTTTAGGTTTTTGTTTAAGTTGGGCAAAGGTTTCTTCATAAGCTGGCTTAAGCATCCAGCGAAATGCGCATAGAGACTAGCTTATCCCCCTTTCAACAAATAAACTCAATTTTTTAAATAAAAAAATACATTTTATTTTGAAGGTGGACATAACTCGCTTTGAGGACAGACAAAATTAGAGTGTCACAGCATTTTATGGATACACGTATGAGGAAGTGCTGCAAATAAAAGAAGTTGCAAGATAATTGGTAGACGGTTATCCACTCTGGCCGAGGTTTGTGGTTTGGCTTTTATAAGATATTTTAAGTGCTACCTTTATTTTACAATCAAGTTAGTAATATAATAATCGTGGTGTAGCAAGTGCTACATTTTTGTAGTTTTCTTGTTTGTGGAAAATCTTCAATTACTGATGAATTCACAAAATTGGGCCAAATTGCGACATTTTATAAAATTTTGGTAGAAGTTTTTCTTTAAAGTTTCATTTTTTTCATAAAAGCCGAATTTTGTATATTTATTGTGAATTTTTTTTTTTTTGGAGTAAAATTTTGATGTTTTTCATAAAAGTTTGATTTTCGGGGAATTTTGATATATTGGGGAAATTGTTGAATGGAATATTTTCTTGAAATTATATATTATAACCTTTTGTTCAAAACTTTAACTTAAATCAATTAACTTGCAACTAGGACTTTGTAAATTGCATATCAGTCTTTACCTTAAGTTTTATTTCATAAAAGTAGATTTTTAGTCTAAAGACACCCATATGTATTTATTCGTATTTACTGTTGCTTTATCGCCAGAAGAACACTATGTAATTGTACCTTAAATGAACGAAAATATTATGTTTTCGTAAACACTGCGACACGAATTACCCTTAGACACGAGAGAACACAACCTTAAATATCCATAAGCATGACAGGACAGAAATTTTGAAAACGAATTTCGAAATTTTGGGTTGGCTTTAAAATTACTACGAGTATATTATGCATTCTGATGCGTTCATTGCGAATAAAACTACACGTTGAGAACTTTGTCTGCACTTGGGAGCATATGTTAACAATGGCAAGCAGGACTTGTGGTTACAGCAGTCGCAAAAAAGTGTTGTTTCGATGTTATTTAAAGCATCTGCTAAACCATAAGAAGCAACAACAATAACAACGACAACAGTAATGGCATCAACATTAAAAAAATCTGTGTTATAAAATGCGACCATACAACGGTAGTTAAACAAAATATTTTGTAAACACTTTGTACGTATGTATGGGTGGTGGCTTGAGCATCAGGTTTGGTAATGTGATTCTTAATTTACCACGTTTATCTGCTGGGTGGTTTGGTCCTTCTTTGAATACATTTTTATCTCAGACTTATGTGCATACTCATTTCCAACCAGTTTTTGCTTAGTTTAACTTTAGTGTACTGGAAGCAGTTGAGGTATTTTGACCAAATTATTGTTTATGTTAAAAAAAACACATGTGTTTTTATATAATCATGTGTTTGTATGTAGTGGTGCTAAACGCCAACGTTTGTTTTTGCATACGTATATTTTTGAAATAAAAACTACGTAAGTGGACTTTGTGGAAATTATATATTTTGTTTTTTATGTCCGCTTGTTATTTTGGACAATGTCTAGTTTTATTATATTGAAGTTTATTTGGTCATTTAATAGTTTTGTATATTTATTGTATAAGCCGCGTGTTTTCCTTGTTTTCCGCCTACAATATTGTATCCTTGGTAAAAATATATGAATATCTATATACATTCATATTTATGTTCTCATAGCTTTTATGTTTTACTTCGTCTTCTTCATCCGAAGTGGTTTTTCTGCTAATATGACTTGTTATATCGAAGTTTTTATTCTCTTGTTAGTTTTAATGTACAAACACAAAAATATTCATTTAAGTCTCATTTTTATGGCACCTGCTTTAACAAAATGTGTGAAATGAATTTCATGGTCTCAATAGTTGAATAGGGTGAAATATTGTTTTGAATTTATTAAATCACGGTGTAGTTTATAAGTTATATTGTAGCGATATCTATCATTTCAACTGATGTCCATTTCAATTGATGTCCAGTCTCGTAATGCCGTCTGTCGAACTCCTGGGTGTGTGTTTGAATATCAATTTGTAGAGTGATATGACGAAAACCATGGATATTTATTCTTACGTGTCAAAATACATGCAGCAAGGGAGGCACCTATTCACAATGCCTTATATGATGTTGGTATCTCTAGGTGCATTATTCCAAGATTCGTTACCATAAAATAATACAGAGTTCACATTGGAGTTGAAACTTCTAAGCTTTGTGTTGGTCGAGAACTAGGTAGAACGCCACACGAGGCCAAATGCCTTTGTCTAGTCTGCAGTTGGCAAGAACCACATATTGTTGTAATTGCGCAACCCCAATATACAAAGGACGTTATATCTTCTCTAGATTGGTATTGATGATGGGAAGGGGGATGCAATAAAGTGCAACATATTGGGGTTTCTTACGTTTATTTCCAGTCGCACTCTTGTGGGCATTTCTACGGCCAATTTTATGTTGTCTTAAACGTCAAACTGCCTATATGCGAGGAGACATATATCTTTCACCTTGTCAAGTCCCTACTGTGTGTTTTTGTGGACGCGTGTAGCATTTAGCATAGGGGTCCCAAGAACTACTTTAAATAAAAGAGATAAAAATGCGCATTCTTGTCAGACTACATTTCTGGCTTTAATTATGCCTCCAGTTCTATTCCCATGTAGCACTCGGCAATAGGAATCAGCGTAAAGTTTCACAATGTGCGCTATACTTGTTTGTGCTACACGTTTGCAGTATAACGATCACCATTGGCGCTTTATGTGAAATGGTGTCTCTGCAAACGTGAAATTAAAAATGGCTATTGTGCAATGACAGAATTTAAGTATCCTGAGATACCAGATAAAAATAAATAAATTCCCAAAAGTGGCATCAATTTTTATAAAGATGTTAAAAAGCATCTCAATTTTAAACCATAGTGACTTATGCTACTTTACAAACAAACAGCTCAGTTAATACTACAACATTTTTACTTACTTCAAAACCATTAACGGTCCATGTTATATTGGCCGGCGGTCTGGAATGTGACGAAGTGCAGTTTCCTCTAACTATGTCGCCAACTTTATAGCGGGATCATATGCCGGTAATAATCGGATCTTTGCCTGGTACTACTAAAAAAGTTTTTAAAGAAGATAATGTAAAGAAAATTATATTAAATTTATTAAAACCCAACAGTTTAAATTACTTTTGTAAAAAAAATACATTAATAAAATCGGGTTATTGTTTTTTCATACCTTTAAAACTGTTTTTTTTTTTAAATTTAAATCCTCTATAGGATTTGCCCTACGCACATTCACTTTTTTTATTTATTGCTCAAAAAATGTCCCTTAAAAATTTTAATTATTTTTCTATACTTTTATTTTTTTCAACAATCCTTTGCATAATGACACTTGATAATTTAGCACCACAAAGGACCAAGAGCAATTAAATGAAATTCCCATAAAAATACAATTCAAAGTTGGATAAATTGAAAAAAAAAATATTAGTATTCGGTGTGAAAAATGTTTAAGGGCGAATAAAAATGCTTTTGCATATTAATTGCTGAGTTTGAAAATATGTGGCTGTAGTTTTCTAGTAGCACTTAGGTGTTAGTAACAAAAAGTCAAAACTTTATTTACGGTTGAGAAGTTTTGCAAAAGTTTTCTGTTAGCGATCAAAATAATAATAATGACAATAAAGTTGTTATTGAATTTTATAAATTACAATTGTTTTCTTTTCTAGACATTGCCCTTATCGACCAGTATAATACCCCTAATATTAAGGATGTGTTAAGCATGTACCCTTTAACAAGGCAGCGATCGTCTGCAGGAGTTTTGTTTATTAAACAAAATTTAAATCATTTAAATTATGCGCAGACACACATTTAATTACTTTTATGTTGCTATACAATTTGTCTAGTGAAAAGTTAAAATTTTATAAACAAGAGAAAAATAAAAGTAAGAAACTGTGAAAACTGCGACTGGAGTTATTGAAAAGACGGTATATTTAAGAAGATTGGTAATGAATTTTGATACCACCATTAATTTTTTTGCTTTGGAATCAATGTAGAGAAAGCGGCATTAAACTAATAGTTGAACTTTATGAACTGAAAGCGAAGAAATATTTCCATTTCTTGGGGCAACTTTACTTACACCTGCAAGAACATCATTCTCGTCTTATATCTCGTATTGCCACAGCACTTTAACACACACATACCAGGATGATTGTACTTAACAGTTTATTTTCTTTTGGAAAATATCAGTGTGGAAAATATCTGTAGTCTAACCAAACCTAACGAAATATTTTATAAAAACCTTGGTATAGAAAAGTATTTTTTAATAAAATGTTGGTATGCAGACAATTAAATTCTTCGCCTGGAGCCAGTCGCCCTTTAAAGCGTAGATAATGAATGAATCGATTATTCAGTTAGAGAATTGTTTCACATTTAACATCATTAACATTGTAGAAAATAACATCAGAAATAAATAGAAAGCTGTTCAATATCTTTTAAAATTTATTTCTTCAAGATTTCTTTATTGAGTTGTTAATTGGAAACCGGAAATGTGCCATTGCATGTTTTGTCTTGTGGGTTGTATCGACCCATGGATAAAATATTTATACGTTTGAAAAGTTTTTAGGAATTTTAGCAACGATATGTTTGTGTGCATATTTTAATTTATACAGAATTTTATGGCATACGAGTATTTATAGTATTTGCCGAATTTTTAAAACATATTTTACAATTTGAAAAATAATAATTGTTTTTTTATTTTTCAAATATTTGTGTGGTCGTTATCGAGTTAATTGATTTTCTCTGTCTTATTTGGAGGCTAAAATGAATTTCATCCAAAAATGGAGATATTTTACATAATATTGGTAATTTTTAAATATTTACAAGTACTTTTTAGCAATCTTGCTCCTTTTTTAGTTTAAGTTAATTTTTGCTATTTATGGCTTTTTAGAATTTAGGTATGTTTGCGAATTTTGAATTTTAGCAATTTTTAAATTTATGGGATTTACATACGTATGTTGTATACGTTTTTTTTTATTCTGGCTGTTCGGGAGACTGGGCAACTGGATAAATATTTCTCTCTTTTTCGCGTAGCTATGAAAAATATCATTTTCATAGATTCCTTCAAAAAAAATAGTTCTAATGATTACTTACAATATAAAACAATATATTCCTTCCAAATTAAATTTGTATTTCTGGTCTTGTTCAAATACTTAAGTGCTTCGCATATGTAGAGATTTAAAATCCAGGAGGCAGAAAAAAATAGTTTTCGTTGAAGTGTTTTCTTTATTCCGTTTTGTTTTTCAACAGCAAGTTTAAAATTGCACCTGGCGTTGCAAATGATTGTCAATAACATGACATTAACCCAGTTTAGCATAGTACAAATTTTTAGCCAAAAAAAGAGACTAATACTACATTTACACCTACACAAAACCTGGTACTTATTAGCTTTTGAGCGAAATCTATTTCATTTCTACCAGATTACCCATACAAAACAAAATCTACTTACGAACTAGATTTTGGCAAAATCTCTCAAAATCTTGCAATACTGAATGATGCAACTATGTATTTTTTGCTAATGTACTGAAATATACAGCGCTGAACAAGAAAATTTTGACATTTGTAACAAAAGAAAAAAAAGCACGGTAGAAATAAAATATTTGCAGCAATATTTAAAAATAATAAAAGTTTAAAATAAGTGGTTTCAATATGGACAAAACAATAATAAATAAAGTGTAAGTAATATTACATATGTAATTATGTGTATAAAAACAATTGTAGCATGAATTTAATTAAGTTTAGGGCCAATTTTTTATTCTTTCTTCAGTCAGCTGTTTTTGTTATCAAAATCAAATCCAATAATACGTCAAAAAGTTTTGGTGTAAACGGCAGATATTTTCTTCGAGATTTGAGCTGAAATCTACTAGATTTTGCGTAGGTGTAAATGTAGTATAAGGAAAAAATCTCTTTTTTTCAGTTCTAATATTAAAATTGACTAACGTGAAAGAAGTGTACAGGACTAGGAAGTGATGGGTAAATGTGGAAAAATCGATAGGATTTATTCTTTAAACCCAAACATGTACGAAAACTCCTTTTAATGGCTTTTAGTTGTTTGTCTGCGTTTTATTTAAGCTTATCTATCAGCTTTTCGTTTTAATATTAAATGTAACATGTTCACATTCTTCACTTAAGAATGTGGTCAAACTTGTCTAGAAATGAGATGACTTAAAAATTTGACTTTCAATTTTAAAGAAAATAGGAAAAAATTATGCTTTGAATTTTAGTTTAAAATTCTGTTTCATTGTATTTTTCAAAATAAAAGGTTATATTCTTTTTTTGTGTGAACTTTAACTTATATATTTGTACAGGATCTTAAAGCTAAATAGTTTACGATAAAGTCACTTACCTACTACTTCTAGCTCTCCAGCTCCAATCAGTGTATGAAATGAAGGTGCATCGGCTGAAACTTCACAACTGTATTTACCAGAGGTGGCTGCATTAACTGTCTCCAAAACTAATTGACTTTCGTTGGAAGATGATCGCTAGTATAAAAGATAGTAAATGGTTGTGATTAAAAATACATGCATTTGTTTTAAAACATTTAAGTAGTCTCCATAAAACAAAATTAATTTACAAATTAACTACAGACACTTTGACTGGTTTATTTAAAAAGAAAATCTTTGCGAAATTATCAGCTTTTAATGATAAATTTAAAATAATTATACACAAACTACTAAAGAGCATTAAAAATGCACACCAGGAAGCTCACGCAAATAGCTACAGTTGAGCATAAACACATACTCATACCTACGTTATGTTAATCGTTTATCACACAATTATGTACATGCAATTGCAAAGGTAGAGTATACTCCCTTATATTTTCGGTTATTCATGCAAGCAAACTGCAGAGTTTGCTAAAAAATTATGTTAAAAATTAGAAAAAAACTTCAGCCCAAAATGTAAATTTGTGAGAACCACACAGACATACACTCACATAAAAATAGTTTATAGTTTCTTGAGATACTATTATGTAATTTTTAGCTGTTGTTACGTGAGTGGGTGTGTTTGTGTGTTTGTGAGTATAGTGGAGCCATGAATTTGCTTTAGTACAGGTCTGCCTTACACTTGCACTGGCAAAAACTATCAACTGCAACTTGTTTGCAGTTCCTGTTTGAAACCAAGTATTCCCTGTTTTCTCTCCTGCACTGTCAGCAAGCAACAATTTCCTTGCTGACAGTGCCGTTTTGTGTTAATATTTTTTTTGCACTCTAGACGAAACGAATTGAAGTTGCAGCTGAATTTGTAAGCAAATTTTAAATGACTAGTTTTTGCACTGTATGTAAAAAGGATATAAAAAATCTACACATTTGTATTTTATTTGAATTACGACTTTTCCATATGTGTGGCTTTGGGCTTCGAGTATTTTATTTAAATTAAGTTTGTTGGTTTTTTTCTGGTGGGCTCCTAAAAGTGTGAATATATCACAGGAATGAAACTTATTACTTGTTATAGCTGATCTACTGAAATTTATTTCAACAAGCAACAGATCTTAATCTTTTCTACTCCGCAATTTAGTAAGAAAAATAAATGCTTTATGAAATCATGGGTTTATACGTAACTTTAATACTCGAAAAAAATGTGCACTAGTTTCTTTAGTCTTCTGTTTATTGTGTCGCCATTTCATGTACTTGGTTGTGTTTCAATTGAACGACGAATTGTAGATACGACTGCAGATATCCCGCATCCTTCTACTTAATAATTAAATTTTTGCATATGCTAGAAGGTTCTTTTAAGGCTATACATTTTATTTACATGGGGTCGACCCAGCCAACGCGATACTCTTTTTTGAGAATACAAAAATATTATTTGAAAAGTTTTTGTACAAAATTCTATAAAATTGAGATGCAGGACGACGTCCGGATTTAGTCCAAGAATTGGGGAGGGAGTTTTTAACGAACAAAATATTTGTGTATTTTTGCTTCGAAAAACGTTTTTCAATTGTTTCTTTGCATACTTTTGAACAGTTGCTAAAGATAAATGCTTTTGCTTAAAAAATTACAGGAAAAAAGTGTTAATCGTATCCGCAACCGCATACTAGTATAGATCAAACAACTACAACTGTAAAAATGTGCCAACAGCATTCCGCGATAGAAAATTTCAAAATAATAACCACCAACCAAGATATATCGAAAATTAAATTTAAAAATCCATAGGCACCTTTAATGCAAAAAAGAAACAAGAGAATTATAAACTTTTTGTACACAATATATAAATATTTATAATATTTTACTTAAAAAAATTTATTGAGTTTCTCTGGGAATCACGTAAATAAGAAAATTAATTTTATCAACGCTGATATCAACTCTCTAGATCCATGAAGTCCACATAATACACGCTTGCGTGTTTTATTTACTCGAAGTAAAATTTTTAAACGAATTGAAAATGATACAGAATATTTGAGGGCATTTGGAAATTGTTTTACAAATGTACCTTGAGGTTTGTGTGTTAGCGTAGCAAGTTTGTTGTTTACTTCTGTTCCATTGTTGTTTCTGAAAATTATGTTTTAAGTGTTTTTGGTGTGAGTAATGTTTACAAAGTTTTGTAAAATAAATAAATTTATTAAACGCTTTTGCTGTATTTTTATGTTTAGTTTCCGGTTTTAAGTTGGAAAGTAACATTGGTCATTCTGCTGTGTAGGAATTTATGCAACTGATTTTATTTTATTTTACTGTGTTTTAATGTATGGTTTTGAGAATTGTGGTTGGGTATTATTGTTTCCAA
Source organism: Phania funesta (assembly GCA_963932375.1). NCBI lineage: Eukaryota > Metazoa > Arthropoda > Insecta > Diptera > Tachinidae > Phania > Phania funesta. Next base: position 82,204,120 of record OZ010653.1, on the reverse strand, counting down.
CTCAGATGAGATTTAAAATTTTTGTTTGTACGTGTTGTTTGAATATTGTACTTTGTGCATGAATTTATAAAAGCATTAAAAAGCCATATAGTTTAGGCCGCCTGCTATTGAGAGGGATATTTAACGAATTATTTGGAAATGTTTTTAAATGTGATTTTTAATTTGAATGAAATGCATTTTAAATTGTTTAGTCCAAATTTTTGAATTTTTGGTTGTATGTGTGGAACATATCATACGATTCTAATCACTATAATGCAGCTTATAAATGCGCACTATATCTATATAATTGCAGCTTTTAAAAAAATTCTGAAAATAATTCCAGACAAAACTTTACATACACACTTATCTCACTTCTAATATAACATTAATTCTATCTACTTTCCACTAAGCCCTGAAGATATGATTCTACAGCAACTTATATTTAAGCAAAACTTTTTCGAACAAAACACCATTAGTTTTAACATATTGATAGAATTCGTTTTTCAATTAAAAGTTAAGTAATTTGTCATTAAAATTATATTCATATTTTTTGAAGTGACTTATAAAGTAAACGCCTCAATTTGGGGCCAATTTTACCAAGCATGATTTTTTTTAATTTTATCTCAAGTCTAAAGGACTTGATATCGACATGAAAATTTATTACCATTCAAGATGATTTTCAGTCATTCCCGATGAATTAATTATGACTTGATTCCTTTAAAACTTGGAGCACTATTTTATATGCAGTTTATACATTTTGTGTGAAAAGCACAAGTGGCTGGAGTTGAAATCATAATTTTTTTCAAAAGTATTTTTTTTTTTTTAATTTGGAACGTTAAAGCTTAATTTTCATTTATTTATATATTGCGAGTTCCAACTTAAACCTGTTTGCACTTTTTTCAACAATATGAACAAATGTTTAACATCATAATATAAGTAAAGGTTTTATTAGCACTTGAACTGAAAGTCTTACACAAGTTATCAGCAGTAGTAAAATAAGAACTTTAAATAATAAGTTTATAAACGTTTTATCTTACAAGCTTCCCTTTCATAATACGGAAAACTTTTCCCCCCTTGAACCTTATTCATTATTTTAATGTTCGATAGTTGTTGGAATAATAAACTTATAATTCCTACTGAGTAAATGTTTTCTTTTTAGCAAATGAAGGACTACGTTGAAATTTAAATAATGGGTGCGTCTGTTGTTTGTTGTTGTTATTAGTAAAATATGAAATAATAAACACAGCTACTTACACATATATATAATCTAACTATAGGATAGTAGGTATGAATCTCTATAGACACAGCATAAATACATATTTAAACTTGCCAATTTTCTGGACTTTGAAACTGTTATAAAAACAAAAATCTTTTTCACACATACTCGTATGTAGTTCGCTTGTAGTTAGTATGAAGTTTTGTAAAACAAAACAAACATGACAGTTGCAAACAATATACATATAAAAAATAAAACTAAAATCAAAACCAAAATGCGAGCAGGAATTATAAAAAGCAAAATAAGCTTTGGGAAAAAAGTACACACAGCAAACTGCATTTAAGAGTCGGAAGTGCCAATCTGTTGGCATGAACTTTCATAAACCGAAAAAAAGAAAGATAAAGCTATTAAATAGACAAGAAACTTTTATTTATGCATAAATATTTGTTGGAGTTTCTCAAATCAAAAATCAAGAATCTCACATAGCATTTTGTATTTATAAAGTGGGAAGACATGTTCGCAGGAAAATTATAAAAATTTTAAAACTTTTAGTTCACACTAGAGAATTCTTATTGAAAAAAAAATCCTTAGATGATATCAAGCAAAATTAGTTGTTTTTCTAAGTTTCGTATTAACTGCAGATACGCGGCTTCAGAAAACTTAAAAAACCTCTTTTTTAAAGTTCATAACTTTTGGGTTTAAGGTTTTTGGTAAATAACGGAATTTATTTCTAACCACTGGAGAATATTATTTTGAATACGATGTGGTCTTTATTTGATAAGTTTCCTTTTTTAGTTTTAATTGTTTAATTCACAATCACTCCATATATATTTCAGCGTTGGTACAACTTAAGGAGGTTGTATGTGAGATGGCAAATTTCATGGGCTCGTTATATTAAGTTGTGTTTTGGTTGTAAACACAAAAAAAAAGTTAAATTTTTTGGCAAGTTGTACAACTCAGTTGTAAAATGAAATAACACAACCTTAACTTTTGTTGCGTTTATTTTCGTCACATCGGGTCACAGCAGTGATGGAGATGATACTAAACGCAAACTTTTTGAAATAGTAATTTGCCCTGTATTTTAATTATATTGGGTGTACACTTTAAACTGTTTTTTATAAATTTACATGGTTTACCTAAAACTTTGACAAGTATATTACTTGACGTTCAGATTGGAAAAAACACTTTTTACTTCGGGGGTGTAATACGGTAATTCGTCTTGTTTGCGTCTTATGTAACATCTTTACTCTTTTTTACTAATTTGCAAAATTAAGTTGCACAACGAGTTTGCACATGGGAAGAACTGTGTATTGAAAAATTGTTAAATTAGAAAATATTTTTAACGAACAACGTGAATTAATGCTAATAGCAGTGATGATTCAGTACTATTGTACTATTTTCAGTATTATTGTATTGGGAAAAATACCGCAGTACCGCCTCATTATTTTTTGTACTTCTTTTTTATGATTTTGTCCTTGTTTAGTATTTTAGCGTTGCTATTTTTTTCACATAAAGCTTAAAACACTTAGACGACTCCGAGTACGCCACTCTAAATGTCGTTGGCTGCACTCTAATTATAATGAAAATGACAACATTGTAAGCAGCAAATTAAAATTAATATTTGTTTTGCAAATTAATGAATATAACTTAGTATGAAGAAGGTTTTATAAAAAGTGTGTACAACTGATTAAAGAAGAAGTGGTTAAAGAAGATTTTCAAGGCAACTCAGATGAATGTAGGTAATTTAATTTTATTGCTGACATTGCTCAAGGAAAATATGAAGTGAGTTGTCAGTATTTTATACTAAACAAATAAATAATAACAGTTACTCTCCGCTGGGTTGTAATATCTAAATTCCCTTTAAACCAGTATGGGGCAAGTTTAATGTCAAGACTGGAATTCGAATTTGTTAGGGAGCTTTTGATAGAAAATAGTATCATCATTATCAAAAAAAAAAAAAAACAATTAGAATTGTACCAAGAGTAGTATGTTTAAGAAATTAATTATTCAAAACATACATACATGTATAATTCGAAAAAAAAAGTTCAAACTTATAACCTAAATTACTTGATGATATTTTGCTGTTGAAGAAAATAAAAAATTTTTTAGCTTTCATTTGTTTGCAGCACTAGATCTGTTAATTCTCTCTTATGTACATAGAAATTGTGATAGGATCTTCGCATTAGCGTGCGGTGTTTTAGTTTTGTGGTTAGTAGCCTTTTGTATTTTTTTTTTTTTGAAGATGAATTTCTTGGTTTATCTTAACATGCACTCTAGGAATGTCAAAATAAATATTACGTTGACCAATTAACAAAAGAGTGCTTGAGTTCAAGCATTTAAATGTGTTTTAAAATGGAAAAGTCTTTGAATATTTTCTTATATTTAATCAAATTTTAAACGTTTTCGGCCATACTCCTCTTTAATAACATAAAAAATTAATACGGCACTGAAAATCCTTTTATTTCTTATTTGCTAAATTAATATTCTGCGTCAGTTTAAAATTGCTTTCATACCAAAAATCGTTCCACACTTTTTTATTACTCAACTTTTCCTAGAATTACTTGAGTTGTAGGAATGAAATCAAGTTGTCTGCTGTTGAAATGAAAATACTTGCAGATGGGAATGAATATAATTTCAGTAGCTACAAGTACCAGCTGTGTGTATGTATTTGGTAACGCCGGTGAACAGTTAAGAGCACATTCTTTCAGAAAATACTCGTACTTAAGTGATATCAAATAAAAATTAAAATTAAAAAAAAATAGTTGAAATACTTTTGGTTATTAAATGTGCAAATGAATATTTATTCAGAATTCTCTTGGCATATAATTGGCGGCAGTATTGTGATAAAAAGCATGGCATAAAACCCATCATTTGATACTCAAAAGTATGCTAAATATTTCGAATTTTTGTCCATAACCTTAAATATTTCTATCGTTCAACAATTATTAGCTAAAGTTTGTGTATTTAATATTTTAAAGCATTTTGCAAGAAATGTTTCTATGTTTCTTTTGCCTATAAAAATATATATGTATTTGATACTTACATCAACTTTTACGCCAGAAAATTGGAAAACTTTCATAGCAGAGTTTTCTTTGGGTGTGAAACTATAAAATTCCCTTCGACCTTTATACCATTTTACTGAATAGAGACTGTCATCCTCCAAATCATACAAACACTTAAGTATTGCCTTTTCACTCTTTCTGACAGCATGTGGTATTTGTACGCGCACATCACGTAGAGATAATGAGAGGCCTAGAAAATGTATGCAAAAACCAAAAAGCAAATTAGTTTGAATGATACACAATATTAAAAATGAATGAATGGAATAATTGAATTATTTTGTAGTAAGAAGAGTGGGGTGGACTGAGCTACAATTTTATGTTTCGTAAAATTGCAAGCAATCGCTCATATCTAATGAAACACTAATATTAATCAGATAATTTTTTTTAATCAATAAAAATACCGTTAAAATCTTAGTAAAAAAAAATTATAAAAAAAATTTAGTTGCAAAATCTTCACCTGAACTTACTTTACTTTTTCTATTACAAAATAATATTTTAGTAAATTAATAAATGTGGTTGTTTTTCGCCGAAATGTTTCCCTATCCAACTGATTCACTAGATTTTAAAAAAATGTGTAGTTGATAGTTAATTTTTTTTATTGCAACAACGCAGATATTTAGTTACAATTATGACGAAACAAAATTAATATCTGCTTAATTCAGTAAAATTTAATGTTACACAGATATGTGTACTTCACCATATGTCTATATAATATCATATTTCCCGCACTGCTAAAGAATCACGGGCTTTTGTCTTGTTTAAAACAATTAACTTTGACTAAAACTTTTAAAACTTAAATTGAATTTAAAAGCAAAAAAAAAAAACGAGTTAAGAAACCTGAGAACTTTTTAAGCTGAGGGGATTTGTAGAACCCAAAAATCAAATGATTGTCAAAATTTTTTATTTCGCCATTGTGCAAGAGTTTCACACAATCGTATACGTTTACTTCTTTCTTACTTGCTGAATAATTTAATGTAAACTAAAATAAGATTTAAAGTAAACTTAAGTAAATTGTTTAACAAGAAGGAAGAAACAAAGATGGGTTTTTGCTTTTTAAATCTGCTTTTTTAGCATCAGGCTGCCTGTGGTAGAGAATGCGTTGGTAGGGATAGCGATGATGGTGGCAAAACGTTTTCAATGTATACGTCTCTACAGTTTCTTTATTAACTAAGTAAATTATAAAAACCAAACGGAAAATAACAAACTTTAATATTAAGTAAATTATTTTTAGATATACACCAAAATTTGGTGTATTTGAAGGAACTGTGAAAAAAGACATGTATTTTTCACTGAAGTCTGGTTTTAAAAAGCGGCATATTTATGATAAAGTTTTATCAGGGTAACTGAATATTAAGGCTGCAAATAACTAGCAGCAAAAGGATAAAATAAATTAATATTAAAAGCTACAAAGGATTACGTTTGAAATTGTCACAAATAGGCGTATGATTGATATTTACTTTGTAAAGTTGAGGTCAAATTGCATCTTGTGCAGATATCTTCTTCCAGTCCTGATCATTAATTTCTCACTAACTTATATTTTGGTGATCTTATGTTTAATTTTTAGCAAAGAATTAGAATATATATGACAACTATTACGGAGTTTAAAACAGTGACTTCAAATACTTTAGAAAGAATAATTTATTTTACTTCTTTATTTATTGACGAAAATATGGTACAACACGAATTAGCCTTATTTAGCAGTATAACCTACAAAAAATAAGCCTCAATTACCCTATATAGTTTTGTACTACATTATAAAGGTAACTTACCAAATAAACAAACAGAGTTTTAATAGGAAAAATAATAAAATAATTAAAATTAAAAATTATATTATTATGTGTGTATACATGTATGTCGAATAGCATTAATATAGAAATTTTTTTTCTTGCTTCTGTCACCAACATATTGGCAAATCTTGAGTTCAGCTGGTTAACATTAACTCTATTTTCAATTTCCGTACAATTATTAGTAATACGCATTGAGCGAATTTCTCTTAATGTCATTTTGAAGCAAACGTTGCCTAACACATTTCTTTCTACGACGAAGGCCCTAATTTCATTGTTTAAGTTTTAATAAGGACACATTTTTCAAATATTGTATGTTGCAGTGTTAGAATGTTATTTGTTAATCTGCAGTAGGCGTTAGGAATGTTTGCTTCTATGGTATTATTATTGGTTATCTTTCGAGGATTTTAAAAGCTCTAAACGTTATTGTTTGGTTTAGCTCTAATGTAAAAGGTTGATACGACATGGAAATAAGATCTCGTTTTGGGAAAACAGAGTCAGAATGTTTGTCAAATAAGAGGAGTCGTGTATCCAAGAGTAAGTGAAAAGGTTATCTTGAATCTAAATGTTTTATTTAGTATGTTTATCGTATCGAGTACAAGTTTTTGGTGGTTTTTAAATTTTTCGTATTATAATTTTTTAATTTTCGAAAGAAATTTTTGTCCGTTAACATTTTTTACTTCATTATTAGAATTTACTTCTTAAACAATGATTTCATCACTATGAAGCTTAAAATTGTGCTTTAGGTCTTTAGTATTGTATGATATTGGTGATTTTGCACAGATACCCACTCTTTCAGCATTTGAAAATCTATCTCATCGGAAGAGATCATATCCCTTTAATCTATAGATGTTATCACGAATGTCAATAACAAACCACATTTCAGAAACAAAATTTATGCCTGTACCAGATTGCTCGAAGCTAATTCGAAATTCATAAATTTGTATACGTAGGCTCTGGACACTTATATAACATGAGTTCAGATCGAAGTGCTTTTATAAAGAGTTCTGACCATAGTGGAGAAATAATTAAATAATGTTTTAACAATATTTTCGATTACTGTGGTAAATCAAGAAAGAGTGAGAAGAACTATTATTGAATGAGAACGTAAAGTAAATAGTAACTAAACAGTCACTGCTATATTTATATTAAGTTCAATTAGTCACGCATTTACACTGAAAAACGATTTACTATGTGATTCATTCAATAACTGATTAAAATATTTGAATGAATTAACTACGACATTATTTACTTGCGACATTAACAAAATAACACAAAAGTAAAAAATTTGTTTATCTAGATCATGTAGGAATCTATAAATATTTGTTTCTACTTTTATAAACAATGAAATAAATATAAATGTATTCAAACAAAAGTGAAAACATTTGCATTAACATTGAAATTAATACAAAAAGGTTGACAGAAAACTTTCCAGAATAAACAAAACTTTCAAACAGCCAGCTTATTATCATGATGACAGTGACAACCACCGTGATGACTGCATGTCATGTCATAATTAACATTAACATAAAGTCATGAAAAGTAAAACTGCTCCTTACAGTAATGAATATTCGCATTTATATACACTAGCACAGACACACACACATTAACACCATACCACTAGTTGAAGTTGACATTTAAACGTAAGTACTCATCGTACACTCTAATATTGTTACAACTACATCTACGTGTGCAGTATACGAACTCATTTATAGATTAGATTTGTTGAGAGAAGAAAAATACTATTGATTGAAAATCAATTGGGCGTGCAAACGTCAAGCATCAAATAAACTGTAAATTCAAAGGATGAAAAATATTATACAAACTCATGTTTTTTGTACGTTTTACACACATATATATATATATACATACAGTTGTTGTGAAAAAGTTTGCAAAAACTCAAACTAATTAATGCTAAACAAAATAAAACGATGTTTCTGTGTGTGCCTGTATCTGCCCGCTTGTTACTTTGTGTGCAAAATTGAGAAAATATTAAATAAGAATATGTGACTCTATTTGGGGATAAAGTAGAGCATAATCAAAGATTGTTATCTAAAGGATAAAGTTTTTTTTAAGTTTTATAATAATTATTTCTAGGGAAATTTTATTCAAACGAAAATAAAATTACGTTATTTTATTTATATTGAATTCAATATTAATTTGTTAATCGCAATAACATATTTTTAGTATATTTTAGTAAATAGTGCTACTAGAAAATTAATAAATTGGTGAAACGAATTCGAAAATGAAAAAGAAACATGACTCTGCGAGAAATGAAAGCAAGTACTAAAAAAAAGAGTCTCCAAACATATAAGAGTACATGAGAGTAACACATGATTAAAAAGAAATCCGGCGTTTTCATTTAGATCACAGAAAATCTTGCGCAGATCAAGGAATTATCAATCAATTGGGTAATGAACATTTTTTATCGTGTCTGTAGCGGCGTGTCAAACAACGATTATAAGATAAACATAAATTGGGGATTACCCATAAGTAATGATAACGTATCTCATTCAGATCGCATCTAACAAAATAGTATTTGGTGACCTTTCCCTTCAGTGGTGATTTTGGTATATTTTATGATTTTATTAACTGCAACAAATAACAGTTATCTACTAATGTATGAAATTGGTGGGTATTTAACAAATGTTGGACTCTTGGCAGGCTTTCGGCCAGTTTTTGGCAGTTGAGCAGATATTGTGTAAAATTGGTAGCTGCTCTTCTAAGAAGAATTTACAGGCCCAACACGAGCACGAAAGAAGCAGTTTCAATAATTATTTTCATTTAAAATTTTCATTTTATTGCTTAGTTCAACAATTCGCCTTAAAAAGAACTAAAGTGAGTATTAAAGCTGTACGCAAAGAAAAGCACAAAATTAAGGTGGCCATAATCTAAGAGGAATATATGAGCATATTAATATTGTATATGAAAATACCACGCCCTGCTTGGATCCATAGGAAACAAAACTTGTATAACTGCTGCTTACTCATACTTTGATCAAATAGAAAAAAATTACATAAAATATTTATTAACAACATTGTGTGTTTAACGAAATATGGTTGCAACTAAATTTCTTAAATTCCGGATATTATGCAAGAGAATATATTTTGAGATGCTACAAATATTCACATTTTTTGTTGTGATTTAAGAAAAATACACATATGAATTGCAAACCATTTGCATTCGGAAATAGCAATTGTCATATTGTTCCAGAATTCTTATTCTGTATACAATTGATTAAACCGAAGTAAGGCAAACGATACTCAACTAATGTGCTCTACCTTCTAACTTTGTGTCACTGAATAAATATTTACATTGCAAGACAGTGAATTTATAATGTGTTCTTTTTGCTAAGAATCGCTTGATATCGACAGAAGCAAAATTATACTGACCTCTGCGACCGTAAAATGAACTTCAGCTGCTTGTTTATAAAACAACATATATCAAGGAATTTATTAAGAAATAAAAGAGACATATCAGGCTAATTGGCGGTGAGGGAAAATTAGGTGGTATTATGCTATTTTCAGTATTTTTTGAAATGTGAATTACAGTAGGACACCGAACTTAAAGTCCTTTCTGTCTATCTATACCGTTGAATAATATAGTGTATAGTGAAAAAAAATTTAACTGTTCTATTGAGACAGGATAATCTGTCTCTTTTAAATTTTGATACAGTACTTGTGAAGTGAAGAAAATACTATTTAAGTTCAGCTATCATTCAAAATCTTTATTTTCTATCACTGCTATGTGGTCACCATGATAATAAGCATAAAATAGAATAAGGTAATACAAAACGCTAATTATCGGCGCGTCTGTGTTGTGCATCTTGCCAAAAAATCGACGTTTTTTAACTCTTCGTTCAGCCGAAAAACAATTTCATACAACCAGCGTACTCTTGAGTGAAACATTCTCAAGTTGTAATAGTGGTGTTATATGGAAATATACATAAATAAAAGGGTTATTCAAATTGAAAGGCCGCTTGTCCTCGATATTTCACCAGAAGAAGATTAAATACCATTGGCTGCCAAACGCCATAGCATATAAAATTATTGTCGATATATATAATCAAATATTTTTCGATATATTCAGTTAAAACGCCATTGAATTTTATTGCAGTAGCCGACGAGAAAAGTAATTGTTAATAAGTATGGAACAAATCAATTTAAGACATAAATTTGTATTATATTTCTCTCTGCAATTTTCCAATAAAAAAAATTACTACATTTGACAAAGAAGCGGAAACTTTAAACGCTACCTAATTTAGCAAACTGAATTAAAATCTAAAAGCATCCATAATTTTATTTGTGTCTATTTGCTTGCTAGTCTGAAAAGCTTTAGCTTAAAAATCATATATTTCTTAACAATATTTAGTAAATTTAGTATCTGCTATGCAACTGAATAAAAAAAGTCATCGAATTTTTTCTCAAGTACGCTCGAAAGTGTCAAGTATCATAGTCGCCATTTAAACTTCATCATGTAATTTTTTGTATCCTCCTTTAAAAGCAGCTAACAGCTGCCCTCATGAGTGAATCGCAATCAAGTGAGTGATTATATTTCAATGATGAAGATGCAGCATTTAGTTAAAGCGTCGGGTTACGAGTTAAGGAAAAAAACTTAAATAATATTATAAGCGGAAAATGTTCTTAACGGATTAAAAATAATTTATTATTTAATTGTGTAGCAAAATAATTATCGGTTTAAGTTATTATTCATTTTTGGAAAATAAGTAAACTGGTTAATTTAAAGAGCAGGAAAAAATTAAAGATCCATGCATATCTAATACAAGGGTTTCATTGACCTGAACTAAAACATGATTCTTTAATTATTGTTTTCAAATAACCATTATATATTTACCACAACAATATATTATTCTAGAAATTGTAATATGGTTGTCGTCACCATGCTACACCATGCTTTTCTCTTTGCGTGTGCCAAGTGAATGCGTGTTAAAATATATAGAAAGTTTGTATGAGCTTACTATTAATTGTATCTTACATATTAATTCATTTTATTAAAAATTCTCCTTTATGTCATTTAACTGTGTTATTCGTTCTTAAAACCAAATTATCCTATATAATAATATATAAGTTACTGAATTTATTTTAAGAAAAGCATCTTGATAAACCTAAACAATCCAATGGACTTAAGCACACCTGTCCCAAGAACAATTTACACTAGAAATAGACAAAAAAATTATACGCAGGGCAAAACAGCGTTTTGATAGCAAAGAATATGCAATGTTCTAAAAGCCCTCATTTAAAGTTGTTGCCAATGCAAATGGCATTTTTACTCAAAATTTTTTTGCAATCGTAGTCCTTACCTACAGAACTTTTTCGGTCTTTTGTAAACACTCTTCTGAGGGCTTTTACGGTAGCAATTAAACATCTGCGCACTTTAACTACTAAATTCAGTAAAGGATTGTGCGAAGAAAATTGTATGCTAAAGTGGGTTTCTTATGTGAAAATCTTGCTCAACATACATCATTCTTCGACTTACGCATACATACTTGTAGGTACATTAATGGATGCCTTTTACTCGAATGCGAAAGATGAGGTAGTAAAATGAATGACGGTCATTGTCTTTTTGATGATGGGATGTATTTTTGGCATCACATGTTGTTATAGCAAAGAGTGCTCATATGTGTATGTACAGATAAATTGCTATGCAAAATGTTAATGCACTAGAGGTACTGGAGTACTTTTCGCACACATGCATATGTATATATGTATGTATGTTTATATTTTAAAAGGATTTTATTATAATGGACATGTGAAGAATAAATAGCATCATATATTGATGCCAAAAAGGTCCCCAGAGTCACTTTATATTTTTAATCTTGAAGTTGTTCGATTAAAATACTGTCAGCTCCCAATTTGCTGTTGTTTGTCAAGGACATGAAAAAGTGAGTTGTTTATACTATTTTATGTTTTTTCTCTCTTAATTCAGTTTCCTCTTGCAACCATTTATTTTTTTCTTTTTTGCTGGACGGTATAATTTTATAAAATGTTGAACAAGTATTTCCGTAAAAGTTATAAAAAAAACCTGTTTCCATCAATCTTATGCTTTGTTTTTTTTTAACAATTTCTGTTTGTTTGATTAGATGATTACTTTTGTCCTCTATTGAGTTTTTCTGCGATGCGCACTTTGAAAAAATGAGTTTATTAAGTTTCTATCAAGGAATCAGAAAAATCGGTTTTCGTATTTGTTTTGCTTTAATAAGGTATTTCGCAGCAGGATACTTCAATTGAATTTTTCTCATTTTGCATTAGGAGAAGAAAGCAAAATGGTAACTGAAAAAAAAAACAAAATGACTACTTCATTGATTCTCTTTGTTGTTTATTTTTTTATTTGAAGCTGTTGGCCTATTGTCGTATCATTTACATTAAACATTTGTTGAATATATTTGGTTTTTTTTTCTAATTTCTCTTTTGTGGCTACACGTTCATGCTGATGCTGTGTGTTCGTGGGAAAGTGGGCTTGCCTTCGATTGTAAAGCAACGTGAATTGAAGTGGAGATGACGGATACATGCTAGTTGCTGTTGCTATTGTATTTGAAGAAAACAAATGATTTGATATTTAGTGTTAAATGACATGTTCACTGGGTAATCAATGACACATTATTATTCAGATTTTGTCTGGACTTCTGTTGTGTTGAGATTTGCTTTTATATGTTGACAATATTTTTACATCTTTATATGCTGCCTCTTTTCTGTATAATCATACGAGTATTATTAACAGCACGATATAGTCATCACTGACATGTAAGTCAGCAAAGTAATTGTACTCTTGCATATATGTGTTGTTAAGACAGTGGTCTCATGGTTAGTGATTTGAATAAAAAGCTTGGGAAAATTGCTTTACTAGAAACATTATTTAAGACTCAATTTATGAAAAGTCTGTTTAGAGTAAAGTGTCATAAAGTGCATAAACAACAGAATGATAAAACATAAATTGGTTTAAGTGTTTTTTCGTAGCTTTAGCTGAATGATATATGAAAAGTGAAATTGGTTTGCTCTATTGACGCAATATTTTGCACCAAATTTTTATAAATTTCCTTGTAGAATTATTTAATGCTAGAGAACGTTCTCTGATAATAATTAATAACACGGGGCAACCGTGAAAAAGTACATTTTATTTCACCAAGGATAAGTTGTAGGCATACTTAAGTGGATTTTTTTTTAATTTTTAGAAATTTGATTTCAAAATCGAAAATTATGAAAGTTTAGTTCAATAATTTTCAAGCACTAGGTCATAAAATTGTTTAAATTAGAATTATATTAAAAGCCAAAGAAATATAATAAAATTTAAAAGTTGTTGTTAAAGAAGACTGACAAACAAATTTTAATCTAAGTAATTTTAAACCGATTTTGAAATCTTAAACTATGCTTCCTTAGAATGTTTAAATAATTTTTAGCGAACAATCTTATGAACATATATAATCGGAAAAATGAAAACAATTTTTTTTTTTACCTAAATTAAGTAATTTAATTATTACGCTTAAGTTCATTATTTACTCTTTCTATTACGAAAGAAAAATTTGTATGTTATGATAACTTCGAACACAGACTAGCAGAATGGCATGCATTTTATTGTCTTAATTCTAATTTTGTTTTACAAAAATTTTTAAATTTGGTAGCCTTTTTTGAAAAAATTTTTTTGAATCGTGTTTTTTTTATTCTCAAAAGTGCATTTAGTAGCGGCCAGGTTTGTTAAAATTGAGAAGGAATTTGTGAACATATATTATCTTGTGAATTCTAATAACACACAAGATATACGAGTATAACTTTATACAAGATAATACATACTGTTACGTTTATTACCACAATAAAAGTTATTTTCGCTTAATTGTAAAAATTAAAATACACACTCTTTTATGATTTTATCAGTACACAGTTTTATTCGGTACTTAACACTCTTATATACAACTGTTTAGTACTAATTGACACTGTACACTTAACACTTCTTTTGCACACACAGATGTTCACTCTTTGAAATCTCAAAGTCAACTATGTCTTCTGCGGTGGACTGCGCCTTTATATACAGATCACGGCCAGTTCTTGAAATGTCCCGAACATACCCGAAATTGCGCATCAGTTATTTCAGTTGCTGGCTTAGTAGTCTTGTATATGTGTTTGTGTGTATCTTTTGTTTACTTTTGCTTGCTGTAGAAATTGTTTTTGTGTCTACCTTGAATCGCGGTTCTTGGAATTTCTGCTACGCAATTTATTTTTGCTTTATGTTTATGATATTGCGTTTTTGTACATTTGTACAATAGGTCGTTTCACACATCTTTGACTATCACTTTGTAACAATACTTTGCAGTACAGTCCACGCAGTTGACTTGTTTATATATGCAACAGCTGCTTCTGGTACTTTTTTCGTTTGCTTCTGTACAAATGCAAACTTGATGAACTGCAAAGCCTCATCGTTTATAAATTTTTCTTAAAATAATAAGAGCCATATCGTAGTTTTTACAATCTGATTACGTATTGCTTTCACTCTATAATAGTTTATTATTTTACTGGAATTTCGGACAAATCATTTTACTTCATCTACTTTCATAAGTTAAGACTGAAAGATGAAATTTTAGGCTCAAACTTGAATGTGTAAAAAATTGTTTGTAAACTAAAATCAATAGATTAAAAGCTATCTGATCTAGAAACTACGACTAACAATCCGCTGCAACTTTTAATTTTCCTTAATTAAGTAATATTTTTATTTTCTGAGGAAAACTAAAAAATATAACTTTTTCAAATTAAACTATAACAATTTGTTGCCTAAATAAATTGACGGCTTATGCGCAAATAATAAATTAAATATACCAATTAAAAATATTTACGACGTCCTCCAACCATTCTTGTATTTTAATAGAATAAAGTGTTTTAAAATTAAAATATATTCAACAAAAAAATGTTAATAAGAGGTGTTATGTAACGATCATTCAAGTAAAACGATTTATTATAACGAATGATGATATCACACATATGTAAACACTAAATACACAGACGCCTTTCATTACAACATGCATAGACAAGTACTCGTAGTAGGTATACGAGTGCAAGCTAAAACAAACAAAAAGTGAGAGAAAAACCAGCCATCAAACAAACAACCAAACAAACATTTATTTCATTAAGGAGGTTAAAAAATGTGAGATAAAATTTGAATTTTATGTGTAAGATTTAACACCAGTAATCAACCACTTTGGATAAAACTTTAATTTTACTTTATTTCAGTATCGTAGTTGTTGTTGACTTTATTGTGGTTAGTTTATTTTGGCGTATAAATGTACACACACCCTACAAGTCACCGAATAACAAGAATACTGCTGCATAACAAATGTGCTTCCAACGAGTTGGCACAAATAGGTAGGTGGTATATTTGCATGTATGTACTGTGAAGTGGATGTGTAAACTTGCAGAGACATCAACTGGTGACAATAAGTAAATAAATCAATTTTTATCTTTTTCACATTTAAATGACAACTGACAGTTTAGAAACTACGAAAGGAAAATGGCTACAAAAAAAAAAATAAAAAATAAAAAATGTAAAACCGAATGTGCAGGAAGGCAGTCATTAAGCGAACAGGTAACAAAATAAAAGAATTGTATTTTTTTGTGTTTCCCAAAAAAGCCACTTAAAAAAGCTTATTAGACTTAAAAGCTAACAGGGGGAAGTACATTTTATTTTAACCTACATTTCGAGGTAGAGGCAACTTTCCTAACTTTATTTAAGTGCTTTCGTTTAATAGTAAAAATGTTCTTTTATTTTTCCTTCTAGATCATTTCTTAACAGACTTTTCCAATTTTTATATAACTTTGTCGAAGAAATATTGAAGCTATTACAGGGATATTTTGGTAAAACCTCTTTAGCTATTTTGGACATCCTCATGCAAAATCATTAAAATTTGAACGAAGGAAAGCAAGGACGACCAGGTTCTTTTTAACGGCTGGTTTGTTAAGGCATACATCTTTAAATTTAAATATTAAAATAAAAGTAAATAACTGGCCATAAAAAATTTGGCTTTTTAGCAGGTTAAATTTACGCCGTTAGTATTTGAGTATAATTTCGGGCATGCTGGCACCCTATTGTGGGGTATTGATAGAAAAAAGTTTGTTATTAACCACAAATTTTCTAAAATCGAATGATGCACATCGATAAAGAAACGTTTCACTGAGTAAATTTTACAATTTGTGTTATGAAATGAAATATTTTTAAAGAAAAAAGTTAAGAGAAGTCAGTAAAAGATTTTGCAGTACAAAATAACAAATTTTTGTAATTAGGATTTGATGAAATTTTTATTTCAAATACATCAATTTAAATAAAAACAAAAAAGTAGCTGGGTAACTTTAGCGGATAAGTAATATAATTTGGCTTCATAAAAAAACAGTGTTTTCAAATTTGGTTTTAAAAATGGAAATATAGCTCGATCTACTTTCGGCTTTTAACTACAAGTTAATCGAAGGCTAGGGATTATTCTTTTATTTTCAATAAAAAAAACTAACAGACTTTTAGCAGACTCATAAATTTCTTGACAAGTTCCATGGAAGTTGCAACGCATGATTACAATCAAAATGTGTTGCATATTTATGAGACCAAGAGTACCAGGTATGTCAATTAAAAAAGACCTGTGCGTGAAAACTTTCATACTCATTCTATTTAAAAAAAAATTTCCTTACGAATAAATATCTGGTTTTGCTCTCGATGGTGAATCTAAGTTTACAATGAAAAGCTAAAGAGGAACACTGGCGAAATAAAAATCTGTCATCAGTACCATCCAATATTAGCTTGTTTTGGAAAAGTTGTGTGAGTTTTCGAGAAAATAAGTTTCGATATTATTGCTTTGAGAAATACGGATGTTATAGTATGCAGCAGATGAATTAGTTCCAAACAAATTTCGGTATTTAAAATGCTAGATGGCAAACAAGAGTAGTTGCAAATACTACTTCAGCAGCCGTGTGTTATATTTGTAAATTGATAGTGAAGTCTGCAAATTAAAAGTTTCATATTTACACGTTGACAGTCTTGCTCTTTGTGATGTCTGGGAACCCAAATTGAATACAACTGTATGACAATTTGATCCATGTCGGAAAATTAAACTTTTAAAAAACACACACTCGAGTTATAATTAATTAATAGTTCTACTCATACTTTGCTTTCACTTAAATATGTAACATTATTATCGTCATCGTTTACGTAAATCCAACACGATTTGGTCCTTTTGTAAATTCTGTTACAGAAACCGTAGTGGTAGCCGTAAGTATTACTAAAATTGTTATACTCAACGTTAATAGAAAAATCAAAGTCAACAGAGCCCTGCAGTGATAGAAACTTTTTTTGTCCATTTATTATACTGAAGCAATAAATTTGTTTCATGTCAGTTAGAGGAGACATTGTTTGTATGGTTTATTTAAGCTTATTAAATCTAACTCTAACGTCTAACACAACGGCATGGTAAGTGTGATATTCTTTTTTTTTTTTTTAATTGGAACCTTTGCTGGGCAGTGCAGTACTGTACTTGGCTATAAATTCCATGTTTTTTCTTTCATCTACACAGTTTTTATTAATTGAATCTAAACATTTTTTTTACGGTAGTGTGGTATTATGCTACCCATGTTTAGCTAGGGCGGTATTTAGTTTTTTAGTTGTTTATGGTTCGCTACACGCACACCTTTCTTATTAATGGCAACCTTTTAGAAATTGAGTGTGATAAATGATGGGCTGCAATAGGCTAAGGCAGAAAACAAAACGAATGACGCAGCGAATAAAAGAGAATAAAAAGCAAAACTTAAACTGTATTTCATCTAGATACCATCGTTCACAAGTCATTCTAGGAAGTGTGAAATGTTAATTTATACAAATTGTACTGATTGCTGTGAAATTGGAATAAAGTTGTGTTTTTTCGATAACAATCATGAGTTTTACGTTTTGTGTTTTCATTTGTTGTGCTTGCTTTATTTCACTTTAGAATAAATTAAACTGCTAGAAGCGGATAGTTAGAAATTTTTAGGTTTTTACTTGTTAAATAACTTGTGCTACGTAGTATAACGTAATTCTTAAATTAAATGTAAAACTTCATGTTATTTGTTTTAAACGTTTTAATGTATTTTTGCAATGAAATATTTATTTTTATTTTTTCTACTAGTTCTTCGTAACTCAAAAGACGGAAGTAATTGAAAACACTGTAACACTCATACGCCTCCACATACAATGTGTCATATATGACGATGAGAGCATATGAATGACCGCACTTAGAAATTTTTATATCGATTAATCGGAAAACATAATCGATTAATTTATCTGAGATTAAAAATTGTGCTAAACAATATAAAAAATTATTTAAAGTATTACAAAAAACATTAAATAGTTTAATTTTTATTTTATTAATTAATCATATTCAAACTAAGAAATCATTAATTTAAATTAACCGAAAAATTTAATTATTCGATTAGTTTAACATACAGAATTATTAAATTTCAATGTTTAGTTCAGATTTTAAAAAGGTTTGAAATTGATTTGTTTAAAATAGAATTTTTGTAGTCAAACAATGTGGTGGCTGTGCCTGCATAAAAATGCACCCTGATGTCGCAAAAGTTCCAAGCAGAAAATATATTATGCAAATGTGTAAAGCTAAGGGTACACTTTTGGTATTTTTGTCCATGTGTTAATCACATTTCGTTTGAAATTGAGAACTGTAGCGAAAAGAACCATACCTCATCCCGAGAATTTGTAGAATCATTATCCCCAAAGTCAAAGACTTGACTTTCCTCCTTCCAGTACTGTCGTCTTAACGAACATTTTCAACCAGTTTGCTTCTTACGTCTCTCATAATTGCAGATAGCGCAAATGGATCTTGGAAATACATTTTTTTGCTGGAGTCTAGTATACTTGATGGTGTCAGTAAAAGTCATTGTTCAATATTCCTAAACAGGCATTTAAACTAGCTGAAAATTATTATTTTTAATTTATTTGCCGTCACATATGTTCTCATGTATGTATTTTTTTCGGTTAATTTGGAAATAATCGATAAATAGTCGATTAACCGTTGATCGATTATTAAACGTCATTCGACTATATGTGCCATCACTAGTTATAACGTGGCATGTGTTACGAGAGTGATGCAGTGCGTACAAAACGAATTTAGTTCTTAACTTTACTATTGCGTTAAGGATTCTAATCAGCGCATTAAACGAATATATTATCTAATTCTACACATTTATTGACCATATTCCATAAGATTATACTACTCGTATAAGAAGGTTTTTAAGCACGTAGTGCTCCCTTTTGTGATATTCCGAAACATTTATAGGGGCTGGATGTGCAAAAACTTTGTGCTCGTAAAGGAATTAAGATTTTATTTGACCAAAAACTATGTTTCGTATCGTAAATGCGGTTTAAATCTACTACGGATTTCCACTTAATTAAAAAAAGCAAAAAATATTATATGTATGAATTTTTTCTGCTTTTATGTTTTCAACCATACAAACCACAACGAAGTTAATTTCCTGTGTTTGTTTTTGAGGTCGTCTTTGGTTGCATACGATGATACGTTGTATGTGACAATTTAATATTTAATTATATCTCTTTTACGATTAACATAATTTAATGTGTGGTACAGTTATTGTGGAGGTATTTGAATGATATTCGCGTTCAAAAGGAAAAGGAACAAAAATTAATATTTCTTAAAATAAACACATTGATTGTTTTTACGTAAAATTTAATTCAATACAAATGACCAGTACACACACAAAATTTTTGTGCATTAATGGAGCTTAATTTAGCTTTATTAGTGATAATGGAGATGAAATGTAACAGGAATTAGTTTAAAGACAAAATAAATTTAAATGAGATGTAGTGTGAGAATCCTTTAAATCCTTCAAAAGATTGATACCACCTAAACAAATTCTTGAAATTCTACTTATGCTTAATTTGAATTGAGTGTAAAGCCAGTTTATAATAGAACGGTAGTTGCCAGGAACGAATCGCGAAACTTGGCTATTCGTTATCTTATTTGTTAGAACTTTCGCTGTCCATGGCTACCCTTCCTTTACATTCAAAGAAAATATTTATAGAATTTAAAAAATACAGTCTTTAAGTTACAGTACACTTGAGCTCTGCCTTCCAATTTATGGTACCGTTGATGACGCCATACCATTGGACTTGAAAAGGGCACTATTCTTGTGGTCATTTTTTCAGGCTTCTAATGTTAACTTACTTATTGTTAAAAAAAAACTGTATTTCAAAGAAAGCTTTGAAGCCGCCAAATTTGCAAAAAAATTATAAAAAATTATTATCAATTTTCTTTGATCATATTTTTTCAAAAAAATTGGTCGAGTCAAAATGGTTAAACGCACTAACGAAACCTAGCTACTTCGCTATTCAAAATCTTTTAAATTTACAATATCGATGCAAAAATGCCTTAGTTTAACATTTTTCTTTCACAAAGTTGCTAGGTCCCTTTGAAAGTACATCCAATTGTTCCCAGTTTGTTATATGGTGTCGTTCGCATCCTTATGAGATAATTCTGCCTTGATTAACATATAGGGCGCCTGGTATACCAATGTGATTGCACATAAGAGTATTTAAAATATGCTGCAGGATATAATAATTCTTTTAATCATGCACTCGTTGTCTTAAACATCAATAAAAATGTGACAGGATATGTAGTACATTTATTACCAGTAAAATAAAAGCTACATCTGTGTATATATTACACATATACGTTCGAATATACATATTTACGGAAAACAAAATACCAGTAGAAAGTTCTTCTTAACATTGTTTTACATGGAGATAAATTTAAGCATACGAGCGCATTTGTTGAAGCAGAAATTCAATATATCGCTTGGTTTCGTTTTCATCTCATAAAAGTTTTTTGCTCTAATATTGTACGGAATATTTTTATTTATTTATTTTCTCTTTAATATAATAATGATTTTTTTTATTTTTAAATCACTATAAATATGTGTATACAAGTAATAGTATTCATCGATTGCAAACAAATAAACATATACAAGCAAGCACACATTTTTGCTTAAAAATATTAAAAAGTTACATTTTGCACAGGCTTGAGTATGAATTAATTAGCACTGCCACATTTTTATTCGATTAAATATATGTATGTAGATATTTTTGCCTTAATATTGGCTTTTTTATTACGTGTTATATGTATGTATGCATGCATGCATGCATGGATATCTATGTGTAAATGAATTAAAATATTGGTTTTGTGCAAGTATCAACATAGTTTCCAATACATTTACACTCAATAGTAAATGTGCGTTATGTATGTATGTATATATGGCTTTATTTATTATTTTACCATATATATATATATACTACTATATATTCATGTATGACCAACTTTTCTCTTTCAATTTATTGTTATTTTGAATGACTTACGAGAGAAAGCTTAATTACAATATATTTCGCTTTGTTGGTTTGTATATTTTCATCGGAATATTTTTATGCGAGTGTTTTCCAAAATGACTGTTATCTTTTTATACTTAAATGGGAATTAATAATGTATGGATATAGTTTTTATTTTTATATCAATCAATTTAATGTTTTGAGTTATTGAAAGGCCATTTGTTTACGCAATATAACGTTACGAAATATATTATTATCGCCACGTTTTCCTTAAATTTTTATCAAATAAAACACTTGTACGTACATATTAAATACTATGTATACTCATATTTATTGAGAGGTACTAATAAATTTTAAGCAAATATATCGCTTAAGACATACAAAATAGTAAGTCTTTAATACAAAAATTGCAAGCTTCTATTGTAATCAACTTGCCCTTGAAATATCATGTGAATTTCACTGCGAAGGTCTGTTATGGATATGTTGTACTTTAATAATTCTTTGTGCTTTGATAAACAATCGTACGCAAATTGTGGTTGATTGTATGAAATTCCAAATACAAGCAAACATTTTAATGATGATGCCAGCACGTTTGATTTTGAAACGAACTCTCAATTACTGGTATGTGTGAGCAAAATTGAGTTGAGACGTAAGGATAGCTTTTTATTCATAGTGAACTGGTTGATGCAAGTTTCAGTTTTATTTGTAGTAGAAGTTTTTATGCTTTATGCTTATACTCGTAAACTAATTAGTTCATAAAGATTGTAAAAATATATTATAATTTAATCTGAACATATATTTCTTTGATTCTTGATTTGATATTTCGACAGGTTAATTTAATACGGATGTTTGAAATAGAATTTCCGTCATCTGTTGTCAAGTTTGGTTTGGAGAAAAATCTTTTTCGTCTCTGTGCAATCTTCATTTTTGTTCGAGAACAAAAACGACCTTGAAAATGACACATAGCCGAAACCGGATTGTAAATAAATTTTCACTGTCACAACCTGTTTTTAATTTTTTGATGTTTAAATTTATATAAATTTTTTTTGAGTGTCGTAATACAGGAAAATATTTTGATGGATCTCAAAAGAAGAATTTTTCTTAATTTTACAAAAACACAAATATTTTACAAACAGTAAATAATTTTCATACTCCAATACTTCCACACGAATCAACCAGACCCTTAATGAGAGTATGTAATTAAATTCCGCACCACGTCGAGGGAAATGTTTACATAATACTTTGCATCTCAGTTTCACGTGAGTTAAACAGCATTATTATTTTTTAGAACTAAATCGCATCTATACACACAACCGTACTTAGATAGATGTCTATTTAACAGCAGGTTTGTTTTTAAGTGGCAATTTTGGTTATCTCTATTCGATAGTACAGAATGCAGTTATTGTTTATCGATATTATAAAAACTATTTTCATTACAAACAATTCTGAATTAAATATATTTGCATGTTAAAGTAAAATGTTTAGGGTCTTGTGGGATTCGTTTACCTCTCGGCATATAATGGTTTCAATTTTTATAACCAGATTATATATGTTAAATATTTATGCTTTAGTTAGAAGTAAACCAATTCGTGTTAAAAATTTTAAAAATCAGATCAGGTAGCCATTAAATAAATTATACAAGATGTGTTATTATGTTGTGATCCTTTTAGTTACTGAATGCAATATAAAACTGAAAATAACAAAAAACCAGAAACTCAATTAAATATGTTTGTTTGGCCTCCGTGGACTGTCATTAATGTCTTAATTCCATCAGGGTGCAATTTCATTAAAGTGCTTTTTATTTGTTTTGTCAGTATTCGTAAGCTCTCTATATGTACACTGATATACGTCGGTGCATATAGAGAGAGAAAAATGGGAGTTTCTACTGCTTTTTTGTGTGTCACAACAAACTACCGGATATTTTATGTACTTTATTTCTCGAATCACATTTTGTTGTTGTTGTTGTTGAGTTTTTGATCTAAATGTGTTTTTGTTGCATAAAAATTTCCATTGTTCATAATGGAAAAAACTTTTAACTTTTTAGTTGTTTTTGTTTTCGCTATTGCGATATAAATCGTTTGTTTTTTTAACAAAACTGATTTTTTACAGTTTACTTGCTGTTGTATTAACAACTGTATGCATGTTGTTGTATCGCTTAGATTCTTTTTTTGTATTTGTGTCCCTTGTGGATGCAGCAAGATACCTCCTTGTCGTTATTACTGCTGCTATGGCTGACGTTGATTATTCGTGTTTGTGTAAGTTTGAAAATCCATTCACCGGTAATAAATTTTAATGTTTGGCAAAACACTTTTCATGCAGAGTTCTTTTTTATTGTTTTGTGTATTGCAGCAATCTTTTTGTTTTAGTTGGTTGTTGATGTTGTTCGTTGTTTGTTTGTTGGGTAGGTGAACGAATTATGAAAGTTTAATAGAATATTTATTGCTCTTTTGAGAAGACATTAATCGATTATTTTTTCCAAATAATTTTAATTAATTATTTCTTAGCTTGTTGAGATTAATTCGCCGATTTACATTTTTTATTATCACTACCTATCCTGGAGAGTTTTAGAAATAGTTCAAAACAAAAACATTCAAGTTTTAATAAACTACCTAAACGAGTTCTTACTTTATTTTTCATTTCTTTTCTTTCATTAATTAATAGGATGTTCATACACAATCATATTCGTTAAGAAAAAGGAATTATGGGTATTAAATCTATTATTGAAAAGCACTTTCTTACTAATTTACTTTCAATTCATGTTATTACAAAATTCCAATTTATCGGTTGAATTGTTTTCTTTGACCCATTTCAATAAATGCTTTTTTGTATATTTCACATTCTAACCTGTGCTTACATTTGGTTTGGGTGCGCTCCATACTTCTAAAAGTACATAAAAGCACTTCTTGAAGCAAAATTTAAGGTTAACAAAAACACAACAATTAGTAACCCATCAGCACATCCCCTCATAGCTGTAGATTTATGGTTGTAGGTGTTCCCATTGTATGGTGCGTCTTAAAGTAATAAATGACTTAATTATGCTGGTGTACTTAAATGGCTGTAGTTGGAAATTTATACATAAACATGTATGAGGCGGTTACATCTAGGTAGCATATGTCGCGTGCAACTTTCTTTTATGAAGTTTTATGAAGTTCAAGCTTATTAGAAATCCACGTACCACAAGATTTTGAAATAATAAAACACTTTCAAAGTGTGGATATATCTTGTTCAAATGGGTTTGTAAAAAGAATTGGAACAGTACTTATTTAATAAGTTTTGTTCCAATTAGCAAATTGTCAGGGAAAGAAAAGACTTTTAGGACGTGTGAATTATAGTATTTAATATGCTTTTAAATAACCGTTCTATGTTTGCTACATAATATGATCGTCGTTACCATACCACCATTTATTTTTTCTTTACGTGTCGAATTTTTTTTTAAGTTTACTTGCTAAAGAAAAAACTAATTTTTCTCCCTACTTGACTCACTCACACATAAACCTGCCACTATCGTAAGAGGTTTTGATGTTGTCTTTGTACAAATGTACACAAAGAAAAATGTTTTAATATAGAGCAAAATAAGTAGTACGCTTATAAGTGAAACGCAAAATGATTATCTTTCATTTCTAAAAAAATAATTACTTATCTGCGCAGGTTTGTTTTTTGTTTCTTTTGAAAAAATAAATTAATTTCTCCAACTAAAGCAAAGAACTTGTAAAAAATGTAACTACCGGGGCTCTGCTATTACTTTCTCTTATTTAAGCCGGAAATTAAATTCTGTGTTTTATATTTCCTCTTCCGGCGAAAAAATACTCATTTCATGAATTTTATAATTTCAAAAATGAAATTAGGTTTTTTTATACCTTTCAGCGAAAATGATTTGTTTTTAGTTAATTATGAATAGCACTTCAATAGCAAATTTAATTAAATAAATGTTCATTATGTTCGCTGGCTTATTAAAGACGTGCATGAAAATAATTTCCTGCAACTACATTCTTATTTGACCTTGTGTTCTGTAAACATAAAATGTAATTTGAAATTTCTTGTAATGAACATTCTGCTTTAATTTTCAGGGTTTAATATTGGCTTTGGGCCTCTAAAGGTTAGTTTATTTTCAGTTTTGTTGACACGAGTATATAACTGATATATTTGTAAAACTTTTCGCAAAAGAATATTTTAGTTTTCTATATAATGATTCTAGAGACTTCAGATTTAGGTCCAGAGGTACTTTTTTTATAGCCTTAATAATTGTAGGACTATTAACTTTGTTAGAAGACGAAATTATGTTAAGCCAATTGATATTAGCCAGCGATAATAATGGAGTTTTCGTTTCTACGAAAAATTTTATATTTTTTGCCTTTTTGTTATACTTGAAATATACTTACGTTCACAAGAAGTGGTGTTTTTTAGATCTTATCCATAACAATGCCGAAAGGCATTAAAAAATCTGTAAGTCCCCTAACATTAAAAGGTGCTGGAAGCATATGATCTTAACAGAGCAGAATTTTATTTAAGAAACGAAAACGCCGTTAGTTTTTTGAACCAACATTTCTCATATATTTTTTCTTTGCTTTTGTTACAGCAAATGGCAAATGAACGTGTAGGGTAATTTCAATTGAAGAATGATGAGAATCATCAGGCAAAAAAATTGGATTCCAGCGATTACTGGTTATATTAGTACCTCTTTTGTAATAAATTTTTTAAACTTAAATAAACGAATGAATAAATAAATATTATCATCATTTACTGCGAATATCGTTAAAAATCTTTCCTATATTAACTACGTTAACTGTTAACTATGAAGCAATTTAGCATATCATGCTGTCGTTTCTTCCGCCTTTGTGTGTTTCAGCACCAAGTCATTATAAAATAATCAAATAATGTGCTTCCCTGTGGGTGCTCAAGAACGCAAAAGAAGTTAAAAAGCTACTGAAGTCAAGCTGTTTAATATGGTGAGTGTTAGTGACAGAGGCTGATGGATCGTAGAGCTGGTGCCCTACTAATTTAATATTGATATAACTGAAGACAGAGTGTGTAAACGCAACACACGGAGACTATTTATGTTAAGTGACAATTATGGTATCGGAAGTTTCCATAAAATAAAAATATACAGAAAATACTAAGAGATAAAAGAAAAGACGAGAATAGGCACAATGTAATTAACCATTATTAGTATAATTCAGGAAATTCCTGACTTATATGTATTTGATCCATAAAACAAGTTGCCGCTCCTTATTCAGCCATTTCATTGATAATTTCGCATTAATTTACTGCATTTTCTGGAATAATATTAATTAATAAATTAATCAAGTTATACATGTGGCATGCGTTGTACATGTACATGTATTAGAGTGGTCCATGCTTACATAGAAAAAACTTTCAAGAAAAAGTTGCGCCATCCCCTAGTTTTGTTACACCTACCATTAATATTATGTCTTAAAAATTTCAGCAACTTATCTTATATACAAGGGAGTGCTCATCGACCTTAAAATATTTGAATTTTGTGAAAAAACTCTGAGAACAAGTTAGAATATAAAGTTAACAAATGTAAACAATGTATCAAAAATAATGTTTTTATTCAGATATAGTATTAAAGAACACACAAAATAACATAAACAAAGAAATACCTAAAACTGTTTTTTTTTCACTCAAAACTAAGTTTGTTAGCATTGTTTTGGAGCCTTCAGTAGAAATGATCTTTCTGTTCTGATCAACGACATGAAGTAAAAATTGTTTTTCCCTTTCATTGTTAGTGAGAATCGTATTGAAATCTTCAAATAGTTTTACACCCCTCTCCGCAGTATCGTTAACTACACGCAAATTTCTTATGCAACTTTTGCCTTGAAGGTAATCAACATTGTCATTCCAAGCCTAAAGAAGCAATTGCAAGAAAGAGTCCTTGATTTCTAAAACTGAGACCGTTTTCAGCGTTCTTTGCGATGCAAACTTTTCTAATGTGGCTTCCATGGACAATTTAGCAAAGTCACCTCTTACTAAACGAGAACCGCCATCAACATCCATTCTTTGAATAATGGCCATTTTCTCGTCATAAGACAGCTTGTCGGAAAAAGGCAACTAGCTCATCAGATAAGTACCACAAGTGACGCTCTAAGACAACCCTTGCTGCTGCACTGATTTCGGGATCAATTACTTCGTATGATTTTAATCTCTTCCATAACTGGAGGTCATTAATTGCTGCATCTGCTGCCAAAGGAGCTTCGATACAAATCTTCGTATATAGGAGTGTACCGAAACTAACTAATCGAACAATTTGTTTTTCTTCTCTTTTCGTTAGCTTAAATACTTGAGAATTATTTCGAAAGAGAAAAATCTTTATAGCATACAACAGTTTTGCCATCCATCGAGCATGATGTATTGGTCCCGGAGTACGCCATCTAATCCTTGCAGGTGGTTTGTTCAGAACAATCATTGTGAGCTCTACTAACTTGTTGTAATCACCACGGACTTGTTTTTTTCTAGCTATATCAGTCACAAAAATCTCAAGAGAATTTCGGCAAACTGTTTCGCACTACTATTGAAGTCAAGACAATAGTAATGATTTTTAGTAATGTATCCCAAATATCGCTAAACCTTCTGAATAATGGAATCTTAAGAGAGTTTGATGGCCAAAAGCACAGTGTAAATACTTTTGAAAGCATTATTTCAAACACGTGATGACGACAAGCAAGCCACATAAAATCACGGCCCGTATTTGCTTCGAGGAGAGTGCACACTCCTTCTTTGGCACCGGTGTTAGAGGCAGTAGTGTCAAAACTCATACCTCGGACTTTATTTGTGACATTCCACTGTTCCATTGTGTCAAAAACAGCATCAGACGTGTTTTCCCCGTCCCTGCAGTAAGTTTAGGTACGCCTAAGTGTTTTTCGCTACCATTACAGGAGACAATAATGGGAAGGCGTTCTACTTTCTTATTACCTATTATATCAGGCAGTATTTTCCCATCCCAATGTATTACAAGTGAATACTTTGGGTCGAATAGTTCTTTAATATTCGCATTGAATTCTGCCCTTGCTTTTTTTTTGCACGTCGAATTATGTTTCGAGAGATTGGGAGTGCAGCAGGATTAGAACCAAGTGCGGCAGACCATGAAATAATCAATCGCACTGCTTCTCTGTCGGTTATTTTGTTACGATCCAGAGCGCTAGTAACATGTTGTGTAAATATACCACTAGTCGATGGCACAACGACGCTTTTACTTGCAGCGACCTGAGTCTTTTTTGGTAAAGTAAACACACAATCACCTTCTTGGTTATCCTTAAAATTAGTAGTTGCACTCGAAGTGCTACTGCAGCTTAAATCAAGTTTTATTTCTTGAGTTGACACTACTGAAATCGAAGCATTATGCTTATCGGCTTTTTTCTTAATTCTTCTGCTCTTTGTTTTCGTTTGAGATAATGTTCTTTGGTCTTTTCTAGCTTCTTGTCAATCGATGTCATGATCATTTTACGCTCTCTTCTTTGATCCATGAGAAACTTTTTGTCTTCCGCAATTTTGATTTAGCTCAAAGCGTTTGCATGGGCGATATCGAAAAGTTTGTCCAGATCTTTTGTAAACAAATGCTCTCTATTTTTCTGTGCTTGTGAATCTCTTGTTTTATTTTTCTTTAAAAGCAGCAGTGATTTGGTTGACTGGTTGGAATACCAAATGCCGAAGAGTTGGAAGTTGGTTCATCCTTACCAATGTCTCAAGATCCCGACATCCAAGTAGAAAAATATCGTCTTTTTTTCGAGTTGATGAACTCATTTTATTGCGCTGATTCCCTGAGTGAGACCTTTAATAAAACAAGAATACCAAACAAAGTTGGAAATGTGCTTTTAGGTTAACCGCGAGAAAAAATCAAATCGTAAGTAAAAAATTATTGAATAAAGGCATTACCATGGTCTAGCTAGTCGAAAAGATAGTGAAAATTTGATTACAAGAATCCAGTACAAACATAAACACAAACAGACAAGAAGAGTTAAATAAATGCACTTAAAAATAAAAATCAAGCATTTTTCTCAAAAATTTTAAAAATAACACTCGATTGAGCATCCTCTTCCGGTAAAGCTTGCCAACTAAAATTATACAGTGTTATTGTTATGGATACATGTTACAAATTCACGGGGTGGCCAATCCGAAAAACAAAAAACAAATTTTTTGGACCACTCTAACATGTATATATATTTATGTATGTATGCAATTTTCATGTCTGCAATAAGAATTTTCACATAAATTACAAGTTCGTAAATGTTGACACTTTTAGTAGTATTAAATCATTTTGCTGGAGTCTCAGAAAACCTCTGCGCCAACTTCGAAGTGAAATAATAAAAAATACAACAAAATGTTTAAAATTGTTGAAATAACGACAACGGCAACTAGACAGGCAACCTACTTACACTTGCTATGAAATATTGTTCTCATTCAAAAATAAGGCGAAAATTGTTTTATTCTACTGCCATTTGGAGTATGTTGCTGCCTAGCGTTACTGAAAATCAGTAGTTGATCTTCAAACCTTTACTATATGTGCCTGCTTGGTTGAGTGCTCGTTAGGGTCAGTGAAATATTTACAAACAATTAAAAAAAAACAACAAGAAGAAAATTTTTTAAGAAAACCGCATTCTTTTATTCATTTCTTTAATGACAACAACAACGGCTACAATATATAAGATTACAGCAATTCTATAAACACACATCCATATACATGTTATTACCTACATATATGCAACACACATCTTTGAGCCAGTCTGTGAGTGTGCGTTAATAGGTTTTGTTAGCGTGCTGCATGCAATCTCTGCAACCAGCATTATACTCGAAAAATGTAGAACACTGAGGATGCATTGCCAGAATGTGTTGCTTTTGTTGCTTTGGGTTTCTATTGTGTTCGTATCGTTAAAATCGCATAATTTTTTATTATACATCAATGAGATTTTTTCCTGCATTTATTTTTTATAATTTCCATTCACTTATTTTTCATTCATTTTACTTTTAAAATCCGTAAAAAGAGTTGAAAACTTCCGTTAATAAAATTAAAATTAAAAAACATAATTTACACACTTTGTGACAATTGCTGAAATAAAAACAATAAGAAACGAAAGGCTGCCGGAAGGGGGTTGAGTAAAGAAATATAAAGGGATCTTTGCTCTCCGCAAGAGAATTTCTAAATATTTATAAAATTTTCAATTGCATAAACATAAAAAATATTCATTCACAAAAAAGTAAAAAATATAAAAATGATTAAGAATGTTATGATGACCAACTCATTTGTACTGAAATTCATTATAATTAAAAATCAATCAGTCCCCTTTTAGTTGATTCCAACTAATCCCTTGAGGGTTCCACAATATTTCAAGAAACGAAAACGCTATTAGTCGGTCTTTTTAAGGGTGTGCATAAACCGTCTCCATTTTGTTTAATGAATCTTCACTCTGATATGTGTTTCGCGTGCACTTCGCCAGAGAGAGAGAGAGAGAGTTGTAAGAAATTGCAGCTGGCCAAAATATGCGTGTGATTCTTCGCAAGCTCCTCCACTGCTGTAACATATTTGCATTCTGAGTTCCATAATTTCCATCCCTATAAAAGAGCCGATTCTACAATGAACCACGTTTTTTAATTTTTGCTTTAGCAGAGATGTGTGAAGTCATCCACACAGAGTTTACTCGGCCAAACGATTGACATATCGCACTTATTCTATTTCTAATGGCTGTCCTCGAACAACCGGCTGAAGTTAAAATATTTTCGAGGTGTCAGAATGACGTCACGATTTCCAGATAATGGGTGTGTGATTAGTGTTTGTTGTAAGAGGCAAAAAGAATATGTAGACAGAATTTACAAACACGAGTGTAAATTGAAGTTAACATATTTTCTCATATTTAATATATTTTTACTAAATACTCTGTATTAATTATTACTTCCTCTTTAAGTGCGTCACACTGCTCGTTGGAGTCTTCGAAATGCTTTACCCTATTGAACAGTAAAATTGAGCTTAATTTCCGTATATACCTTGATCATATTTATGCTACTGATTACACAGATCTCGTTGTATTTATATTTTGCTGGCAAATTCGCCATTACATTTTCAAAGTAGTTTGCAGTGTGTGAAATTTCAGCTTGTCAGTTGAGTTGTAATTTTTAAATGATGTTCATGTTGTGAGTGGCTATAGGACAAACTTACTTCCTTTGATGTTTTGCAGACTTAAAGGTGAAAATATTTATTTTTCAACTCATACGTATTGAATATAAATGCACATTTATGTAAGCATTGGTACTTTCACATTTACAGCATGGCGTTTCAACAATTTCCAAATATTAAAAAGATGTCTGAGGTCTAAGCTGATCGTTCACTACCATTAATTGTGGATTATAAAAAAAAACTTATGTATTTTCATATATCATCAACGTAATATTATAAAAGAATAAGCAAGTTTTAATTATATGCAGAGCATGTTTTAACCTCCATCAACTACTTTTGCACTTTAGTTGTCATAACAATAGCAAAACATATACGGAGCAAAACATATCACGATACTTTATTAAAATTGTATTATCAGAGGTTATGTGTTAAGTATAATTAATTTCTCTTTCAGGTTACTAAAAATTCTACTCATTTGCACTGTTCATTAGTACGAGTGCGATAATGATGACAATCATGTGAAATTGAAAATATGGAATTATTACAACAACAATATCTAGCTATTTATGATGATGAGAGAAAAAGACAATGATAATAAAATTCAAAGGAACTCCACTTTTAGTTGAATGGAAGAAAAAATTGTTTTGTTAATAAGTACATCGCAGGATTGAAGTGAAACGATGTTAGGAGCGTAAATTTCTTTTTACATATTTTGTGGGGTTTCGAGTAAAAGCCATATAATAAGCATTACCGCAAGGTAACTTTCGTAAATTTAATTAACTTTTCTTCATACAAATTATAAAGAATTATGAAATAAATTTATTTGTTTTCCACCTGATGATTTATTTGAAAGGTGTGAGATATAAAGCTAAAAAAATTCTATAATAAACATATGAACGTATAATTTTTTAGAAACTGAAAGTACTTTTCCCATGTATAAATTAACAAGAATTGCTCGTCAGTATTAGCTTTAAGTGACCAATGACATAGGTAAACATGGCTGTGACATAGTCACAACAATTAATTTATGTTCTTTGCAATCTATTGTTGTAGTTGCGTTAAATAAATTACTGTTAATAAGTTCATAAGTTACTGATTTCCATTCATATTAATTGTAACATGGTTTGGTTGCACAATACAATTTTTAATAAACTTCTAACCACAAACGCAGAGTTTTAACTATACAAAACCAATAAAATAAATTTAATCATAACATTTTCTTAATAGACAAAATATGTAAAATTCGTTTGGTCATTAAACAAAATATGAGTACGCTTATTAATTGACTTTAATCGCCTTTGCTCGTACCTTAGCCACTACCAAATAGTAACATAAATTTTTTTCTCTTATATCATTCTATGAGGACTATATTTTTACCTACAATAATATGATTTATTTACAACCATATAAAATAATCATTACCTCAACGCAAAATGATTTATTATCACATTCCTTTGTAATGAGTTCCACGAAAACTCCCTTTATAAATAGATATCTGCTCATGAAATATTTCTCTGGTAAATTATTTCGCTCCTAGTAAAAGGATTTCAATGCAACCAACATATTTTGATGCTTCTAAGAATATAATCATCAAGTCTGTAAATGAATTTTCTTCAGTTAACCTCGAGAACACAATTGTCATTGACTTTACAGTAAATGTTGTTACCGTGGTCATGATTGCCATTTTAATTATGTTGTTGCATTCAGCACTAATAATCCAGAAGCATTCATTTACACAAACACATTTTCGTATTCATTTTCAAACCATGAATGATTCTTCAGTGCCCAGAATAAAGACCAAAACAAAAATAATGATTTTAAATATAGAGAAGCACAACAACTAGAAAGCACTACTAGCAAATGATACCAGCACAAATATGTCGTATCAATTTTACCAGCAGCAACAGTGGAACCTGCAACGAGAAGGAATTGTGTTAAAGAGTTCAGGTTTTTTGCAATTGTGTAACTACTATAACAGCAGTGTAAACCATTTCGAGTTATAAAACGTGTCAACTGCAGCTGTGTCAGATCTACACATATCTACGACTAAAACAGAAGAAACAATATTAAGGAAAATTACACTCAGGTACACACACGCGCACACAAATGCACAGAGTTTGTATACAAGTATTAAATTATAACTTCTTCAAGAGACAAAAGCTTGGAAAAAATTCTGGAAGTCTATTACAGCAACAGCAGTTATACTTATCAGAATTGAAGAAAAAAACCAACAACAACTATGAAGTGAGCAGTTTCATAAAAAGAACCGCACAAATAAAAATATTAAACTTTAGTGCCGGACTTAAGGTCACAAGCACACACATACACACATTAGCAGTAATATGGCATTCAGTATAAATGTATTTACCACTGGCACTCAAAAATAGTAGCACCACATGTATGCTCGGCTACATTTACGTAAAGGAACCTGGACTGAGGTAATAGAAACTTTCTTACTTTTCTAAATTTTCAGTTTTAGTTTTCATAAATATGTATATGTCTGTCTGTATAGAAATGCACTTGCGACTTGAGGTGCACAGAATAATAATATTGCGAGTACTTTGGAACACATCAATGGTTTTTTCTAAGTGTGCACACAATATGAATAGACAGAAGTATGCAGGCAATGGTTAGTGTCGAAGTGTAGAGTAGTGCATTATATTACCCATGAATGGTTAGCAAGTACCTGTACTTTTGTTCCATAATCACGATGGTGATGTTCATTGATTGGTTTTGTTTTCTCTTTGCATCTCTTCTTGCACTGGTAATACGATCATTATTTGTTTAAGGATTTACTCTTTAATGAATTGTAATATATGTATAGATTTGCTCCTTTACCTCTCACAGCCTTATAGAAACTTAAATTAGATGTATGTTCGTTTGTATTTTTAGGGTTGGAATTAAATATTTATCATTGGCTTGAAGTGCTCAAAACATTCATTTAATTTCTATGTATGTGTTGTGCGAAATTCCATAGAGAAATTATGGGGAATTGTACAGAAGTTTCAACGTAGGAAATAAGGTGATTGTTTGAATCTTGGTAATTTTAAGCAGACATGAGGCAAACAGGATGGTGGAAAATATTAAATTATTTAAAATAATTTATAGATCAAAAGGTCAAGTACAAGTTTGTGCCTTCATCGATAAGTTTACAGTAGGCTAAAACTTTTAAAAATTAGTTCAAAATGTACAACGATCTTCTCTTATGTATTTAAACCAAAAATTTCGATCGATATCGATTATCGAAGACAAGCCTGGAAATATGCATATTACTCTAGGGTTGCTTTCACAGCAAAATCAGCAAAAATAGGCTTGCAGGAATGAAGCTTCACTTCATTCCTGCTCAAAGCTATAAACAAAAGCGAAGCCTCTCCTAAAGACCCGATCCTCCATGAACAATATGCTTACAAATCAACTGAAACTGCTATACACCGCCTAACAAGCAGAATCGAAAAGGCTTTGAATGGCAAAAAATTGCTTTCTGTTGATCGGTTTACATTATTGGGTTCTTGATTAAGTCAGTTTCAGATCAAAGGATGATCAAGAATACATCGACTGGTTATAGCGTAATTTATCAACATGAAAAATATGACTTTAATCATTAAAACTCGGGAAAAAAGTTTAATTGTTAGGTCAACAAAAGTATGCCCTCAAGGTGCCGTTCTTTTACAACGACGAAATCTCGAAGGCGAAGTTCAGGGATGATTTTCTTATTATAGTGAGAAGTACGTTTACCTCTGCAGTAACCGATCTAATGCAACAATAGCTTGCCATCACGCATGGCTGCTGAAGGAACTTTCTGCAAATCGGCAGACTAATGTGATGCCTTTCGCTGGAAAAAAGCTATGTCTGGGAACCCCAAGGTTAGAGGACACAGAGTTATCATTATACGAGGTTAAAAAATACCTGAGGGTGGTCTAGTTAAAACTCTTACTCGGAAAAAACATTTATTCTACGTAACATATAAAACATTAAGAGCAACTTGTGTTATTGAAGGCTGTATGGTAAAACATGGGCTCTACTATCAAAAATGATGGCGTGGTCATATAAAATAATAGTAGTACCAATGATAATCTACGCCTGTCTAACTTGTTGGCTAAAGGTAGCACAATTATGGCAGCAATAAGAACGGGCTCTATTTCAGCTTTAGAAAAGTTTGTTGGGCTTCTAAATACCATAGGAGCTGGGGAGGAATTCAGTTATTTTAAGATGGGTACCGGTGCATGAGGGCCATGTGACCAATTGTCTGTCTAAAAACGTCGCAGACGCTCCTTTCATAGACCCAGGGGTTTTTTGTGTAATAAACAATGGTTTCTAACGTAATACGCGATGGGGAAAAACGAGGTCTACTCGATGACTGGAGGATCCGAAAAGGCACACGGCAGTGCAAGAGACTAATTTAACCCGAATGTAATAATGTAGAGGCAATTATAAATCTCAGCAGAAATTATATTATACTCTACCCTGAACGGTTAACAGGGCTCCAGACTTAACCATCATAGGAATAAAATAGATTTGGTAGAAAATGATTTATACACACACCATCAAAAAGAAAAGGAAATATCAGAATATGTTCGATATTCTCTTGCAACCGTGATGATGCCGATGCAGTCGTTTATGCTGGGTAAATTCTAAAACTGTATGAACAGTGTGTAATGCGAAACAACTACATATATTGGACCGCAAGTATGAATTTTTCATACCTTTTTCATACATTGGTTTTGATAGTTTTTATTAAAAACCTTTTCCTTGTAGTATTAATTAGAAAAACGTTAATTGCAAAAATATTTATTAGTAGAGAATTAATTATTGCCTCTCACTGTGAATGCAAACATAAAAATTAATTTAACACATTAATTTTTTATGACTCTCTAATTGTTAATATTGTTGTAATTAAATAAACATTTCGTGGTTTTTGTATATTTAACAATTACGCATATACGAGGAAGTGAGGACGATTTTAGGAAATTTTTTAAAGTATTGAGTAAAGAAGATATGAATTCATTATAAAAGTTGAATCGTTCAAGCTTCAAAACTTTAGGATTTTAGTACTTGTTATTAAACTGCAAAGAAATTGAAAAAAATATTTTAACAGCTTGCGAATAATTTTAAACATTTTTACTTATTCAAGTATTTTTTAGTTTTCAGTAAACAATTTGATATTTTCAAAACAATTTTGTTAAAAATTTTTTAGAAACAGTTTTTACTGTGAGCATGTATGCATTCAGTTGCCCCATTAGAGGAAGCAAATACTGAAAATAAACAACAATTTGTTGTGTGCATAAGTTCGGATTGAAAACAGTTTTAAAAACTTAATTTTCATGTCAGCCACATAAATAAATAAATAAATTCTTCTTGTTTGTTTTTCTGTTTTTGTTCTACCATGTTTCTCTCATTTTATTTTTGTTTATCTATTTTATAATTATATTATTTAATTTTTTTCAGCAGTTCTTCAGTTGGTCATTTTATATTTGTCAAAAGAAAAACAAAAAATTAACCGAAAATATTTTAACATTTACGTTTGTTTAAAATTGGTTGATGAAATAAAGAAAAATTAAATAAATAATTGTTTTTTGTACGACAATTAAGTAAAATAGTTTTGGATTTGTTTCTAATTGATCATTCGTTTTAAAAATACAATTTAATTTAAATTATATTTATTTTGTTGCATTTACTATTTATGATTTTATTATTAAAATTGAATTGATCTTGTCACATTCATTACATAAAATGCAAATTAAATAATTGAACTAAAATGAAAATCCAACAATCCAATGTATTTTTAAAAGGGGAGAAATAATGTGCCTTTTTTATCGGATCACGCATAGAAAACACGTGGTTGAGATAACCGTAAGCTAAGATATTGAGATATTTATGTATGAAAATCATTAAGTGATTAAATATCAACAATAGCTTGTTAATTGAAACAAAATAGTGTTTAAAGGGATTCGCAATAACCATTATATATTTGCCGCAACCATATATATTGTAGTAGTGAACATCATATGGTTGTCGTGACTATTTCACAGCCATGTTTTTTCTTTAATGGTGTAATAAGTAAAAAGTAATAAGCATTTAATCGTTGCTATTAACGACCTTCTGTGTCGGTTTTGCAATCGAAATGCATTAAAATGAATTAGTTCTTCATAACTGATCGTGTTCGCATAAGAAGTGCCCTGGATTAAAAGATTTTTCATCATTGATCGATATACTAAACTACTAACGTATGTAAGTTGCAGTCATTCACAATATAAGAAAATTAAATTAAATGTTCACAAACTAAACTCCACCAATTTTAGTAACAATACTGGATGCTTAAATTTGCATTAATCTGTAATACTTAAATATTATTATTGAATTAAAAGTAATTTTTTAAAAGCGTGTCCTCGAATATAATTAAATGAAAATAGATCCATAATTTGATACACCCAAATAAAATTTAGCGGTAGCAAGACTTTATATAAAGATAATTTCAGCCTTAAGTTGGCTTTCCCTGAGTTGGCCTAAAATTCAGAAGAATGGTCTTACAAGACCAAGAAGTAATTTCTAATGGTCGATTGTAGTCAGTAAAATAAAAACAAGTATTTGTTACATATTCCTTAAAGTACTTACCTGAGTTAAGAATGATATATAGCAGGGTACAGAGTGTATAAACCATGTTATTATTATTATATAAATGCATTTTTCATTGGTTCTTTTAATTAGTGTAAAAACAAGTTAATCCAGGAAATATGGTAACTTTTTATTTCATCATTTATTTATTGATATCACTAAATTATTTCCATAATACGATTTAGAACCTGCAAAGTAGCAAAAAAAGTAAGATTTTACATTTCATTAACAATTCTGTGTCTACAGTCGGATTCATGTAAAACTAGCAGTCATCTATATGGTTTGTAGGGAAATATTTTTAAAATGCTGTGAAATACTACTTAATTGTAACCAATTTTTATGATTTACAATTTTTTCTTACTAATACTTGTAAGAATGTTTAAAACAAAAGTATAATTTATTCCAGCTGATTTTAGCAGTAATCTCATTGTTCTTTTCATTTTAAAGTTTCTTAGCCTTCCAGCTATAAGTAATTAGAAAATTTACTTAAGGAATTACTGAAAGAAGAATGAAATAAAAAACCAGAAGGAAAAAAATAACACACTAAACTCAAACTAATTAAACAACGCTTACTACGGAATAATAGATATATGGTAAATATATAAAATAGCTATAGGAATGTTGGATAAGTCCAAGAAATGAAAATATCTATTCCACACTTAGCCAGTGAAGAAACTGTAAAAGCTACTACACATTCACTGACGAAGGATACAAACACATAGACCTAAAACAGCAGAAAAAAGTTATATTTTTGTTCGCCTTCAATTTACTCATGGCTTTACTTTTCCAGATAAAAAATAATATTATTTTTAGGATTAAAGTTTTTAAGCTTCGATAAAGAGCTAAACATTTTGCTCTTTCATTTACTATTTCTCTTATTTTGACTGACCGTCCGACCATTCAAACAGTCAGCTGACTGGTTGGTTGGCTGCCTAAGAGCACTACAAAAAGAAATAGTAAAATAAACAAAACCCAAAAAAGAAGTAGGCATGAAAAAGCAAGCGGTGTGTTAAAAAGTGCTACTACAATAAAAGCAACAATAAAAGCAACAGCAAGAACAAAATTCTAAAATATTTTCTATTCAGGTGCAAAAAAATTATTGCATCTACAAAGTTGTTAAGTACTTTGTCGATACAGATGAAAAGATGTAAATGCAACTGCAGTGTTTAATTTATATTCACTGTACTAAAGTTATTTAAATAAGAAAAATACAATTCAGTGTAACAATAATGTGAACGAATTTTAACTGCTCAATTCGAATCGTGCACCAAACAGTATATTTTGTGAAAATCAGATAATTAAATATTTATATGAAATCTACTTGAAACTTAATTTTTCTTTAATAAAATTGAGTTCTTGAGTTTTAATTGAGAAAATTGGCCGAAAATAATATTTATTTTTAAAAGCTTTAAGTAACAGGAATTAAATATACAAAGGTTGGAAGCGGGTAAAATAGAAAGAAACGTAGGAACGTTGCTAACAATTATAATTGCAGTGTCGTCTGCAAAGGTTGACGTACATACATATATGTATGTGGGCTTGTTGGCATATACGCTGTATAGATGGTGTATAATAGCGGCCCTAGCACACTACCTTGAGCTACTCCTGCACTGATTTTCCCATCCCTTGAAAGCTGATCCTTTGACCTTACTTTAAACGTTCTATCTGACAAATATCCATTGAGAAGCTTGTGGGTGTTTTCAGGAAGAACCCGAGCTATTTTAGTGAGTAGCCCATCACGGCAGCCTTTATCAAATGCTTGGGAAATGTCTATAAATAAAGCTATTGCTTCCTTTCAAAACCCGACCTAATAATGGTAACGATTCTATAGACTTGTTCAGTCGTACTATGCCGTGCTCGAAAACCACACTGATGATCTGGTATAAAGTTTTGTTTATTTAGAAATGGAGTTACACTCGAGATGAATAATTTTTCAAATATTTTTGACAATACTAAGAGTAGGCTAATGGGCCTGTATGACATCTAAAAAGAGCATGGGAAGAAGCCGACGCGCAACATGGCATTAAATATGTAGCGTCCAATTCTTACAGCTGAGTTAGGTAAGTTCTTATCATTGATCCTGTAGTACGATCAGGTCGGGGCGATTTCCTCATTTTTGTATTTTTAATTGTCGATTTTAAAAAGATAAACGATTTCTTTGCAGTTGTTTAAGTTTGCAGCTTTTTGTGGAATTTCCTTTTTTTAGGGATGTTTATTTCTTATACAGCTCTTTGGTTTGATTTTCGGTAGAATCAGAATATTTAAGTTATTCATCTTCTGCGTTTGAACTTGAAAATGTCGCATGTGGGGATATCATGGAAGCGCAGTCAAGGTTTTTCTCTTCTTCTGGACGTTGTTGTTCTTTTATCTTTCTTTGACTAATTCTTTCTAACTTTTTATTGTATTTCTTGTATGCTTATGAAATAATATTTTTGCGTTCCGTCTACGTCTACAATACCCAACTGCTCT
This sequence comes from Phania funesta, assembly GCA_963932375.1. NCBI lineage: Eukaryota > Metazoa > Arthropoda > Insecta > Diptera > Tachinidae > Phania > Phania funesta. The sequence continues at coordinate 82,163,509 of OZ010653.1, read as the reverse complement.
TTAAACTTTTAGATACGATTCTTTTGGATAAAAGATATTCATGCTTTCTTTTTCTTTAATATAAGCCAATGTTGTTTTTCGAGCTTATCTATACAATAATGCAAGCCTAATTGGAGTAGTGGCTTTTTGCAGCACTAAAATTAATGCCTCTACAGTGCTGTGACTTTCAAACTGCTTTTCTTGTCTTAGAGTATGGTAGAATTGATGAAATACAAACAAATAAAAATGGCAATGAATTAGCTTTCGAATAAATCCATATTCTTGGAAAATATCACCATTTATCTCGGTCTTACTTCAGTTCACAGAAACGCCAGTGTTATTTTGCTTTAAAAGCAAATCCGAAATTAAGTTTATTATATTTATAAATTCTACAAGCACCGCGCATGCATATCAAGTGTGTATTAACATAAAAAAGTGTTTAGAAAAACTATTAATGCCGATCACCTGCCTTCTATAAAGTTTTTGCTGGAATATATTCTTTAGGGAAAACACCCCCAAGCATTCATTTTGTTAACATGATATTTGGACATGATTTTAGAAATTAAACACACGTTTAAGTATCATTTTTCTTATATATTGTTCAAAGTCATTTCATGCTTCGCCATAAGTCGACTAATATTCTTAGAAATCAATTTGATAAATTTTATTTTCGGTTAAAATTATTTTATATTTAATTTCTAAGGTTTGTTTAATTAAAAAAAAAAATTTGTTGTTTATTAACACGTCTATCAAGAAATGTGACTGACTTTGGCTTTTATTAAAATTTTTTTTCAAGTCACGTACTTGCACCTTTAATAGAAAATTATTCAATCTTGATAAGATATGAAATTGAATTCTTGAATACTTAACAAATACCTTTCAATTGTATGAGTTAAAGAAGAGAACTTAGTTCATTTATAATAATTTGTGACTGAATTTTCAAATAGAAATAATTTTGATTATAATTCAGGAAGCTTTATAATATCAAACCAACCTTAACAAGATTTTTGTTTAGAAATTCCTAAAAGAACTTACCAATTCAAACCACATTTATTCCTCGTTTGAGTTCCATTTAGCACATGTGAGTTAGTTCATTAGAATTTTATAATCAAATAATTTTTATTTATTTTTTTTTATAAAAATCTCTTTAACACATTAATTATGTTTCGAACCACGTTGTGGCAGCACTAAAGTTGATTAGGAGAACACACGAACTAAAGCTTTTATAAACAAATGCAAAAATCAGACTTAAATGCAATAGAAATTGTATGCGGTTTCGTTTTTTTCAAAAACACAAATTGCATGGCAAATTTTAATGAAATTTCACCAGTTTGATAAGAATTTTTTTTGTGCAGCACACAAAGGTCGTTAACCTGCTTTTTTTAATGCTCTTCAAAAATGCTAAAGCAGACCAAAGGAGACTTTAATCTTTTAATCACTAAATCGTTAATAAATATTTCACAAATAATTTTGTTTTCAATTTTTTTAATATTATATTTTTATTCTTGCTTTTATTTAATCAAAATTTAAAATTTTATATTACTTAATTATATTTCCTACTCCTCACGCACCACGTTCACTTGCTTTCCGAGCGAATGATAAACTAAAGTTTTTCCTTTCAAGTCTGCATCGTGAAATTTTCCTGCATTTGACACACGAAATCATGTTTAGTTTCTACGCTACACACAACTGTGCAGTAATTCTTTTGGATGAATAATAAATAATCGTAAATTTTTATACATCCGAACAAATGTGTCGTTGTGTCTTCTCTTTTCAAAACATGTTCTCTCTTCGTATTTTTATTGTTGTATTGAGAAACGTAGTGGTGAATATAATTTTAAATAGTATTTCGTATTTAGGTTATTGGCTCAGAGACATTACGATTATGAGAACGAGATAACTGTTGGTGCGTAAGAGAATGAGAAAATTTAAACTGCCCTCGCAGGCAATGTTGGGAAGGAAAGTAGACCGATGTGTGTAAAATCAACAAGTGTTTGTTTATTTGAGCTCTGTAAGTGGTTTTCATTTGTGTAAAACAGTTTTGTTTTATTTTGCATACACGTGGTAAAGTACGAGTTGTCTGGTGTTGAGTTTTTTTATTCTTGTAGTTTCCTTTTACATGGGACTTACTTAACATAACATAGAATCTCCAATTCGTTTAGTAATTTCTCAATTCTCCAGCTTAACGCATCTCTCAGTTTTGTAGAATTTCCCTTTAGGATTGGGAAAATCAGCCCTAAAATATTCAGAGTAAAAAATGTTTTTTGGGAAACAAATGTTCTTAAAAGAACGGTGGCTAAAATAGTTTAGCGTTATATTGGCTGAATAAAAAATATTTATGCAAAATTTTTAATTTAAGGAAAATCATTTTCGAGATATTTAGAAATTAACACTTTAAAGCCCAAGTATTCATTTAGTAAAAACTAAAATATATATATTAAAAAAATTTTTCTAAATTTAAGAAAAATTTTGTTCGGGATAAGGTGTTTGAAATTTGAAATATCTTCGACTTTTTTAAAAATTATTATCTAGCCAGCAAAAAACGCACAAAAAACATTTTGTCGTTAAGCACTGCGATATAAGTTTTATAATAAAATATTAATTGGAAAATACTAATTTTTTAATTTACAAATTTATTTTCTTATGCACTTAAAAGTATACGACGATTCTTCTCTGTTTGGATGTTCAGTTTGCTAACTATGTTGGTTCTTACTTAAGTTTTGCAAATAAAGTAAAAAGGAGTTATTTCATCTCTGCAGACTTACGACTAGTATTTCAATAGTGCCTTTCGTAACAAAAGTAATATGATGTTCTTATCGTCGTTATATCAATACGTCGCATGTAACTTAAAATGCAGAATAACGTAAAATGTATAGACGCTATGAAATGCGATGATGCGAAAACCTTCAGTTTAATTGATTTTTCTAGCAAATGAGTCTATTCATATCCCTGCAGCACTAGACGTATGACTAATATGGAATTTTGTCTTAAGATAAATATTACTCATACCTACACATGCGGATATGTAATATGTGAAACTATCACACAATCGCTATCAACAAATTGAATTAAAAACTTTTGCTTTCTAACAATCAATTACCATTTTATAATAATAGCCTTCAATTAATACTTTTTCACTTTTAGATGCAGCAACATGTTCATTTGAGCATAATTACTTTAATAGTCTTATTTAATTCACATGTAATGTACTGCAAATTATACTAAGTTGTATAATTCGTAAATATTAAGGTACATTCTGAATCCTCCTGTATTGTTCTTCTTATAAGAGTAAAAGTATGAAAATAATTTAAATGTAATTTGTGTGAGTAAGCAATATATTTATATTAGCAATACATTATAATAAGGAGGCAAAAAGCAATAATTGTATATTTCTGGGAAAAACTTTTGTAAAATGGATTAAATTGTTAAAATACAAATAGGCGGTTGTAAGTAGCTGTATCTGTTTACTGTTAATTTACTTTTAAAGAAAATATCGTTAAGATGAATTTATATTTTATCATTATTTTAAAAACATTTTCTTTTGATTTTTCATTAAAGAAGATTTTTTTGGCCGACAAATGTATTTGTTTAGTAATTCCTTTTTATCTTCAAAAATACGTATTTAACCGTAGCATGCTTTCTAACAACTTATGTGTGATAGTGAAATCAGCCATAGCTAGATATAACATATGTAAGATAATATCTATTAGGATCTGATATAAATTATTTTTATAAGTTAGCTTCATTGGTTGTTACGAGAAACATATTGGCATATAAGCCTCATGGATCACAAAGCAAAATTTATCTTTTGTTTTTTTTTTTTCATTTAATTTAATGGAATGACATTTCACTTGCGTTACGGTATTTGATACAAATTTTTTGCCTGTACTCTGATTGTGTTTGCTGCTCAATATGTTAGAACATTAGTATAGCCTTTGTAGAATTATGGCGGATTGATTGCGTGGAATAAAAATATATGTGTTTGTATTTCTAGACAAATAATTGAGAAACAAATTGTCGTGAAATCAAAACACGATAAGATATTATTTTTGCAAGATACATACAGTATCAAACAAGAAGGCAATAAACTTATAGCACAGATCGAAGTGTCTGCTTTTATGTTTTTTTTTCGTGCGGAGCTAAGATTGAACTGCAATTTGTTTAAATACTTTTATAAGGCATCAATGTGTTTGATAGAGAAGGAATTCGAATTTACTTAGTACCTCGTAAACTCTTCTACAACGATTTTTTAGAAAGCGTCATTCATTTGTGTTAGTATCAAAAAGATTTAAAATTTGATCTCCTGTATTGGTTTTTAAGATCTTGAGAGATACAAGATAAATAACTTTAAGCTTGCTAATTATACAATTTTAAAGAAAATTAAACCAGTGATTACGAAACTAAGCACAAAATAACAATAATTAAGATCACTGCTCTATCCACCTGAATAAAATGAAAAAGTACTCCCATATGTGTACCGGTACTTCAAGCTCTTATGTGGAGCTTCTCGATGACGTAAAAGACAAAGCGAAGCTGATTACCGATGACAGCAGAATAGTAAACGCTATTGGATCACTGGAACACCGACGCAGTGTGGATTGTGTTTCATTATTTTATCATTATCACAACGAAATGTGCTCTAATGAAACGGCGTCATCTAAATTTACAATTTAAGGCAGCTTTTGTAACTGAGGTGGTAGCTTAAATTTTGTGTTATAAAATGAATTAATAAAGTAAAACTTCCACCAATATCTTGCTCAAATAAAATAAATAAAGAAAAATAAATTACAAAAATACGTATCCTGTTTACACATTCTCCTTTTTAAAGTATTGAAAATCATGTAATTCCAATGTGCAAATACGTAGCATAAACGTCATTTAAATTAAATTGAAAAAACAATATTTAAGAAGAAGTATAAAGAGAATTTTAAACCAGATAGTGAACAACGAACTTTTGGTACTAACAAACGCACTCCCAGACAATTTTTCCATATTCCTTTTAAACCAGATAGTGAACAACGAACTTTTGGTACTAACAAACGCACTCCCAGACATACAGGTAAGTGTTATTCAATTTCTACGAAGTTTTCTTTAGAAGCAACAGTACCAATACAACTACTGAGTGTTAAACTAAACTGAATGAATTTACAAAGTGCTTAAATGTATTGGCTGCCATTTAAATTTTAAAACATTAATTTCCACATACAAATGACAAAACGACATTTTTACAACTAAAATTATTTGGGAAAATTCAGTTTCATTTTAGAAATTATAAAACTTTCGCGTTGTTGATTACAAAACTTTTAGTAAACTGCGGTTCATTTCTCGTTGACAGCTGAGTACAAACTGCAACAGTATTGTTACTCGAACATTTTAGAAAAATACAATTAATTCAATCACACATTTGCTTTTGTAGCAAGAATATATGCTGCTGTATAACCGACAGATTTTTAAGTGGCAAAACGTCATTGTGATTAAAAGAAAATGCATTTTTACTTAAATAAATAATCAAAATTCTTTTAAACTTTAAAAATAACAGATACTTAAAAACTAAATTTAATTTCAAATAAATTTAGTATTTGAAAAGACGATTTTGCACAAATATTTCGTAGTTATTTAGTATTGAAAAATTTAATTTAAACGATTTGTTGGTTTCATTCGCCGGAAACAGGAAATCAACAAAACGCCATGTGTATTTATTTATAACGAACTACTCTTTTATCAAATATCAATCGTATGCTATAGACGTACAACACACGCATGGGTATTTAATGACTAAAACCCTTTTTTTTACTTAATATCGTAAATTAAAAATTCATAAACTAAAAGACGAAAACAACAACTAATCATCAGTACTTGCAAACATAACCAGGCTACAACAGCATTATCATTTCCATCATGATCATGAGCATCTCTGTACAGGAAGTGGAATAAAATTGAATTTAAATTCAGTAGTAAAATAGGCGACATACAGCAGTCATAAGAGAATTCGTGTGTTCAATGAACTGAATAAAAGCAAAATGTTCACAAATGCAAATATACAAGTGGTCAGTAATATTTTTATAAATAGAAAAAAAGTGTTATGAAGGGAAAGATATGTATAACAGCTAAAAGGGAAACTCATAGTAAAACTGACTTTAAAACAAGTATTCCAATATCAAAAGACCTTATTAAAGAAATAAGGAATATAAATCTCTATTTTCTTTATTACCTTTGTTTAGATATTCATGTTTAAATTAATGGAATATGATATTGAATTGACCTGAAAACAATTTTTCGCTCCCCGATAAGCACATGTGCTATTGTGCTATAGTGCTATTTTTCTCTTTTCCATTGAATCTTTATAAGCATACGAAATTTAATCGAAATCAATATTTACCTATTGCTTACATTACTGTTACAAAATCTTACTTTAATAATATTATTAAGTACCTTATATTAAGAGCACCTTCTCGCTAAGGTCAAGGTGTCGGTTCTTTTAACCTTTTGGTGTCGAACAGTGACTGATCTCGGGCAGAAAAGTTGGGATCTGCTATTAGTTTGTCTCGTATATAATGTTTTCTCGGACAGTAGCATTTAGGTCTCTGCGGATGTTCTCATTAGTTAAATAATTTAGTTTTCCGTTGAGGTGTAATCAGGTTTTGTATAATTTGGAAATCTTGTAGAAGATTTGTGTGTTCGTTTACTTATTTTTTGACTCACCGTACTTATGTTTGCACTTATGCCATAAAATCACTTTAGGTTTTAGTTTCAAAAAAATAAAAAAAAAATTGTGAATCGGAAAGAGAGTGAGTGGGAGATGAAATTACAGTACAGCCTCGCTTAATGCCACTAGTAGTTATTTTGGAAGTTGCTAAAATCAAGCTTATTGCGGAAATTGCTTCGGATCAACTTTGATTATTAAATATGATTTTATCTCCTAGATATGCATCAATTCTCCTTCAATGCTTATTTCAAGTTAAACTGGAATTATATATAAAAGACAGGCATGGTCTTTCAGTTCAAATAATTTATTTTCTAAACAAACTTAATTTAATTAATTAAAATAATCAAATCATTGAAGCGAAATTGCTTTAATTGTAGTTTTTTTTTTTGAGAACGTTACTCTAACAATGTGGGCAATTAATAGGTTGAAATAAACGAGAATTTACGTTAATTGATTGTTGAGCTGAGCGCGGTTGTAATGTAGTTGGTTCTATGTTTGTTCTCTTACAACTTTAAAAATAAAACCACAACCTTGCACATACTTTTGAAAAGATATCGATCTTTTTACCAAGAGTATTTGCAACGGCTGGTAAATTTGTTGGAAAATGTTTTCTTGCTATTGCTATATTTTGTAAAAGTACTTAATATCTTCTGTATTGGACATACAGAGACGCTGCAAAATTTCTCAAAGAGTATTTTAGCCGCAGAATGCACTGAAAACGAAAATAACAGCTGATTGGCTATTGCTTAATTAATACTGGAAAGTTTAATGGGATTTATTTCTAGAAAAAAAGGGAACATTCTTACCCTATTATTATACTCATAATATGTTAACGCACACAAAGGGTAGTGTATTTTTTTAGATTTTGTCATTAATAAGGCCGAAAGACGTCGTCCATTATGATATGTATGAAATCCCAAATAATAAGGATGTGTAAGCATGCACTCTGATAGAACAGACAATCTTTCTTCACTTGAATCGAAAATTGATTCTAGAGTTTTTTAACTTCAGCTGTAACGTCCAACATCTTATCCCTCCACTGTTCGCGTTTAGAACCACAATTCCGATCGAGGATAAAAAAAATATGTAAATATAGCGTATCCCTGAAGCTAATGCTTTAATGGAATGCTCATGTTGTTTTTAATCCTTCAAAAGTTTACAAGCAACTCTGCCTTGAAAGAACTCATGGGTCCATGCGAAGGAAAATGCATACTTCTTAATTGCAACCTTTAAGCATATTTGTTTTTTCGCGCACTTGCAACACATGTGACTTACTTCTGTTCTTTTTTAACTTCAATAAGTTAAAATATTTACTTGCAAAGGCATCCAATTTCATCTGCTGCAATTTAACACTGCGCAAACTTTTTTAAACAACCTTTTTTACGGAAACTAATGTTTCTATAAAAACAACAGGTATTTAGTTAGTAAAAAAACACAGAAAAAAATCTGCCTGTTACTAAATAAACAGAAGAAACGAGCTAAAATATGGCATTCAAATTACCATTCGTCATCACAACAAACTACAAACATGCACGTACGACTACGAGGCTGTTACGTGTGTAAGCACATTAAAATTCAAATTTTCGCACTAGAATGTGTGAACCTGACTGCATAGAAGCTCTGTTTTGGTTATAAAATATACAGCGTCGTGTAAATAGATGTTTTGTTTTGGCAGGTTTACTCCTCGTGACATAAAATTTTCCATTTGATATTTAAATAAAGAGGGAAAGCGAGTTCGGTATCTTTCAAAGTGGATGTTTTTATAGGAAAGAAATTTAACCACAATTAATTGTTGACATTTATTTACACTTCAAATTAAAGTGTTATGTATTTTTGTACTTGTGTTTAGGGTTAACTTTTAAATTATTCACAATACAAAGCAATAAAATTGGACACACGTTCATGCTTTCGGTATGGTTGCGACAAGTCTTAAATCTTCAACACTTCAAACTATCGGAACAACAAACAAAAGAGAAATGGAAAAAAAGTGTTAAAAAAGTTTTTGGTTTTTTAACTTTCAGTTTTGGTTCTGCCCAATAATTTGCTTTGTTAAAACCTGTTTCTACCATAACGTCACGCAATGCGTGCGCCTGTGTGAGTGTAAGGCTTGTGTATATTGCAACAAACACACAATAAACCGTAAAAGTATATTAGTCAGGAAAGAAAACAAAACATCAAAGTATTCTAAACTTAAGAAAAATTAAAAATTTCCATTTAACAAGTTCATATTTTGTAGGCCATTAGCCGATATACTCACTAGTATATATATATATACTTTAAAATACTAGTTTCGGAGTGCTTCGCTACTCCTATTGCTAATTCAATTACAAACATAAATATTTAGAAGATATTCGTTATTACTAACGGAATTCTAATGAAAAGTTGCAAAAGTGTTGACTAAAATTGTAAAAATATATTAGTCTAATAAGACTAATCAATAGTTCCTAGTCAATAGTTCGAAGGTAGATACTCAATGACAAGGATATGTTAAATATCAGCTGAAAAAGCACTACCTCGATTATAATAAGTCAGTATAACTTGTAACAACATCAATAGTCAATTAGTACAGTTTTACTATCAACACTTTCTATAGGACGACTTCAAGCTGAAAAATACAAACATGTAATGGTTGTTGGCGTAGCTGAGTCTGGCAAAAAAGGTCTATGTATATGATTTCTGTGTTTTATTTGTTTTGATAATTTTCTGATCCACATTAGACGAATGTAAAGTAGTCGTATTCTGGCCATAAGCAAACGCTAGCTATAATACTTTGCCAAATGGTAAATTTCGGGCAATATCAGCTACTACGAGAGTTTTTTGAAATTAATAATAGATCCCAAGCCTCGTTTTGATTGACTAATTCCTTACTAATATAAGCGAAGCACAGAGGAAATTTATTATGAAATTTAAAATAAGTTTTTAATAAGAAGCATATACACCAAGTACATATACGGCAAAATAAATGGGAAGTATATGCGAATAACATATGCAGCCAGCCTGATTTTGATCTTACTTTTTTCGCATTCAATAGATATATTTACATTTCTTCGGCTTTTTGTATGGTTATGTTAACTTATTATAGTTTCCGCTTTATAAAGTGTGAGGGAAAGGCTGCTTTACTTTTAAATAAAACACCGTCAAATTTTCCCATATAATACTCTAATTGTTCTATTATACACTGGCCTCAACTGTCCAAACATGCGTCTGCTTAATTATTTTTAACAAAAAGGCACACATGTACAAGGATTCGTCCAGTAAATTAAAAAATTCGTTTAATTTATTTGTTTAAGGCTTTGTAAATACTTTAACCACCCTCCATTAGTTACCGCAGACGAATTTCTGTTAAATGCAATGAAAGTTTGATTTTATTTATTAGAAGAAGAAGTACGAGTATTAATAAAATCAATACTGGCCACTGTGCGAGGGTGAACGTTTATGTGAAAATGTAAAATATTTTGATCCTTAATTAAGTTGTTATTATATGACGCATAAAATAACTGGATAATTCCTGTCAACAGGGGTAAATTTTTCTCAAATTTAATGCTTTACAACGATTAGACACATTATAACCATCGCCTATATGCTTGTACGTTTTTATTATCTTGTTGTTGTGCACATGTCGTTGTAGTTGTCGAAAATATTAGGAAATTCCTTCCTCCATTTATAGCACGTGTTGTTTAATAACAAAAGTGTTTTACAAAGTCACCCCCATGCATTTCATAAGCAAGAATGCGAGGATGTGTTACTATTCTACAAAATCATTTTTTTTAGTTGCTTATTTAAGGATTAAACCAAATAAATATTTAGAGACAAAACCTGCGTAAGGGAAATAAAATATATAAAAAACGTACTGCTTCCTTCAAAGTGCTTCTAAAATAAGACCATTGCAAAAATGTCAACACAAATGACTGAAATATTTTAACAATTATTCGCTTGTTTAGTTGTCGCTTGTTTTATGTATAAGTTCGCCCAAGTGAAGTTGTTTTAGTTGTTTTTGTTTTATTTAGTATCGTAATAGAAAATATATTTTAAATTATTCATAAACTTAAAGAAAATCCACACATACACTTACAAAACACTGTTTGTTACATTCGAATATATCGATCAATTTATTTGCTGACCGTGTCACATAAAACACGTTTAAATTAATAAATGAAGAATATTGTTGATATTCACTGATTTACGTAAAACAATGATGCGTGTTGAAAATGAAAAGCAAAAAAGCAAGAAACTTAATAAAATAGAATAAATATACGAGTATCAGTAGATCCTAAACAAATTTGATTGCATATTTTTATTGATAAATGAAAAACGCAATTCTAGAAATTGTTAGAAATATTTTAAATTTTGTAGAAACTCACAAATCTCTAGAGGTGGGGGATTTAAAATATTAAAAATAGAGAAAAATGAAATTACGGTGAATGAATTACTACTCTGGATAAATAAATTAATAAACTATTGAGTTCAATAGCAAACTAACCTCGCTAGAGTTGTTGTTGGATTTTTGACATTGTTTTAATTTCATTTGGGAAAACGTTTAAAAATGTAACTGGTTAGAGGTTTTTGATAAGAAGTAGATATTAAAGCAACATAAGATAGTTAAAATTAAAACATCGAAACCAGGACACTATATTAAACTTTAGGGGAAAATTGTATCTTTTAAGCTATCATTGCAACCTGGTTAGACTTATAGAATGCAACTTATGACATGTCTGTTTTATATTCATATTAAATATTATAAATGCTCCGGACAAAAATTCATCGTAAGTTTCTTAATGTTTCACTGTCGGTATAAAATTATTCAGTTCTTCGATGATACTTAAGAAAACAAAAGACTAAATCATATCACCGGTTGAATTTGGCATATCTAGTTTATAGTCGACCCAGAAAAATATGTAAAGGAAAAAAATTTAAAGGAAGCAGATAAAAAAAGATAATTATAAATACTAATACTCAACGTAGTACGGAAGCATTTTTGTTGTTCAGTTTTTCCTAAACCTCCTCTACTTTATGATAAAGATTTTTTTGAAGGTCAAAACTAAAATCTTATTTATATATTTATAAAACCATATTTATATTTAACAAAACCACGTTCGTAATCTAAAGCTCTGCTTTTTTCTTTGCAAATAAACATTCATACTCATATTCTAACAAATTTCTGTACAAATATGATGATTCCATAATAAATTTGTTGGTTCAAATAAGGGTTAAAGCATGTTTATGACAAATAAGGTTTACAAATCTCTACAGCCATATTAAAATGGCTTTGGATATGGTATTTAGCAGGATTAAGTTAAAATGAACAAAAGAATATATTATATTTTTTTAAAAACTTGCACAAAATGACATTTGAATTGTGACTAACTATTAGGGTACTTATAATGATTATATTATCTTAGAGCTGCTCTAGCAAATAGTTTTTGTTAAAAATAAATTCACATGTATTTAAAGAATAAATTAAATTCAAAAATTCTTGGTTATTCACAAATGATTTTAACTCCCCTTTTAGTATTTAATAAAATATAAATTATGCATATCTGTAAAATAAATACCTTTACAATTCTATACTTTTTGTTACTTTCGGTATGATGTGAGCGCGAAATGTGTACAAAATCATCTTGCCTTTTAATTATATAGATAATATAAATTTTTAACTTATATGTCAATTTCTCAATTAAGTTTAAAAAGAAGAGGGACAAGCAACAAAATAAAGTTTTAATAAATTATTTTTAAATACAATTGTTTGATTTCTAATAGCAATACTCGCTACTGTGGGTCTTAACCTACAACCTTTATAGACCTGTAAGAATAAAAGTTAAACCTAATTCTAATAGCTAAGGCCAGCTTAAAAAGTTTTGCTTGTCATATTAGTTTTCATAAAAGGAAGGGAGAACATTGGAATAAATTTCTCATTATTTACTTTACAAATTATGAATATCTACCATTTTTGAGTTTTATTAATTTCTTAGCTACGTTTGCTCTTTTTTTAACAAAACTTTGTTGAAAATTCAAAAATGCTATTTGTGTACAGCATTTAAATAAAATGAATTGCAGCTTTGCCGCTGTTGCACTTGTAATCCTTAGCATCTACAATAGGATACTTGAAAAAGAGAATAAAATAAAGTAAACACTAAAGTAGAGGAGTGTTCGGACATAACCCATTTATCCATGTATTGTGTTAAACAAAGCGATACGAAAAAGAAAATAAATTTGCAATAAATTATGAAAATATTAAAATGCAACAAAAGGCTTTTCATACGTACTTATGCCTAACAATGTGGTAAATTTTAGAAGAAAACCTAGTGTGGCCGGTAAGTATTTAAAACCTCTAATAATATCCTTGGGGTAAATATATGTCAATTGGTGTCGACGCATTTCACTTCCCGTGACTTTTCAAAATGTCTCTAGGACAAAAAGTAACGTTACGTGACCAGTGATAACAGCACAAAACACATCATTTAGATAATAAAATTGTTTAAACTATGTGGCTTTTAATACTTATAAGAGTATATAAACCTACATATATATGTATATATTTAAACACATATATAATACACATATTATAACAAAGACCAGTGTTATAGTAGCCGACATTGGGCAAGATTCTTTACATCTATTCAGTGACCAGTTACACTGTGTCTAAGAGATGTCAATAATCCCCTTCTTTAACAAGACCACGTTAAAGTGAGAGGTCGTTTTATGTAAAGTGAAAGAACTCGAATAGATGGCTTCGAAAGGACTTGAATTTAAAATTGTAGTTAGCAACAATTCTCCATGTACTTGGATATTTAAATAAAACAAATATAGAAGATCAGCCAATAATTGTTTCGCATTAACGAACAAACCTAGCCAAATTTGTTTACATAGAAACATAAAAAAATATTCACTGATTGTTGTTGTTTCTTATTCTGTTTTACATTTGAGTTATAGAAACACTGGTTTCCATTATTTTCATTAATTATTTAACTGCAATATTTCAAATCGTCTAATGAACCGGCACAATTAAATTTTAACATGTTTTATTTTTTTGCCTGCAAATTATATGTTTTATAATTAAAAATATAATAATTAAATGAAAATTGAACAAGGGAAAATATTTATTTACATAATTGCGGACACTCGTCACTGGAGCATATGTACTCGCAGTTAAAAATTAAGAAGAGCTTAAACCTTGTGAAATAAACTTTTTATTAATAAATGAATACTTGTAGTAGTAAATAAATAAATTTATATTGCTGTTGTTGAAGTTAAAGTTGTTATATGTTTTAAGCGTAATTTGTAATTTTTGAAAAAAAAACTGAAGTATTATTTTTAGTTTTGTGTTTTGCCTTGTTGACATATATCCATGCGAAAACAATTATACGGTTACTAATTTAAATATTTCTCTATGCGTATACAAATACACACACATAAATGCGTCACATGGGTACACGTTAGGAGTATAACGTTGGGAGAGGTTGGGGAACTATGTACTGCGTCTGTTTGACATTATGTTTAGAAATTTATGGCTAGTAAGTACATGAAATTTTTATCAAAAATTCTATTTTTTATAAATAATCACTCGTATAAAATTTACTCCTAGAGTCGATTGATTTCCAAATAAGTTTTCGTTAACAGTGCAAACATTTTTTCATCTACTTGATGCTAATTTAGTGAGCTAAATTGCATAGTGTGAATGTCAAATAAAGATATTTGACAACAATTTCTTATACATCCTTAATGTAAGTATATGTGTGTTACGTAAAATCGTAACATTTTTGATTTGTTTGACTTTAAAATCATTTGCCCTGAAGGCGATGCTCACCATGTTCCACCTGCCGTATTATTATAAAGCAAATTTTATTAAAAGAAAATTCTTAATTTTAATTATATAATTATAATTATATATATGCAAGCTTTTGGACTGAAAGTTAGAGCTATATCGTTATACCCAAAATGAAAAAAAGTGGTACAACATATATTGGTATATCTTGAAAACGTAAAACTTGAAAACCTTAAATAATACATTTTTGTTGTGGCGAATAAAAATCGAAAAGGTATCTCATTTGAAGTAGAGTTGCCATATGAACGATACGAGACTTGCAAGTTTTGCTAGAGAACATGATACCGTTGCGTGCATACGGCAACTTTGGCTAAACGAGATATCTTGATTTGATATTCCGACGGGGTGTTTTGATGTAGAATTTTGGAACGAATTTCCGTTCATCCCTTGCCAAGTTTCCCAAAACGAAAAATGACACTGAAGATGGCACATAGCCGAAACCGGTTTGTCTCCAAACCAAAGTTGACGAGGGATGGCGGAAATTCGTTCCAAAATTCTACAGATATCTTGACTTCATTCTGATAGAAAAAAGCTTGTTTTTAACTAGGTCTTTTGGATGAGAGTACAAACATAAAATATACGAGTAAAAAGCATGAAAACATTGAAGATTTTACGTTTTTCCAAATGTAAGTTCGACAATCAAAATTTTATATTTTTTACAAAAAACAAACTAAATTCATCTTGTTATAATTTTCCATATTTATCAGGGGAATTATTCAGGGTTCAGGAAGAGGGAGAATATCGTTTTCATGTCCAAGCGATTTATATAAAGGACATACAATTTTTAATGGTCTCTTTAACTGTTGAAAAATATCTGCCAGCTTTGCTTGGGTAAATATAATCAAATGCATGTGCAAAACAGCTTAAATTGTTTCACAATATTACGTTCCATGTGGGATTAGAAGTTTAAATTGGTTCATTCTGAAGCATTTAGCTTCAACAATGTTGTTGGAATAATACTGTGTTTATTTAAGTTATTTATGTCGCATTTATTGTTTAAAAATTTATAATTTTTAACTTGTTTTCCATTTTGACTTTTGCTTTCTGCTCGTTTAAATTTAATGAAAGAAATGTTTAGTTAAGCATAAAATTGACATAATTAATTTTGTAATGAAAAAATTAAATGTTTTACAATTAAATATGC
The DNA here is from genome assembly GCA_963932375.1 of Phania funesta. Classification (NCBI taxonomy): domain Eukaryota; kingdom Metazoa; phylum Arthropoda; class Insecta; order Diptera; family Tachinidae; genus Phania; species Phania funesta. The sequence goes on along the minus strand of OZ010653.1, from coordinate 82,147,858 downwards.
CGAAATTAAAATAGTTTTACAATGTTCAAAATTTTTTGCCATGTGTTTAATTAAAAATAGTTTTTATTCACAACTCTTAAAGCTCTGTGCATTTTGAATAGAATATAATATTGTTTCAACATAAATTGGTTATTTGAAAACATTTTAAACATATTATTGTTGTTGTGATAAACAAGTTATTACTAATAATTAATAACTAATTGATTTCCATCCATTAAAATTGCAACATGGTTGAGTTGAACATTAACGTAAAATTCTTTTCCTGTTTAATCGAAGTATGATAGGGGTGTGTGGCTAAAGTGGTTAGCACGTTGTTTATTAAGCATTCGATGGCTTTTAGTTGCCTTTGTTCGTACCTCAGCTGCTGCCAATGAATGAGTAACATACATTTTTTGGGTATCTATCCTTCTAGGATATAAAAAAAACATGTTTGTAATATTACGTTTGTACTTTAGTAGGTCCTCTTACACAGCTTGCTTTAACATTGAATGCGAAGATATTTTCTTTTATCGCAACCACCTTTCTTCACTTGAATTTTGTTACTTAATTCACAGAACTTTTTGTATGTTTTTGCTTTATGCTTGATTACCTTTCATTTTCTAAGGATAGTTGCTGAAACGCTCCATTATTAGAGGTCATGCTAAAACGGGTTTTCGAGTAATTGAAATACTTTTCTTTTGTCATATCAAATTTGCTGTGTGATGAAGTGCAACACCAGAATTTCCTGTGTCTTTCGACTGAGTAGTGTCTATTGCAAACATCATATATTTACCCCAGCTAGTGATGTAAATTTAATACGAGAGTTTCTCAATAATTCATTTTTTTCGTTAATTTTTCCGTTTGGTTAGAACGAATACTACACTACAGTAACTGTACTCGGTGTATGCTTGTGGTACTCTTGCTAGGTTTCTTAATTTTCTTTAAAAAAAATAAAATAATTAATAAAATTAAACCCGAAACCCAGTAGACAAACCAAATTGTTTTCCTGTTATTATTTTTCTCGTAAGGTATTGTAGAAATTTAAACAACAAATAAGTTCTTTTGCTTTTACACGAACACAATTATTGTGAGGAAGAGTGTGTATATGTGTGTGTGTGTTCGCATCACATATTTTATAAACATTTCAGTTCATTTTGTATTTCGTTCCGTAGGAAAAATATTTCGAAGAAATTAATTAAAAGTAAACATTAGGTTTTTGCAATTTTCTATTTTGGAAAAAAGTATTCCAGACAAAAGAATCATTCCATTACAAACAAAACTGGGGAACAAAAAAAAAATAAAAGGAACTTGTAAAATGTCGTTCATTCCTGAAAAACCGGTGAGAAAGAAACTTAATTAAGTAATAAAAGCCACAAACAACTAAAAAAAAAGACACGGATAAAACATACGCCAACACAATAGGCTCAAAATTAAATGTAGTTTTACAGAATAATAAAAAGAAAGTGAAAAAGTTTAGCAAAAAGGACACACCACGAGTATCTTTCTTTTCAAAGCACACAACAACAATACAAGACACTTATTAAAGTATCTCTCTGTTAATAGGAAGTAAACAGGAAAAATTCTCCTCCATTTATGGCAGTGTATTTATTTTATATTTTCCTTCTTTATTTTTCCATTTTGTTATATTTGCTAAACCAGAAAATCGTTTGGAAATCCAAACAAGTTTATTTAATAGGCCGTTTAGCTGGTACTCAAGTACCTAGTAAAATGTCAGTTGCGGTTTTATGTTTTATTCTTGAATAAACGCAGTTTAAATAAGAAGCTTTAAAAACTAACCGCCATATTTATTAAAAAATATTATTCAAGTTTGAAGATCACAACCGTTAACAAGCACTAACTATTGAACCCTTGATAAGAAACCGTTTTAACAAATATATATACGAGTATACGATCATCTTTTCAAGTTAATATTGCACAAAAATTTTCCAATTATCTCTTTAATTAGGTTTCTGTTATTGAAAAACAAAATAATTTTGGTTCTTTCTGGCACTATGAACATTTTGCTAACGCTCTCAGAAATATTCATTAAACTACTCCAAGATATGCACTTGTATTACAAGTTTAAGACAAGTTAAGCAAAAAAACAAAATAGCAAATCCCGGGTTTTTACAAAGAAAAAACTGGGTTATTAGACCTTCGAAAGTCGCCATTTCAAAAACGTACCCGAAAACCCCGGTCGAACAGCTTTGTCGATCACTCTAACTGTATATTATATATAAAATTTACAAATGTTACAAACCACAAGATGAACCAGCTACACCTTAACAACGCGATAGTAGCTAATTTTAAAGAATATATCCGTTTATTCCTTAGAGTGTAAAATACGGAGGTAACCAAATATTTTGCTTTTTTTAATATGTAGAGGTTACTATAAACTCTGCTTTTGTATCAAAAGGCAACTTGTTTATCTAACGTATTTCATTTCTTTTTCCCCTGTTAGTAATAAATTTGGCGAAAAACAAAAACAAACAAATATAAGGAAATACAAAACAATGTTGTGTTGGCACTTTCACGTTCATGGTCATCAAACATTTCATAAATTTTAGAATATTTGTGAATATGGTTTTAAGCAAATTAAGGTATTTATTTTAACATGTCTTGTAGTCAATGAAATTAAATTTGATTATGTTTGTGTTCTACACAATTATCATACAATTCATTTATATTAATTATTAGATTCTGTTGTTCTTAGAAAATATTACAGGAATTCCTCCTATTAGCCGAAACTCTCTGATAATTTCATTATCATTCACTACGCCTAAATTACCATGCTTCGCCATATCTCACTTGCCATTTCATTTAGCAACCAATTAATGTTCCAAGTATACAATTGTGTGCATGTAGAAATAATGAGTAGATGTAAATGAATGTTTTAGCTGGAGTTTTTGTCAAGATTAAACAATAATGTTATTAAACTGCACTACTCGTAATATGGAATAAGCCAAGCGAAGATTACACCCATAACCATCCATGTGAATTAATACCCACACAAACTCACTACTGTCAGTGCACTTGTATAGTGCTCGTGTGTTTAGAGAGGAAAGCAACAATACGGACCATGATATTCCAAATACATTTACACTTCAGGTACATTGTTTCATTACACTGTAATAAAATTGTAATTATGAAGTGTTTAGAATCGTTTTCTATGGAATATCGAAATTGATTTTAAAATAAATTATTTTTCGTCTTGTACTTGAATAACACAATAAGCAACAATACGCAACCTAAATAATATTGAAAGTATGCTGACTTTAATATGTAACTTGTTTTATTATTAAGTAAAAAATTAGAAAAACCTTCAATTCACAAAAAGAGCTTGTGTTGTTGTATCAATTGTACTATAATACAATATTGTATTTATTACTATAATATTTTCTTTAATAGTTTAGAAAACAAATATTAAAAACACAATGTTAGCTGAGAACTTTTCAAAAAGAGTGCTTAATCCTTATTAAATATTAGATATTCCGATGTATCATTAATCAGGACCTAGAGCCTGATTAATGATACATCGGAATATCTAACAATAAGAAGGTCGAATAAAGAATAAAACTCTTATTAAATATTTTCAATCATATTTCTAAAAACAGGATTATTATATGCTAACAAACCTAAGCACCCTATTATATATATATATTTTTTTTTCGAATAAATTCTTCATAGCGAGCGTTAATGCAACAAAAGAAGAGCACTGTACAAGAAAAACAAATTTTATTCTAAATAACAAGGTTATGCCAACGGGTACTGGTAAAAGCTCGTATGTCCGGTAAAATTCATTTTATAATTTCCCACATGGATTCCTTTGAGCGTCAGTTAGCAACAGAATCCGATGAACATGGTGAACAATGTCATCACACATATTCATCTCATGAAGAACGCGGTAAAGGCAAGAGCATTCGTTATCTTAAAGCTTTAATATGCCGGATTTTCTTTGATAGCGGTATAGAATTGGCTAGAGCAAAAATAAAAATATTGAAAATAAATGGACACTTTCCTATGTACCCAAATTTGTTTTTATGGTTTTATAAATAAATATTATACGTACAGCTTTCTTTTGTATAGTAAATTATAGTTAAATTTTATGTAAGACGTATATTAAACACTAAATACCGCCATAAAATTTTAATTTTGTTAGATAATTTAGCACTAATTGGGAACGAATTGGTACGAAATTAACCATTAACATTTCAAATTTTGACTTATATCTAGTTTTAGAGAAGAGTTTTGAGCTATGGTCGCTTTGAATACTTATAGTGAGAATTTTATGGTAAATATTTTTGTAGTACATTCTAGGCCACTTTGTTACTGTTTAAGGCAAGTTTTACCCTTATTCTAAGAAAGAGACAAAAAAGACCCGTACAGCTTAGAGTCGGAGGATTAAAATATTATACAAACATATTCCACGTAGTGTTTTACCTAAAAGCGTTGAGAACATCTTGTATCTAAAATGTCAGGATTATAAGATCCGCCGCGCCGATTCGCTATCAAAATGTGCAAAAAGGGGGTGAAGTTTAACTCTTCCGAAAATAAAAGTCAGATGTAAACTTTCAAGACCCCGATACATGTATAACTTTTTTTATTGATGCTCCCTGCTTGTGTCAGAACCTTCTTTTTTGTGTGTTGTACAGTGTAATATGTGATGAATTTCTAGGTGATAAAATGTAAAAATTCCTATATACAAGCAATCAAGTTGTGTTGCTTTTATTATAAACAACACATTTTTGTTTTATTAATAACTCCTGGAACCGCGTTTATGTGGAACTCCCCTAAAGTTTATATAAAATTAATAAGAAATAACGCTCCTCTAATAAATGTGAAGGCCAACAAACTAAATTATAGAGACAAATAGCGTCAATAACCGAAGTTCAATGCAACCGTGCACACGCATAACTGAAATATTCTTATAATAAACACATGCATTCATTTTGTAAATGTACAAATGCATCACACGTAAACAAGAGCGACGAAGAGGCACGCGACATTCATATACGAACAGTAGTGATTAGAGCAATATTTCGTTTTACGTTTATAAACTCTCCAAATCATTAAAAGAATTTATATTAAGATTGCCATGCACACCTTCCCTAACGCTTCTCTGCCGTCGCTTTTGTTTTAAAACTCACTGCCTCTATTCTTAAAGAAAAATTAATTAAACAACAAAAAATGAAAATAAAACTTTATAGTTCAGTTCATTTAATTTTTTTATTAATATCGTTTTGTTAAATTTTTATTTACAATAAAATTTAGTTTTTGCAAAAAACTTAATTTATTAAGAAAATATTTTTCTGTTTTCAGAGAACATGCCCATGATTCAATTCCCGAAAAATTCTTTAGAGTTCAATATATTGCGGATATTATTTCGAGAGCAGCTGTTGTAAATAATTCCCATATAACGAACTTAGTAGATGTCTACATAAATTTGCACGTGCATTTGAATGTATATAAATTCGTGTATGTTTGTGTATTGGTGAGCACGTACTAAGTTTAAATGAAATAGGAAAACATCATCAACGCTAATAAACTAAACTTAAATTTTATTGATTGTATTTAGTTACGCAACAATAATTTCAGAAGTCATGTTAGAGTCGAGGGATGATAACTACGTTACTACTCACACGCTTGCACACACATAAACTTTGTCAAACAATAACAGGAACGAAATGAATTTGTATCGCAAGTTATGTTATAGCTTGTGTGGTTGGACAGTGTGTGTAGAAGTGCGTGTTAGTGTGGGGTAAAACAAGTTGATCACATTGAATAGAAACATGCATGTTTTAGATTGAGTTTTTTTAAAACTTACCAATATTTCACTAATGCTAAGAGTTAAAAGTTGGCTGCAATGGTCTCTGATGTTTGCAAGAATTTTAATTAAACAAAACATCAACGAAATATATTTGTTTTTTAATATAATAACATACTTTTTCTTTGCTTTGCGGTATTTAAATATAGTTGAGCAAAGTTATTTCAGGGGTTACAACTTGTAATAATTAAATACACGAATTAACAAATTTCATTTAAAAATTTCCTAAATTATTGCATTATTTTCACTTAATTCAGACGGTGAACACCAAGAGGGTGAACTTTGTCAATCGTCTACAAATTTTGGAATAGTTGTTAAAATATATTGCTACCATCATCTATTCTATCAGTGGTGCAATTATTATTTATCGTTCATTGACTGATACATTGAGTATGACGTTGAGATGATTGTTACTACAAAAAATTTTGTTATAGTTGTTGTTTACGACAAACTGATTGAGTGACGTAAATAGCTTTTCCAACGACAATTTGTAGTTGTATAGAGATTGCAAATATTTCGCTGTAATTACAAATGATTTTACATTCAAATAGTAGAATCAATTAGTCACGGGAAGTGTTGCAGAGAGTAAAACTAATTACATGATAAACAATATTTGTGTGCTTCTCTCATTGCTTAAATTATATGAATACGCAAAGGAAGATTGCCGTTTCCTCTATCGTTGCAATTGCACATTCAAGCTTTTATGTTAACGAATAGTGAAGTTATTCCTGTAATCTATTTTTCTTTATTATTAATTTAAATTTTCTAATTAATTAAAACATTTGACTTAAAAATATATTTAGTAGCAAAAGGATTTATTTTCTAATGTTCGAAATTATGCGAAAATTATGCGATTTTGTTGGTACGTTTTATAAAGTCTACACGGGAGATAGCTATGGTAATAAACTTCGGAATATATGATTTCTCTATTATACGAGTATATTGGGGCTTTTCACAGTCAAACTGTTGTCTCCATTGTCTATTTGCAAAATAAAGAGAGTGTTACCACATATATTAGTGTAACTTGAGAACAGTTTGTTGGCTGAGTAAAAAACTCAAAGTTTCAGTTTCTTTTTCTGTAGGATTATAGCTGTGTAAGTTTCAAATAAAACAGTTCAGCAAATTTTGTTAGATATAATTTTATAGTTGTGTGCATTAATAAATTTTATATGAACATAACCCTTTAAACACATTCTAATTTTTGATTTATTTTTGGCGTTTAATTTGAAATTTCAGGATTAAATGTTCCAGGGAAAGTGCTGCTCGTAGTATTTAATCTGAAAGTGCTGAACACACCTTTTACCTAAATTGTAAATATTGCAAGATTTCCTATGCATATGCTCTGTAACAAGGGGGAAAAGGAGGGAATTTTAACTGGCCCAAAAATAGAAGCCAGTATATCTTTTTTTTGGCCTCTTTGTTAGAATCCGTTGTCACAATAATGTTTTTTCTTTTTTTGATATTCAATTATTCAGCCCTTAACTCGAATCTTACACTGTCTTTGAATTCCATTTGCTGAACGTTAAATACTTAATTTGCAGTTTTTATTTCTTTCCCTTTTGCCGCTTAATAGACCCGTTTAATTGATGATAATTGAGTGAAGGGTATAGCGATTAATTGCTTTCCGTATAATATAAATGCATTTTCCTTATATACTTCTTTCGACTTTAATTGAATTGATAGGCTTTTAACTAAAACGAAAATATTTGAAATATATTAAGAACATTCAAACACAGCTTACAACAAAATTAAAAACTAGAGAATGATACGGAGGTTTTAAACATTATTCTTCAAGAGGCTAAAGTAAAATAGTCGTACTATAATCAAACTTTTCATCGAAAAACCATAAAAAAAAATTTTTACTAAAAACCATAATTAGTTTGAAGCCTTGTGAATCGTTATTGACCAGAAATTTGAGTGTCTGCTTCAGCTAATAATCGTAGTTATTTGGGTTATTGTCTGTAATTGTTATGGCAATTGTTGTTTGCTGTTTTCTCTCCCAATGATTGCAGTGTTGTTGGAGAAAGGAATACTGTTACTTTAATTGGAAGAATTTGTAATTGTATGTTAATGTGTTTATTTTTTACAATAACAAAATAATAAAATTTTAATTTGAACATTAAAATTATAATGAATAAAGCTATTGTATTTGTGGTTTTGGAAATAATAATGAAAACTTAATTGAAAATGTATTTGCAAAGGGTGTTTTCTTTTTGCGGTAATAAAAATACTTCGCTGATAAATAGTGTTAATGACAATGGTTTTGGCTTTATTCTCGTCGGTTAGAAGTCCAATCGGGAAGTGCAATAAAAACACCCTGTAAATGTACACAGTAAAATAATCTCGAATCTTTGCTTTGACTATAGTTGTATAGTATTTCAAGTTCTTTCATATCGATCTCTAACTGGTTTAGTTTATCTTCTTCTCTACGTATATAATTGAACTCCTTCTAAACTCGATTTTGCCGTAATTGTGTGAGTTTTTTTCAGAGTGGTTTAAATTCAATTGGATTCTAGAAATTAATTATTATGACCTATGCGTGTATTATGCAAATCATTAATTAAATCACAACAGCGCCACCATAAAAACTGTAGTTTATATAAAAAAATTGCTACATAAAAGCCAACCTGTATCAGGGTAACGTTTGCCCGGCCACTAGTAGCCGATAAAATGATTATTCTCAATCCTTGTATTCTATTATTCTTATCAACGGTTTGTTATATTATCATCAGGAAATATCGTGCAATCGCACATTTGTGGTTTCTCTGGTAATGTCACATCATTTGGTTTAAATTGAATCCGTTCGCAGTTGTGATTATTTTGCGATATGAAATAGTTCAATGCAAGCAATGGAGTAGAACCAGCAGACGAGGGCTATGTTATATTTACACGAGTGCGAATAGAGACTAAAATAGTGTTTAATGTTACCAATTGGCAGCACCTGAGAATCATTTAAGCGACAGCACAATAGTTGCTCACCTTTTTAAATCCTTCCCTAGTGCTTTAATAAAGTGTATGACGGCTTTTTGTTTTATCATTATTATACTAATTTTAAGACACAAATAAACACCACCACAATGTTTATAATTTTTAAAACAAACCACATTCCAAGCACCCAGAATAGACAGATGAGCTTGTCATTACTTATGATGAAAAACAAACGCCAGTTTTAACATGTATGTACCACCAAACCAGAGCGTAAGTTAACATCAGCAACCACAATACAAGTTTGTGTGCCAGAGATGGATTTTGCATTTAACCATAATGGGCCCAACTGTTTTCATACTCGTACACACAGTCTCAACGTTTCAATATTTCTTTGTAAATACCTGTCTGTGTGCTCGTTGACTGAAGTATATATGTATGTACATGTGTTTACTCGTATGTAAAGGAATATATAAAATTGTGTGAAACATATTATGAAGTGTTTGTTGAAAGTGAAAGTTTAAATAATGCGCAAACTTTTATAGAAATATAAATTAATATACAGTGTGCTCACGCTAAAATTCAAATTCTTTTTAATCAAAACAATAATTAAACAAATTAAATAACTTTTTATTATGAATATAATTTTATTAGTGGATATTCTTATTACGCCCATTAATAAATTTCTTTTTACATACGTAAAAAGTGCACATTATTAAGAGTTCACTGTACACACTAAACCTAACAGACAACTTTATGTATAAAACTCCTTAGGGCTGATGTGTTGTACTCGTAAACAAATTCTAAGTAAGCACACACTTCTCCTGTTAAGTAGTCATTTTACACATGTCAGCTTGATGGAAAAGTAAACTATTCATTCTCATAGAAACTCTCCCATAAAAGCATACGAGTGTGTTACACACGAATGCCCAAACCATCGTTAGTCATTCTGCTGAATAGTTTTCTTTGATGTATATAATTTACTAACCAGCCACAGACAAGAGTAATTTCTGCAAAAGCTATTGAGACAAAAGCTATATATTTTCAAGTGCCTTTACACAAACATTTTGCTAAACCCTTTATGAGCCAAGGTGTTTTACTTTCATTTTAAGCATTAACAAGTTAAATCATGGCAATGAAGAACTCTCAACGAAATGAAGACATTTATTTTATTTATTTATGCATTTAGAAAAAAGAGCAAAATAATTATGTTAAATATAAAATGTCATGGGTAAATACTATTATCAGCTACAATACTTTTGTTATACATACATAGCTACATACATATATGTAGTTTTCTTCATAATAATTAGAAATATTAACTTTTGCATATTTGTGCTATTTTCTCCATACGATTATTTTGTTATTTATTATGACTTGAGTTCTTACACAAACATTTGTGTTTCCACACTGGTTGGCTTTAAAATAGCACATCTTTGTCAAGGCAAAATTAAAAAAACCGCCACCGCACAAACCAAGCATTTTTTTGCATACAAATGCAGAAAGGGCATGAAACCGCAGAGTGCTCTGAACAGTTTGATATAAATCGCAGAAAATTAAATGTAATTTCTAATTAAAATATTAAAAGTAGTTTAGTTTGTATTTAAATATTAAAAAAGTGCATTAAATGCCAACATGGGATTAAAATAACAATAACTAGTAAATACTAAAGGGTATTCAATGAAGGCGGGTCCACGCTAAAATCAAATGAAATGAACTGCGTGTGATGCACTAAGAAAATTACATTTACATGTAAAAAGTAGTGCTAGTCATTATACACAGAATATGACATCGTTTCACACGTACACCGGTGGCACATAGTTCTGACTTTAAATGGTTTTGAATTTAGCTAACTTATAATGACTTCTTGGGCCTAAACCTGAGCCGAGACAAAATGTCCAAACGTGTGAAATAAAATTTGTTATTATTTATCAGTAGCCATTGACGGTAGTGGCCTTGCCAACATTGTGTTGGAAGAAGTATGAGCCGGCTTCAAATTTGCAGCAAACATTAACTCTTGCTGGACCTTGTGTGTGCCGGTGTATTCTTATGGCGTAGCGAATTATTTGCGATAAGCGTATTCGTTTAGCCATAACTAGTGAAAAGTAACATTTTGTATGCACAAATTCTTCTTCGAGCACAAACTGATACAACTTGTTAAAAATTGGAGATTGAAGTAGAGAGCAGTGACAATTGTTTATTGTTGCTTAGACTTCTATCATATTCTATTGAATATAATTGGACCTTTCATTTAATTTTATTTTAAAGTATATAAAAATTAAACATAATTCCCAATAGTAGGTTATTTTTTGTTTCTTTTCACCAGAACTTAAGTAAGTTAATAAGTGTGAGAGTAGGTGGAAGGGAGTATCGCAGTGGAATTTTGTGATTATGGTGAAGCAATGCTAAGAAAAAATTATTAAAGCCGGAATCTACGCACATATCTAAGAAGTGAAGTTTTATTTTAAAGTAAAATATCACATGTTAAATAATTGCCTAAGTACCCATCGTATATGTTATTAGAAACAACACAAAGGCAACTTTCTAATATTCCTTTGTAAATTTTTTGTAGCTACTGTTGTTTTTAAGCTTAAATTTATTGCAGCTTCCTGGTACAATTGAATCAAGGAATTAAACATTTACCACAGTTTTTGTTTTGCGGTTTAGCTTAAGTTTATTAAATCACACAAGAACAATTAAAATACATACAAATGTCCATGGAGTAGCAAATTCAGCAAAATAACAAGAAATTAAGAAATGAGCAGCATAACAAATAATTAAAAGTGAAATAGTACTCAAACTCATAATTTTTCAAGGATAATAAAGTGGAAGTTGATGATGTTAAAATAATAAATAATTTAATAAAAAAAACAGCAATTTAATCAGCTTCAAATATAGCAGCAGCATAGGCATAAATAATAGCAGATGCAATGAAATAAAAAAAGGAAGCAATCATATACATAGAACATACGAGTATTATAGTATGTATGATTGCATGTGTCAGTATGTGAGGAATTTAAATTATTTATGTACGAGTATCCGAGTGTAGGAATAGTTATTTGCCTGCATCGGATAACGGTTCACTGAACTTTTATTTCAAATGAATAAAACTCAAATTTTCTTTTGCAAAATTTTTGTTTGGCAAATTTAACCAAAATTTATTGAAGGTTTGTCTTGATCACATGAATTTATTATTAAATAACATATAATTTTGTAAATAAAATAAAATAAGAAAAAGAGAAGAAACATTTCTAAGTCATAAATAAATCTATTGTAAGAGTAATTAGGCTCGGGAGAAAACAAAATCATTAAAGACGTTTCTCTCCTCACCAGTAACAAAATGCCTACAACTGATTCTTTCCAAATTCTAAGACAATACTGGCTAATTAATCAACTTCTACAACTTTGTTTGGTCGCTTAAATCATTTGATCATTTTATTACGAATTTCTACCCATCGAAATGTACTTCACATTAAAGTCTTCATTTTTTATGAAGTTTTTGAAAAATAAATCTCTAAACTTGTCTCTCATAACAATATTTTCGTATTTTGTAAATATAAAAGGAATTGTTGCATTTACCATAAATCTCTTGCACTTGCCTTGTATTGGCCATAAATTTGCAAACAAAGTAAAAAGTAAATAAACAAGAAAAAATGCAGCTTCACAAACAATAATATGAGTAATAACGTCCACATATTTGTATAAAATTGAAATGTTCATATGCTAAACTGGAAACGGACGAAGAAGTGTTTTGCAAAAACTACAGACATCATTAAACAATAAAAACACATAAAACAAGAAGAAACCATTTAGGGTTAAGCTTAAATGCTCAACACGAGCAAGTGAAAATAGGAAGGATATAAAAGAGTATAGAAAACAAAAAACAGCAACAGCAATGAAACCACAATAAAAATGCCAAATAAGTTAAACAAAGATTTATGGAAATGATACAAGTAGCAACCAAATGCAAAAAAGGTTTTAGTTGAAATTATTTGAAAGTAAAAAATGTTTCATTTACCACCAGTTTCTGTCTAAAAGAGACCGTTTTTCTTACATTTAAAACAAATCTCAATTTTTAAACTTTCAATGCTTAGCATATTTGCGTGATGTCCTTTACACTTGTGGTCTAAATAATTCTTTTGCAACTTCATGCGATCACTTGGGATTTTAATTTGCACTTGCTAGAGTATTTGTAGGTTTCAAATAGAACATGTTCTATTTTGTATATTTAAGCGTAGGTGTGTGTTTGTATTCGCTGCTTCTTAGATTCTTTATTTAGGTAACAACCCTGCAGCCACAACTCTGAACATTTTTCAATTTCCATGTAAGTGCCGTGGTACGAATACTGCTAGTAATTACTTACTGCTGTTTTTAATGTTGTTGAAGGTGCAGTTTTCCTTCGGTTATTTCTTTATAATTTTTTGGCTTTGTTTTGCTTCAAAGATACATTGAAGCTTGTTTTTGTCATGATGAAAATGATTGTAATACGAAGACAAATTTTATGTGGGGTGTAGAAGTGATTTCGTATCTCTGTTACATGAGGAGCTCTGCAACTTAATTCGAAAATGTAGATGTTTTCACGCCTGGTTTAATGTTTGCAATTGAATTTGTGTTGGGTGCTTTTAAAAGCTTTTCTTCTCATGTGTGGGCGGAGATGCTCTTTGTAGGTTTAATTTGTGCATTGTAATCGGGCACGAAAAGTACTTCGTCGTACGTGCAGTAGTATTGTATGTAGACAAATGCAATAACAGGTCAACTCACTAAGAACTAAAACTTCAACATTTACTAAAACTTTTCAAGGATGCAGAAAGCAGATGAGATTTAAAATATTTAGTTAAAATTCTAATAATAACAACTTGTCGTACTTTTTGTGTTGACATATTTATAAAATGATTTGGGATCGCGTTTAAGATTTATTTTCAAAAATTTTTAAGTAATATAATTTTTAGGATAAGTTGTTTTCTTTATTCTTTCTATTAAGAAAGAAAATTTATTTGAAATAATAACTACTAAGACAGTAAAAGTTTAAGTTTTTTATTATACAATCAGCTGAATGGAATAAATTTTCTACACCGCTACAGATGTTATCAACATTCTTCGCTTCTTTTTTTACTAATTTTGTGTCAACTGTAAACATCAACTATTTAATCCAACACTAGAGATAATGGTCAATATAATTATTTAAAATCATATGAATGGATTTTATAATTTAATCTTTGGTTAAAGAAGATGCATCGCATATAGCGAGGACATCAGTGCAGTTTGTGTTTGCTTGCAAAAGCTTTAGATTTTCATAATTAATTAGCTTTCTTAAAACAATATTTTTTACATGGCTTTAGACTCTTTTTAGAGTTTATGTCGAACTTGAAATTGTACTTATATTCGATAGTAGAGGCTAGAATGTGGCGAGTACGAGTAGAAGAAGATTAATTGTTTGGTAGGAAATAATGGAACATAATTTGCTTATGATGAAATCTTTCATTTGAAGGTAAATATCGATTTCATTAGTAGGCAAATAACTTAATACAGCAGTTATAACTGCACCTCCTGTAGTATTAGATGCACTGTTCCGTCTATGTATATTTATATTATAATTCTTTATCAGTAAAACCGCTAGCATCAATTTCTATTAGTTTTGTAGTTACCTAAAAATCATTATAGAGTTTGAAATTAATCCATTTTATTGTTGCTTTCATGTCTGTCTATTCAAATTTGTCAATGTTATTTGCACAATCCAGAGTGTCCTAAATTTAAAAGAAAACTAGGATTTCTAGTTTTAACTACCAAAAGCATCTGGCACACAACAAACACATTTCAATAAAGCAATCGCGTGCTAAGTCAATGGTCATTGAGCATGTAATTACTTAAACACGTAAATATATAAATTATTCTTGTAACATGATGGTTTGTATATTGATTCGCTTAAGGACCATTTTGCAGCACACTGTACTAAAGGCAAAACTTAACATTATAATTATCACTATTAGAATAAAACAAAAGAAGGCAATCTATGCAGCAATACCGGGGTAGGATGGTCCAGCCAAAACGCACGATGTTAATTGTAAATAAAACAAAAAGCTTTCAGAGAATTATATTAAAATTTTTTATTATGACAGAAGGTTCTATGGCAATATTGTCTGATACAAAATATCACGAAGTGTACGAACTGCATTATCATTTGACCGCCCATTGTCGTAAAAGGCTTGAACAATCTTAACTCGTTGCTCAATTGTTATGGTGTGACTTACAATAAACATCATGCATTATGGTTGGACCACCCAATATAACGTATTTTCTATGGTGAGTATTTTTGCTGTAATATTTAGAACCTATAGAAAAATATATTTCTTCACAACGCAGTTTTATAATGTGGCTTTTACTATTTGTGATTTTTTTTGTGGCATTTAACACAAAAAAATACACTTAGAAACGCGACAATAAGGTCCCATGGCACATGTTAAGTTGTTCTGAACAGCCGTAACAATTCCTGACATTCTCACTGGTATTGGTTTAATTTTTATTTAGAATATCTTTAGTTTTTGTAGCAAATCTTTGCTAAACTCTCGTGTCTTAGGGGAGTAGCAGCTGCTATTAAAGTAGATGCAAATCTGCTGGTATTCAGCATCAGCACTATTTGTCTCAAGTGATGTTATTGCCAGCATTTTCAAAGCTACAAAATATTGAATTCTATCTAATAAAACTGTGTAATAAAATTCTCGTGTTTGATTTTTCAAATCGCTTTATAGATACTATTTAAAATTAATCAGATGATATGAATTGATATTTTATGGTTACTAAGGGAAACTTAAAACCCACCTTAAATAAAAGCATTCTTATAAGTCGCTTAACATTGCTAAAGAATCTTTGGTGAAATAAATAAATAGAACTCCCAAAAAAATTCCCGCAAAAACTTTTTGACTTGTTACAAAACAAAACCTGTCTCTAAATAATAAACAGCATTCGAAGAATGAAAATAGAAAAACGATAGAAACGCACACATATCAACAATGAAGACATAAAGATGCATGCCAGAACGAACACTAAAACGATAAAGTTTATTTTGTTGTTGCATGTTCAGAGGAATTAAAAACTAAAGAAGGATAATTTTTTTTAATCGAAATAAAAACTTTTTGAGAAAAAACAGACATTTTCCCCCATTTATTTTATTTTTTGCAACTTTTTATTTATTTGGTTGGTTGTTAACAAATAGCTTTTATCACTAAATTTCAACTTCCCGACAACATTAAATTTCACAAAAAATTAAATTGAATATCAACAAAAAATCTCCAATTTCTCCGCGAATTTTGGAACATTTATGAAATGTTGAAAATATTTTATTGCCAAAATTTACCAGTAAACATTTTATTCATCCTCCTAAAATATTTACATGTGACAAAATACATACATACATACATATATCTACATCATACGTACATCAAGAGAGTCGTACATTGTTTATCCCGGTTAATATTGGCGCCGACATGGCGGTGTCATTGCCTTACCAGTGACGATTTTCTATATGAGTTTGTTTTCATTTGTGTCTGTATCAAAGTGTCAGTAACATATTTGGCATCCCTTTTTTAGCGTGTGTTGCCAAACCGGAAAACGACGTATTTTTCAATCATTCTTATGTTGAGTAGTTCCTTTAATGAGTATTTCGTAAAATATGCAGGAATTGTAGTAAAAATTGTTGATGCTAAATATCTTCTGCGGAATATTAAATTTAAAGAATGAAAAAAAAAATGTTTGTTGTTAAAAATGTGCAATTCAAAGCTTTGCAATCAGCAATTATTTTTCAACTGATAGTTATTTTGTGTTGTTAAATATCATGACACAAAATGTATGCCTTTTTTTATACATTACTACTGCGAATAAATATAAATATTCAAATAATATTTTCCTATGTCTGATTTTCTCTTCCCCTATAAAGCAGCTGTTTTAATTTCATCACATTAAATTCGCATTTAAACAATTTTAATTATATTCCCAGTGTTAACTTTATATCATTCCAGTGTGTAATAAATTTTATTTATCTTAATGACAATCGTATAGGCGAATTTATCGGCAATCATCCTTGACATAATTTTAATTAAGCATAGTGCTGGATTGCTTTTGCATCGGACGCGCAAATAAAAACAACAAAAATTAACTTTGACAATAAGCAAAAACCTTAAATTTAAGTTCTCTCAGTGAGTTATTTGTTTGTTTCGTTTAGCTTCATTTTTAATTTAATATAAATGAAATTAAACTATTGTTTAATTTGATAAATCAACATTTTAAACCGGAATTATTGATTACAACCGCACGCAAAGCCACACACACACAAGCACAAAATTCAAATGTGCAAACATCTGCATGTCATATCCAAAGAAGAAACGTTTTACACAAACTTTTTTAACACAAAAAGTCAAAACCAAGATCACGCCACCTGCGGTGTCGTCAACAATAAATACAAATTGCTGTCGCTACCGAACAACTTTTGGAAGATACACGGTCTGTTTCGTGACATTGCGGTTACAAAGCAGCTTATCGGACTTATCCCAAATATGCTTTCTTTTTTTTACCGCAGAAATAAGGATACGCTTTTCTACGTCACTAAATTTTCTTTTTTCTTTTTCACTTTTTAATAAATTTACGCTCTTTTCCATTTTTATACTTTTTTTTTGCACAACAAATTTACAATTAAAACTACAAATGCTTAACTGATCATCTGTTGTTCAAAATTCCGTGCAAAAAAACTGCTGCTCATATTGTTTCACTTTGAAAAAAAATGTTGCCAGAAACATTTTTTAGTTGAAAAACATGCTGTCAGAAACATTTCGTGTCTTTCCAAAAAGTAAACAGAGTTCTACTTCAGCAACCTTATGTCTTTTTTATTTCGCACGAAGGTTTTTATATGGGCTTTTGACAGCATTTCGCACGAAATCATGAACAGAGGAGTACCATGCTTTACTCAAAGTAAAAATATATACTATATACGAGTATGTGTTACTTTTTAATGGGTAAAAAAGCCAGTGCATATAAATTTATTAATAAGTTTTGCAATGCAAAATGGTTTTACTCTCCATGTGCTTTCAATATTGTTTTTACTTACTATTATATCGAGTTAAACAACTTGTCCAAAATGCAAGTAAAAAAGAAACTATTACAGTGTGAAAGCACAATAAAATAAGTTTACCAAAAAATGTCTAAACACTTTTCATTTTACTACGGTTGCCTTTTTACAGAAGCAAATGAAGAAAATACCAAATTTCGAATGAATTTTTCAGCTTACACTGGCACGAAATCGGCTGCTTTGCTTATCGGTTATCAATGTACTTTGTTAGAGTTTGAACTATTTTCATTAGATTTCACTATGCCAAAACCTCAGCATGCTTTAATTATTTTTATTTAATTTTTATTGCTTTTCATTATTTGTATTATTGACATAGATTTTCTTTTTTCTTTTTTCTTTTTAAATTTATAAATCTTGGATAAATTTGAATTTAACATTTAAGAATTTTATTACAAAAAAAAAAACTCTCTAATAAAAAACGCAAAAATATTCCGCTCAATTCTTGATTTATTTTGCTTATCATTGCCATAATAACAGGGTCATTATACAGACTTTTATAGGACTACTTACCAACATTGTCATGTCACTCGTTACTGCCATTGTCAGGCTGCCTCTTGTGTCTCATCAAAACTACAACAACTCAGTTTGTATTGATACACCCAACCACCATGATATTTTTAAAGAGCAAATAGTAGTCAATTGTGTTGCTGTTGAACATCATCACCCCAATTTGTATGTTTCGTATGAATATTTTTTTTCTTTAAAATTGGCGGCACGTATGGCAGGGTTCATATGTATGTATAATTGCTGTGTATGTGTTCGTCGGCTCGACTTTATGTTACTTCATATTTTAATGTATATTGCTATCCAAACACCACCCATCCTGCAACATCTTGATCACGTTAACTGCAAGCTAGAAGTTGTGGTGTTTTTTTTATTGTAGTCGTATTTGATTCATCAAAAATGATACTAAAACTAAACTTCCAATATTCTAATAAAGAGCATTGATGATGATTTTTCATGAATGAAATACTAATGATGAAGAATATACATGTATTCCATTCAAATGTCAAAGAAACAAAGCAAGGTATAAAACTTATAGACATCAATTCCAAATAGTAAAAATATTCATCTTCATTTGATGGAATTAAAGATATTTTATATACTATTTATCCTTTTTTCTATTTACAAAATTTATTTTTCATGGCAGCTATACTTAGTACAGATGAATAAATAATAAAGTAATACAAACGTGTGTAGTTTATCATATCGATACGTTAGAATTCAGGATAGTAAATTTTGCTTACCAACGTATCAACAGATGCCAGTACAAAGGAACAGGTACAGCAAAATTGAACGTGTGATGACTAATATTATTGGAATGCTGATTAGTAGTTAGTTATTGGTTTATTGCTTTAATTATTTTACTGAATTGACTAATGCGTAAATAGGGGTATAACAGCAGATAGATTTTAATTGCTATTAATGTTGCAATGATGCTTGTATTAAAAATACAACGGCGATAACAACAGTTTCAATTTGATGGCAAACACTACGCTGTTCTCTGCTGCAATTGTTTTCAACAGCACGATAAAAGCAAATTAAAAACATAAAAATGTATTCCTTAAAACAGCACCAGCAAAAGCAAAACATTCACAATTCCGATTTTTGTGCTATAGAAAAAAGAAAACAGAACAGCAATACCAAATGTTTGCTGCCACGTTGATTGCTCGTGCTATTTGGTCATTTAATAGAAAATCTTAAACAACTCCACTATACATGTGCATTTTGTTTTGTCATAAATTCTTATAAAGCAAGGATTGCTTTCATATTTATAAAACAACTCGTATTTGTAATGCAGGCCATACAGGTTGCCGCCGTTTGTACAACTCGGTTAGTAATAAGTTCAATAAGTTGTTCTGAGTAAAGATGGTATTTAAAATTCTCGCATCTTGCTTTTTGCTATGTTGCAGTGCTTTTTGCAAAATTTTGTGTAAAGTTGTAAATGCCACAACCTTCACTACAACCTTCTCAATGTCTACCAACGATTGCAACATATATGGCTTCCATAAGCGTGACTTGTTGAATCAACGACATGAATTTACTTCTCTGTCATACTCAATGCTTTGTAAAGGTAAATGTATGTAAGAAGATTTTGCTAACTTAATTAAATTAAAGTGTTTCCGCTCTTTCAAATTAAGTTTCGCAACTTTAGTGATCTTTAGATTTAAAATAAGTTGCAATGTTTCTAATGGCTAATCATTTGCAAATTACCTGCTACTTTCAGTCTTTACAAGCTCTTGTTTATCTGCTAGAGAGTTCTTAAGCAAGAATTAAATGCCATAAACTTTGCTGTAAATACAAGTAACAAGTAGTTTTTGAGATTTGCTACATAAGCCGCAATATGTGAATTCTTTGAGTAAAAAACAAGAATTTTGCGACTTGAAAACGTGTGAGTATTTTGCTATTAAAAACAAGTTTTCTCAAAGGAGTTTTTCTTTTTGCTGTTGCAGAAAGTATTGCGTGACTTTATGCATACATTGTTCAACATTTTACACTATGTCATTGTGTTGAATAAACAACTATCACTTGATTCTATAGTGAACATAGAAAATGGCATAACCCATATACTGACACAAAGCCCCATGTATAAACAAATTTACCTATATGAGTTTATATTCATTCATTTATTTGTCTTGCTTTTTTTACTTTTGGTGATATTTTCTTGAGTATTTGTTTACATAATAATGCTGTCATACAACACACAAAAACGCACGCAGGTATGTGGACTACTGCAAAAGGACCATGTTTGAATATAACTTTTAAATATAACTTTATATTTAAACTTTTAAACATCCACATGGCCATACAAGCACTACTACGGTTACAGGTAGAGTACAAGGAACAGTACGTGTTTGTCTTTTAAGAATTTACTTGTTGTTAAAACGTGCGTAAACTTTTAAAAAGTTTTTCTTTCTCTAATTTCTTTGGCATAATTTTTTTCTTTGTTTCTATTTAATTTATTTCGAAAATATAAATACTCGTAGTTATTTGTCTATCTTTTGTACACAAGAGTGTGTTATAATACTTGTAAACATAAAGAAGACATAAGATTGTTCGTTCACTCGTGTGGTGGAAGTATTGAAGTAACATTTTACTTAACTTCAACTGAGGTTAGAGAACACCACCACTAAAAATTTATTGGCAAAGTACTTGTAGTTATTGAAAATAAATTTTGCAGTTTGAATAGTTTCTAATAATGCAATTTGTGTACTTGTATATATTTTCTCGTCTATAGAGTTTTTTTTTTATTTGGAATTATGCCATAAAATATAAGTTAGATAAGATTATTATAAAAAAAGTTTTTAATTATTTTTTGATCTTCCTTTGCTTTTTTCTGGGGTTGTGTATAAAAACTTGTAGTAGTACTTTTTGAAACTGATGAAAACAATAATAAATGTGCGATTGTATAAAAATATATAACATTAGTTATTCTGGGATACATTTCCGATATAAATGTTTCATGTAATTTTTTGCTACAGAAATAATAATTAAAATAAATTTAATGACAGCTATGTCACTGCAAAGTGTGATATAAATAAATGATTCCCAAACTTATCAAGGGCAGTATCATGAACAAGAGAATACTTCTGAAATGGCATAAAATATATAAATTAAACAACAAGAACCATTAATTTAAGCAACTAGAGAATATCATTTAATCACATCAACCACAAATACCCTACACTCATTAACTTAGCCGTACAATTGCATGTATAAATTGAGATTTTTTGTTATATCTCTTTCTTGCATACAAAGGGACGAAACCACAGATAATAACTTTATTCTATCTGTTATTGAACTAATAGAACAAAATGTCTCATATCATTAGTCGCAATATTAATAACATTATTCCTGGATTAATATGTGAGGCATATAATTTGCAGGTCATTATTTGTCATTGTATTAATGAAAACTTCAAGAACATGAAAGCCGAAAGATAATTATAAAAGAGTCTTTTTTCTAGCTTTTGCAGGCAAAGAAAGAAGAATAGAGAGAAACTAATATAAAAAAATAAAAACCTCTTAATTAGCGATAAGTACACTGAATATTTTTTATAGTGTATTGACGAGGTTTTGTGATCACTACGAATATTTACAAAGCAACCAAAGAAACCATTACTTATTCAAAAAAAAAAAAGAGCGTAGTTATGATAATAAACTCGTTAATAAAATTAGGACATCCCAGCAAAAAATATGTTCTGGCGCTCAAGCTCGCTTCATAGGAAACACTTATTTTTTGCTTTAATAAATGCAGTACTGTGTGGCAGAAAATGTGAGATTATTTTTATATTCGCAAGAATATTTGTTAGCAGTGTAGGAAAAAACGAATATTTTTACACATTCGCTTATAGTCGTGTATCCGCAAATACACTATTCAAGGGCAATCAACACAAAATTATACATGTCAGGATGAGTAAGGAAGAGAACACGAAAAAACGATAGTTTTAATTCAGTGATACTCCAAATGCATACGAAGCGCTAAAATAAACACTTAAAAAGAAAAGATCCAAAGTGGGACATCGCCATCAAATACCATGTCATTTCCCTTATAAACCTACTGATTGCGAAGCAGAAGTTTTTGTTGGGATAGGATCTCGCATTTATACCTTAAGTTAGACTCCTAGCGTAAGCCATATCGATTATTATATCGATTACTGTGAAAAACTAACAAGTTTTAGAACAAATATGTTGGGCTCTATTTTTGCTTTCTCTATAATTAAAAAATTAAAGTATTTTATTTACGTTGTTATCAACAACTTAACTAGAAATGAAGAAATTAATTGCAAATATGTATTTTCTGTCCAATTCGTTACAATTTTTATTATTAAAAGCCAAGTGCATAAAACATTGCAAATAAATTAACTCTATTCCTTTGGTTGACTTTTTCATTATTTCCTTTTATCATAATGAACTAAAATTTTTTATAGATCTTCATACATTTACTGTATGCACAAGTACATTTAGTTCATAAATAGCAAAAACTTTTGTCAAACATATTCTATAGATGTTCTTTTTTTCATTTGTGAGAGCAGTACATTTGAAAACATTAAAGTCGAACTATGATGCAATAACAGACGTAGTAGCGAAAGTTTGTGTACAAAATAACTGATAGTAACGCTGTATGGGATGCTGCCTGAATGAGTGCCACCTTGAAGACACCTGCTGTTCTGTCACCAGTTTGAAATCAACTCTGCTCTAGGGTGTCCAGAAATTATTATAATTCAAAAACCAGAAAAATGCTCTAAAAGAAGAGTTTTATGTGCATTACACATGCAGTCAAAACTTAAAAATGTACTTGCTTAGATTCCGATGCAAATAATTGTTTTTTATTTTTGCTTTGACTATCTGGTAATTTGATGCAAGTTGCACTTTCAATGTTTTGTTTGATTAAAATGTTGAATATTTACGGAGATTGGTGCAGACACTACAGAAAAAATGTCACCTTTTATTCCTAAGTCTGGGTTTTCACCGCAAATGACCTTTAGTTTTGATGCTGGGGAATGTTTAACCTTCTGCATTTTCTACAAAATCATTAAAACACAAAATTAAAATTTTATTGAACAAATATAAAAGAAATACGTTTCCATTACTTATTCGAATTTGTATTTGAATCAGCAGATCATTCTAACAAATTTTAAATTTAATTGAGTATAAAATGTCTGCTTTTCAAGCTTGAAAGTTTTTTATAAAAATACTTTTATTCTTATCTGTAATTAAAAGAGTGCCGAGAAAATTCATAATTTGAATATTTTTTCCTCCTGAACAGCGTAATTCTTAGCAAAATTTATTTACTACTCCAAAATATACAATAATAACTACAATTATAAAATCGCCAAAAACAAAATTCAAGAAAAGAGCTCAACCCTATAAAGCCTTAAAAATAGCAAAACCGGTAAAAATTACTTATATTTCCAAACTTAATACTTTTAGGGATAAAACTCCTAATTTAATAATCAAATAAGACTCAGATCGGTCGTTACAGATCTGAAAAGTATTATAAAGACAAATAAAGTCGATAAACATTAAGTATTTTTGAAAATAGTAAAATATGTTCTAATAACTCGGAAAATGCAAAAATATGTAGTTAAAAGTAATATATGCAAAGGTATGCTACCAACAAAAAAAAAAAAAAAATGCACTAAAAAACAACGCGCAATTACATATTTCAGGTTCCTATGGATATAATTTAAAAAAAAAAAACATTTTTTATGATCATAAATTTTTAAATCAAATCGCAAACGCTCTTTTTGCTTCTATGATTTTTTTAACGTTTGTTTTTCTGTCCCACAATTTTCACAAACAGCTTAAATTACAATTTGTTATATATTCTATAGAAGGAGATTTTTAGTTAAGCATAATGAAGACAATAAACGTTTTATCATGACCGAAAGAGTTATTATGCTTCTATTCGTAGTTGCGTTTACGGTTACAATCAACTTGTACACCCTACTTACGAGTAAACGAACCAACAAAGCGCAACTTCACTTTACAAAGAAATTGAAATTTTTAATAACTTTTTTTGCTCATTTTACTATAAATTATGAACAAAAGTTAGAGTTTTTTCCTAAAACTTTTGTGTCAGTATTACAAAAAACTTTTACTCGCTTGCTTGTGGAACAATATTTCATTAAAATAAATTACCTGAACTCATTTCAAAATTTTAACTTTTTAATGTAAAGAAACACATGTAAAACCGCATTGAATTAAATACATTTATCGGTTATACCCTGAATGTGAAATACATCAATAAGAGTTTTCCTTCCACATTTATCTTCTGTTAATCTCAACTCTTCAATATTTTTTGCCTGAATTTCCAAAAGCCACAAATCAATCAGGATTTCTTTTTCAGTGTTTTTGTTGTGTGTGTGTTCAGGTTTAAATGCTACTAAAATTCGTATTTTGCTGCCAGCATTTGTTGTACTTTGTTTCTCAAATAAAGACAATATTTTCAGTTAGTTAGTTCTACTTTAATACCATTTAAGGTATAAAATTTTGTTTAAGTAGATGTTTTGGCAAATCGTATTCTGTGTTATGTTTTTTGTTTAGGTTCGTTTTATGCTACTCTTATTTTTAAATTTTTCTTTTGTAATCGCTCTCTTTGTAGCTTTCTGAAAACCACACGCGAAACCGTTGAAATGTGGTGACAAAGAAATTAAGCATTTGATTTAGTTCATTCAGACATTTTAACTTCAGGAGCAATGTTTATTTTAGTTTTCCTATTTTACCATCCACTGGCTACGCCACTGAACTGAAGCCTCATTTTGAGTTTGGAAATGAAAAACCTAAGTAAAAGTTTCTACTTACTATAATATTTTCAATTTGAATACTGTTAAAATCAAAAAGATTTTTTAGTTTTACAGTTTTTCACTTATTGTAGTTTTGATTCACTCGTATATTTGCTAAAAATGCACAGATGTATTCTTAATTTGTTTGAGTACCAGTAGAAGCTCATGGTGCCGTCAATACCGGGCGATTAGAATGGGTCTAATTATGACCCCGTGCGTGAAAGATTGCTACATATTGCACCATAAGCAGAATGAAATATATATTCCACGGGACTATGTCACCCGTGGTTCCAGAGCCAAAAAAATAGGAGACCACGAGGGCAAGTAGCTCCCCATCCAGGCCAAAAGCTAGGGTAAAGTGGCAAAAATATACAGGAACTCCACAACTGCTCCGGAGTTGCTTCTTGAGGGGTAAAATAATAAACTCCATAAAAATAGGTATTGAGCAGTTATTTTCTAGATAAAAATTTCGTTCCCATTATATTCAAGCATGGTTGGTCGATTAAACAAAATTTGGTATGAGTCTCAATACCATGATTAATATAGTTTTTGTCAATTTTACGTATATTTTGTATTGGCCCCGTCTTATGGATTAGTGATAGAAGGTAAGCATTATAAAAATAAAATGTTGGTATGAGGACCACCTTAACGATGTAATATGGGGTGTTGGATGACCCATTCGACTCCTAAATTAGTGGTCTTGTGACAGTGCGGTACAAGAGTATCGCGGTTTAATTTGTTTTTGGGAGCACACCTAAGGGGTCGAAATTTATAGGTATGATAGACATCATTTTGTTATTGAAAATGCTGATTTGAAGTCAAAGTAAATTTAATACAAACTAAATCCTTCAAAAAAAGTATATTCCTTGCACCTTTATGTGCTATCAATTTAACTCCCAAAACAGCATTTTTATGTTAAAAACTTTATTTCTTTTTTTTATATAAAACGCCACAAAAACAAAAATAAAAAAGTTGACCGCTCTTAATGCTTTAGTTGATGGGTAGTCAAACGTTCATGCTTAAAAAAGTTTAAGTCACATGCTGCCAACACATTTTCATTTGCTAGTTATGATTTTAAATGGAACTTAAAACCATGAACGAACATTACGTGCTTATAAGTTGTAGTGGTTCGCTATGTGGTTGGCTAAATATAAGAAGGATTCAAATAAAAACACAAAAAGGAAACTGTTGAATATAGACAAGCGTATGTGGGGATACGCAATTACCATTTAAAGTCAAATCAAATATATATTTTTTTTTTGTTTTTTATCAAACCCTCTAAGTCTCTACTACCTGTCAGCTACAGTTTGTTGATGTTTGTACAACAGAACTTTTCATTCCTTAGTTTCGCTTTAAATGTTGTATTCAGTTCACTTTAGGTTATTGTAGGAGAATAAAGGCAAAAGCAACGACAGCTACTTATTGTTTATTTTACTCATGTACAACATGCATTGGAAACGCAAACAATCATGAATATCAACTTTGCGATGCAATCTGCATTAGAATTCACAAAGAAAGCAAAAAATAATATGCATTTGAAGAGGAGCAATATTGACTTAATAAATTTGAGCTTTAGTGAGCGTAACATAAGTTTGAAAAACTAAAGAATATAACAATCTGCTATAGCAAGTACAAAAATCAGGAAGCCGAAAAAAAATTCATCAACATTGTTTAGTGCACAACACGTTTACAAAAACTGCATACTTAACATGCATATTTAACACATTTACGCCATGAATAAACTATGCACTACTGCGCAAGTAATTGTGATTGTTCGTTACTTGGCAATACGTAAAAAAACATGCAACTTACTTTGTATGTAGATGTGTGAAAATCATTGATAAGGAATGGAGAAAGTGAACTGTATATCAGTGAAGCAAAATATTCAAAAGCGCATCGATGTGTTGAGAAATCAAAATTGTTAAGCAGGTGTTAGAGAAATTACTCTAATTTACAAGAACGTAGTGATGAGAAGAATTTCATAGTCTGTTGTTGATTTTACTTGCATTAAGATAAATTTAAGGTTGATTAAATTGCATCACATTTTGGTACGGACACTTGAATTTATTCCTCTTTGATAGTAAACGTCTGAGTAAATAGCTGGTGGAAATTAAATAAATTAATATTTGATTAAGAACAGTACTTAATTCATAAGAATCAATAGTTCAATTCCCAAGCACTTGTTAAGGTTTTTTGAA
This sequence comes from Phania funesta, assembly GCA_963932375.1. NCBI lineage: Eukaryota > Metazoa > Arthropoda > Insecta > Diptera > Tachinidae > Phania > Phania funesta. Next base: position 82,120,529 of record OZ010653.1, on the reverse strand, counting down.
ATACACTTTTAGTTTAGTAGCTAGTGAACAGGTTGTGGTACAGTGTATAGCTGTATCGTTGCTTTTTTATCAAAATATAATCCTAAAATTCACTCCTGCAGGGGAACTTGTTACTAAACACAGCACAAAACAATTCCTGTATAAATTGTAATTTTTAATTAAATTGGATATGTAAGGCAGTATAAATGCATTACAACTATAAACCATTGAAGACAACGTCAAACAAAAAGATAACAGTGACGTCATAGTAGTTTATAAAAATTATTTAAATGTACTGTTTTATCATTGCAGTTATCACAACTTTAGTATAGTAGTCTTAGTAGCTTAACTTTAATACTAAAGTAAGCTCAAAGTATTTTCTTCAAAAAGTTTAACATGTAATGTAAGTAATTAAGATGATATAGTCAAGTTGAGTACTCCTAAGTTTCAAACCAACATAAAAACACTCTCTTAAATTTGTTTTGTGTTTGCTACTTAAAAATTGTGTAGAAAAATATTGCAAAACATGATATTTAACGTTTAGGTGTTAGCTGGTCCCTCCCTCTTAACGAAACAAAATCAAAGTCCGCATTAAATTGTAAAACAAGAGAAGAAATCCAACATAAAAATTACATTTATAAACTAATTTTTGCGCCTATAATGTAATTGAGTCATAGAAATTAAAAAAGCGAATAGCACACCAAACTAAACATATCTTTCGTTTGTTTAATTTTGATTACATTTATCTTTAGGATAGAGAAAGTAGATCTACAAACATATATCAAAACATTAAGAAGAAAGATTAATTATGTGAACATTCTCGTATAATGTGAAATTTACAACTTGAATGCTCCTATATATGCTCCTATAATCTTACTACTCCAAATCAGAGAAGTAATAACATCAAGGATGTGGGAAAACATAGCATGAAAGCCAAAGTTTGTTTCAGTTTAAGACATGTTCTTAGTTTTCTTTTTTAAGGTATAATAGAAAACCTTGTGGCCTTTATTTACCAAAAAAGTATTTTATTTTAGGGATCTGGAATAGGAAACGTTTCGCTGTTAATTAATAAATATTGTAATTTTGTTTGAGTACGAATTGATTATTGAAACGTGATAAATTATTTTTTAACTGACAAAAGATAGAAAATTATAATATAACGGAACCAAAACAATAAGTCGTTACACAGGTCGTATAACTTATATTGATTAACTCCTAATATGAAATTAATATTAACCATACGCCAATACGTTAAGGTTTCTTTATAGTGCATTACAATTTTCAAGTTTTAGTTTAACATGATTAGCTGAATATAAATCTTTAAAGCAAAGAGATGCTTCAAAAAGAAACATATTAAAAATGTATTTCATGATCCAAACATGTCACTCAAGAAAAACATTATTGTTACAATTGTACGAGACAAGTTAAAAAACTGATTCAAAATGAACAACAAAAATTTAAAATATTTTTTGCTCAACTTTGAGGGTTTCGGCTTTTTCTGTTTGTTTGTTTGTTTTGTTCTGCCAGATACTATGTAAGCACGAGTACACACATTTAAATATAAATTAATAGGATCACAGCACACTAAACAAACGGTTGACTAACAAATTTTAAGTTACTGCAGACATTGCACCATTTTGCACACAAATAAGGCCATATTTTATTTTGCAGGAATAACTATTCCTCATTGGCGTTAAGCGTTAAATGTAACAGAATTTTCTATTTGCTTTTTTTCGACATGGCAAAATAAATATATTTCGTAGGTAATTTAAAACTTTTAGTCTTAACGTCTTTATAATGCGCGTAGTACATGAGGTACTTCACTGTAACATTTGGCTCTGCTATATTGTTTTGCGAGCTTTAGCTGCCTGTTTAGTTCCCCAACAATTTTAAGTCAACATTGTCTTTCAAGCTGTTGGTTTTGCCTTAGCACATACATTACAAAACAATGGCTGGAGTATTTCTTAACTTCTCTATACATTCTGCAATTTCTTTTGGGAACATTGTCTTAAGTTTCTGTCTCTACAACTTTTATATTCTTATCTTGAGCTATAAGAATACAACAACGACAATAAATTCCCATCACAAAATGTTACAGCGGAGACCAGCACATTTGCGTTTATGTGTTTGGGTTCACGTATAAAACGACAACAGAACTATGAAAATTTGTTTGTTATCAACATGTTGAAGTATCCAAGGCAGGAAACAAACACACTGCCTTGCGTTTGAGTTTACAGCGAAAATCTCGGTAGCTGTTGTTTGTCAGAGAGAAATTTTCCTACTGTAAGCAACTTGTAAAATATTTAAACAGTTTTCAAGGCACTTTAGGGCTGTAAAAGTCTGTATTAAGGGTCTAAGCAGTATCATTGAAATTATTGGTGGGTATTTATTTATGCTTCGCCTAATATTATTTAATTTATTTCCACGAAAGTCGTACGTCCTAAAAAGATTTATTTTGTTTAACTCTCAATTAAAAATAAGGAATATTGCATCATAATCGCTTAGTGTAAACAAATAAACAGGGTAGACTAAACAGGTAAACTCATTGGATGTCAAATTCCATATACAAAATATTTCCCCATTTCCGATTTCGGCAAAGAAGTTTCCTGAAGCGCAATTTAAATTAATAGAGCGCATGCTGAGTGAAAGTGTAAATTTTAAGAAGAAATGGGATTTATTCCAATTACTTTTCGATTATTAATTTCAATGAATTTTAAAATTACATTTTATATACTAAAATGTTCTTAAGTATTCAAAAAACTGATAGCTGGTTTAAGGTATAACAAAGAAACGTCAATTGAAATCGTCTTATTTTTAAAAGGTGTTTGTTATTTAGGTATAAATACAGTTACAAAAAGCATTTATTTCAATAAAAAAAATAAGATACAAAATCCGCATTTCGAAAAATTAAAAAAAAAAAACTGACATAAAATACTCGTATAAACTATTTGCCCCTTTAGTATGCAACATGCAGGGAACAAAGTAAAATGAAAAGAAAAAATAGACTAAATTCTTTGTAATGCCGCAAATGTTAAGAATCTTCCTCTAATACTGATTTACGCTAAAAGTACCTGTAACGTCAAATGATCTTCCCATTATTCGTGCAAAGTTATTTATCTTCATATATGTATTTGCAGCTTTAATAATAACGGTATTGTAAAAAACTTACCGTCAATTCCTCTTCAACCTCTGAGTTACCACACTCATTCAAAGTTTTACTTTTAACAATACAATAAGTACTTATGACACCTACTTCCCTCTACAGGGAATAAATTATGTTAAGTTTTTATTATGGGTTCGAAAATAAATCTCCAACTATTTCTTAAACACCTGAATACATTTTTGAAACATAAAGGATTGCGCCAGATAAAAAAAAATATTATTTGAAATAAAAGCATTAACTATAAATTTTGGGAATACAGTGATGAAAACAAAATATCGTAAATCGTGCTGCAATGCAAGCTGTTAGTGTTTATTTTTGTGTACTGCATATCATAACCGGAGCTGACTATTAATCGAAGAAAATAAATATTTTCGGCAAATGAATTTAAGGGAATAATTTATTCTTTTAATCAAAATAACTGTTAAAAAAATTTAAACAATTCAATAATTCAGTCCCAATCCAGCTGAAAATGATTTTCAATTTTGGATCAAGTATTTGATAAATGAAAACCAAATGCAACAATAAAATAAAACCCACTATAAATTTAAAACGTTTATTCTATTATTATATTTTAAACAAAATTACAAAAATATATATTTTTATTTTTAAAAGTGTTGAACTAAAAATCTTATAAAAATACAACAAGTAGGGTAAAAGAATAAAATCAGGTTCATTTTTTTTTTGTTACAATTTTGCAGTCTTTCTTTGGATTTTTTTTACTATTAAAATTAGTATGCAAGACATAACATCGAGGCTTCTGCTGTAAAATTAATATCTGGATAAAAAATCAATGGGATTTTATGATCAGTTGGGAGAACAAATGTGTATATTCAACAAAAACAAATAAATAAGGAAATTAAAGGGACAGCTAGTCAACTTAAAAGAAGCAGCTGGAGACCTGGCGGAAATTTCTGCATCATTTGACGATATGAAATTGTAGAAGAAACCTTGTTAAGTAATAGGAAGTAGAAAAGCAAAAACAGATTAGCAAGTTTAAGTTTTACTTATTTCAGATGCTAGGTTTACCTTGAATTTGAGTTAAATAATTATTTTTCTTCCTCAACATTTCATTACCCTGCAAGGCATATTGATCATAGTCCCGATCAGTGGGTATCATATTAACGGTATTCGTGCTCAAATATTTGTGGTTGTGTTCAATATCAAGTACAGTCTTTTCTGAAGACTTGTCGTAAATGTCACCAATTGCAGCTTTTAAATCAACCGACAAATCTTCATCTACAAAAATTGAAGACAATATGTGAAACTAAGGCAATGATTCTTTTTTTGGGATAATCAAAATCAAAACATGTCAGTGTCGTCAGTATGTGTGGAAATATTCGTACTATAGGTATGCGCCTCTACAAGTCCACCTTTTAATCATAAAGCATAAATTACTCAAAATTATATTAACCCTTCTCAACCCACAATTTGCTGGGTTGATAAGGGTTTGAGGCAAAATATTGCATGTAAGCATAAAATATTAACACTTTCAAAATACTGGATAGATTACTTTCCATTTACACTCGACCCACGATTTTTAACAATAACAAATATATATTCGAGTTGGTGCTTAAGAAATATATTTTGTAACACGAAATGTTTAGCCCGTTTGTCAGTTTGCTACGGTTATGTCTTTAATACATACTCAAACTCTGACAGATGGAGGGAGTGCAGTCAAATGCTAAAACATGTCACATAATTTTTATTTACACACACATACATACGCACTAACTTTCATTATTTATTGTTTACAACAAAATCTTCACAAACTTGTATGGACAATTTTGGTACATTTACACTGATAGGTACGACGAAGGCAACAGAATTCATGGCCCTTTAGATCAAATGAAGTTAAACGATACAATCCAAAAAGTACTAACACTTACCTCTTTATTATTCACTGTCCATGTAAGATTCGCCGCTGGTTTTGAGTATTGTAATGTACAATTGTGCCGTAATTAATCACATATGTGGTAACGTAGTCGTATGATAAGTGGTGGAGTGTGTGGTAATTATGGAACGAACATAAAATTCACAGACGTGCACACAAACAAACATTAATTCGAATTTAACGAAATTAACCATAAGAGTATAATTTCTAGGAAATTAACCTGCAGTTTATTATCATTCTTTTAATAATCTGGCCTTCGAACTTACCTACAACTTCTAGTTCGGCTGCAGCAATAAATGTGTGAAATTATGGTGCATCGGCCGATACTTCATGGGAATATTTACACGCAGTGGCCATAAACGCTGATTCCAACGCTAATTGGGTTTCTTGTGATGCTAAACGCTGTAAAAGAAACCGAAATAGGTACAATAAAATGTAAGTGTTCTTGACATAATTGTATAAATGGTTTACGTACATCGAGTCTCACACCTGTTATTTGAAGGCTTCTAGTTTGGTGTGTAACTGTAAAACTCCCTTCGCCTTCCATTATTATTGCTCTACACTCCTGGGTAAATTTTTGGTTTATTTGTTTATTTTGCATTTTTGTTGACACATTTTAATTTTAGTGTCATATGTTAATGTCTATCTACCCGTCTGTCTTCTCATTGTCATTCAATCAGTTATATATCCATTCAGTTTTTGCCAACACAAATAACTTTTTTACTCCTTTTTGCCATATTTCATGCATTTATTCAATTCACATGAGTGCAAGTACAATTACTGCTACTATTTTCCGTACATCCTTAACAGTCGCGTTGATGTGAGACTGTGAATTTTCCTTGTGAATATTCCTTGTTGGTTTTGATAAGTCAGTGGCATTGCATTTTGCGGCAATAAAATGCGATTTCGTGTTGCGCCTTTTTACTCTCAGCTTTGTTTAAGTTTCTGCTATGCTTTTGTGCAATTTCTTTCCATAAATATGTGTTTATTATATTTCGCATTGCTGTTCATATTTAAACTGTGTTCTGGGACCTCCTTCGCGTTATCGTCAATAGCAATAACTTGGCATTTTACATGGGACACGTTTTATAATGGAATTAAAGATTAAGTGTTCTTCCAAAGACTTTATTTTACTTTCTATCGGTGCAATCGACTCCAAAATTAAATAACTGAAATGTTATTCTTGTGTTGTTCTGGCTTAAATTGTGAGTTGCAATAATCGCGAAGTTACGTTGTTCGAGCGTTGCATTGAGCTAGGGTGTATTATAGAAGTTGTTTTAGAAACATACCTTCCAAAAGCTAATTGACTTTTGTTAAAACATTTTTGCAAAAAAACATTATTTTAGCTTTTAATTAAACACTTCATTATGCTATAAATATACGAACTTGTAAAATAAATGTGAAGAAAAATGGAAAAGGTTTATTTCGGACAAATCATTCTTTTAAATCGCATATTTCGGAAAGATGTTTACATTTATAGTGACATGACTCAACATGTTTAACGACGTACGAGTTAAAAGTAGTAAACTTAAAACAAATTAATGTATTGTAAAATATTAAAAATATTTTGGTTGGTTATGTAAATAAAACAAATATACCACAGAAAGACCAGAAAACCATGAATAAATGATTAAAGGAATAAGGGACTCTAAGTAAAGTTTAATAAAATGCGATTGATAAAATGGATACGCGAACTGAAATTAAATCGAAAGAAAGGGAAGTGTTGCATTAATAATTGGTTTCAATACTGTTATTTTAGAAGACTTATTTATTATGGAGCTTTAAAATTGTTAATTAGTTGTTCACTTTGTGATATTTAAGGTTAAGGCTGGCTCCATGACAATTGTCTTTTTATACGACTAAGAAATCAATAAAGTTTCCTTTATTTTCTTAGGGGCCTGTGCATATGAAGAGGTACTATTTATCGAACTTGTAAACCCTTTTCAAATTTCCTATTCAATAAGCGTAAAATTGTTCATGGTTGATCCTTTCGATGAGTTTATACCATCTCTATGTCATTGGGATTATGTGGTCAAATTTTCTATTCTAAAATGTTCGCTTTCGGCAAAAGTTGAAAAGAGAAAAAGTCAACACATAACAACTTCTTCAAATGGATTTGTCTTGGATTTACTAAAACACAATGTTAAATATTTAACAGATGTATTTAGTAACAAGCTTTTGGTTTCTTCTTCGACGCACAAATAGGTTCTCTGTAACAAATAATATTTATATTATCCCTTTGTGTAGTTGTTGAATGTTAAGCAAAAAAAATGTTTAAAATTAGCTGTGGACATTGGTTTTTTATAAGCAAGTATTTAACAAACCCTTAAATAAAGACTTTGGGAAAATCCATAGTTTCTGTTTCAGAAAATTTATATTGCTGCACTGTGGGAGAACGATGTTGATATATTTTAAATACAAAGTATGCAGTATCAAGAAGAACAACCAGCTTCAAGATAAAACTAACTACTTATATATGTATTTAATGTTATGTAATGTGATCTGATAAAATTGTTTGTAATGTAGTTTAATGTAACGTAATGTAATGTAATGCAAAGTTAACTCATGTAATGCAGTGTAATGTAAAGGTAACGTACTGTAAGATAATGTAAAATACTGTAAGGTAATGTATTGTAATTAATGTATTGTAATGTAATATAATGAAATATTATATTAGTAAATAAATATATTAAAGTTTAAAGATGTGCCAGCAGCGAAATAGCAATTTTAATGTTCACTTTCGTACCACAGTAAATAAATTCAAAATTTTTTGTTTACATTTATTTTCTGGCTTTTTGTTGTTCGTCTGTTTTCACAAAATAATGTATAGGATAATCATGCCCCACATATTAAGTATTTTATAAGAATCTCCTTATCAGTGACGATTAAGTTTAATAACATACCCGTATTTATATAGTCTGCCCATAAAAGAAAATATTAGGGCACGAATTCTGTTTTCAGAAAAGTAGTAAAATATAAGCAAAATAAGAAATAAAAACTTTTCGATTTCAAAAAGGTAAATCGGTCACTTAAGCCAAAGTTCATTGGCTTTGAAGAAATATGTACAAAAATATGATTTACTATATAATATTTCATGCCCCTGGAAGCAGTTACTTTATAAATTTACCTTTATTGCTCTTAAATTGTTTTTTTTTGTTTATCCGGAAAATAAAACACAAAAACGAAACGAAAGTTTTTAAAGCTTGTCAAAAGGGAAATGAAAATATGAAAAATTTCAAGTATTTTCATATTAAAAAATATTTATTATTAAAGAAGAACATCGAAATGAGAAAAGAAAACTCAAGGGTCTACTTAGTTTAATGTTGTTATTCTTTCCCAAAACATATTTTTCTGTTTAAGTCCTTGAATTGCTTCATTCATGTTTTGGTAGATTTTATGTCTATTACATGTGCTGCTCTGCTTAAACAATTCGTTTGTACACAAGTTGTTATTTTAGTAGTAGTCGGTAAAAGTCAGCGCAAAATATTACCCAGTAAGCATTCAACATATCTGTCAGCATTCGTAAAGACGGTGTGTAAATGTTTCGAAATTTATTGAAAGTAAAATTGCGCAGATCATGTTGGTTAATAAATGTTCTCTGTTACTCTATCGAGAGCACTACATATCAATGACAGTGTGTGATAAAGCGAAATTCGTATGACAGCAAAAATATTTTCACATGTTGCTTCTTCAGTTTTGAAGGTTTTTACCAGAATACCTCACCTTGCAAACTGGGTAAAATGATTAATTACTTTCTTATGAAATAAATAGTTGTAATAGAAAAAGCATATGTGTGCCATCCAACATTCCTTCGAAAGTGTAAAATACCCTTTTTTGAGACCGTAGTGTGTAGAAAAATTGTGAGAAACTTCGTTTCTAAAGAAAAATGTTTGGGAATAGAATTTGCAATAAAAGGGTCATTTTAACAAAGTATTGGTGGAATTGCCTTGTAGTCATAATTTTATAGAAATATACATACATCCTTCAAACTTGCCGTCATATGGGCCACTTCGGGGCTACATATTTTAGTTCCATATTAAATTTTTCGCCCGTCTATTGTTAGAAAATTACCTTAACAACTGACAAATAAAAGGAATATTTTTTTGAAAATTTTTTCGTGCTAACTAAAGATATTTTTCTTTTCTATGTACGAGATTTGTTCGATTATAATTTCTTTTTCCTTTTATAAAACCTACATAAAGTTTTGAATTTCTTGGATTTTCACTAAAATAGAATTGCATTGAAACTTAAACTTTAACAAATGCAGTTTTGTAGTTAGTTAGTTTTTTGTAAACTCGAAACTTACCCTTCAAATCATTATCGCCACACACTATACTCGCGTATGGGAGGCTTATAAATAAAAATTGGTGAATGTAATAAAAACAGGAAACCAGACCTGATGGGGTAAATTATCAAATATACGTTCCACTATTTTGATTTATTGAAGCGAGTAAGAAACATAATGGTGAACTTATATATAAATAGCTTTAACACAAATAGATAGATTTGCTATGCATGAGAGTGCGTAAGTAAGATTGAGTCATATTGAATTGTAAAGAATTCAATTGATACGTAAATATTGATTACTAAATTTTATTGAACTTTTTTATGCGCACTCACACATAACCGAAATAATATAGAAGTATATGCGGGTGTTTTATTTTACACTCTTATATTTTTACACATACACACATATATTAGCAAGTGTGTATATCTATGTATGTGTAATATCTGGTTATGTTATGTAATGGGGGGGTGCAAAAATTATCTTCAAATACATCCTTCTGTTTAATTTCGTTTGAAAAGGTATGTTATTTTCTGTTTCAAACAATTATTGAAAGTATCTAAGCATATCTGGAAAGTATGAGATTAGACAAACAGCAATGGACACAAACCTATCGCCAAGAAATTGTTAAACATTTAGTAGACCGAAAAAATAAATTAACCCTTACATTGTAGATAATTTCCATGTTATGCCAATTTAATTAAACAATATCTTTCATCCCTATCAATCCTATATAAGCAGGGCAAAACCCGTTGCAGCACCCGAAAGTGCTAGGGGGACGCTTAAAATTAGTTATTTTAATTCTTGAGATTTCTATGATACTTCGCTTTAATTGTTTGCAAAAGGGTTAAAGACAAGCTACATGTGCACATTGTATACACATATACTTGTTTAGTTCCTGCATATAAATGATCCTGTAATGGGTGAATGTTTTTGCAGAGAATATTTTATGATTTATCAGGACCACATTTTTGTCAATCAACAGTGCCCGTGTTTGAGTACAGACGTACGTCATATCGAACGCATAACAAATATATATACATTTTTTTTAAAGTATTCAATTATTAAAGTTAGTAATAACAAAGAAATAAAGAACAAATAACAACAATATAATATATTGTGTGTAAAAAAAAACAATAACAATTAGTGCATGGTTAAACCGGTTTGAACAATTGATAGTGAGTGTATGAGCGCACCAAATATTAATGAAAAAAATATAAAAGGTAATAACAACAATGCTTATTACTCTTTTTCATATACAAATGCTAATAATGCAATGAACAATACAAATAATAATAAAAAGATGACAGTGCTTTTTTAAGCGCCAGGCCAATTGACCGAACGCGTTCTTTATCCGGAAATATAGACTTATCTTCGCAAATAACAACACCAGAAGAAATTATAATTCAACCAAAAAACAATTCAGGTACCATAGTAAAAATAGTGCAACAAACAAACGAAACAGGTAATTTGAAAAATCCCGTAAAAAAAGTGCAAACAGGTATGGATCGTTATATAACGATAACCAAAAGGAAAGCCAGTCCTAAGTCTTCGCAGCAAGAGCGCATTGCTAAACAATATAAAAGCTCCCAAAGTACTGTAATGCCGGTAAGCGAAAACAGATTCTCTGTACTTGCTACAGCGGATGATGAAGCTGAACCCGCTGTCAGGGAACAAAAACCTCCCCCGATTTACTTTCGCGAACAAACATCTAACGAAATTGTTAACATGTTGTCTCAGCTTGTAGGTAAGGAAAGCTTTTATGTAGCTTCTATACGAAGAGGTCAAATTCAAGAAACAAAGATCCAAGCGCACACTGAGAACAATTACCGCCTAATCGCAAGTCGCCTCGATACAGATAATAAGAGCTATTATACGTATCAACTCAAAAGTGCTAAAGGTTTGATTGTCATTGTAAAGGGCATTGACAGTTCTGATGAAATAAAAAGTGCCATAGAGGTGGAAGGCTACGTCGTAAGGTCAGTGCACAATATTCGAAATAAAAACAAAGTTCCCCAACCTATGCATCGTGTTGAAATCGTACTTAACGCATCGCAGCTTAAATCTAAAAACTCGGTTCATCCAATATATAATTTGCGCTACCTTTTGAACAGAAGAATAACAGTGGAAGAGCCTCTAAAACGTAGCGGTCCCCGTCAGTGTACTAATTGCCAGGAATTCGGACACACGAAAACCTACTGCAAGCTACCATCTGTATGCGTTGTTTGCGGTGATGCGCACCGGACTTTGGAATGCACTTCTTCCAAAACAGACCCCAAGGTGAAAAAATGCAGCAACTGTGGTTAACACCACACAGCAAATTACAGGGGCTGCAAAGTCTTTCAACATGTAAAAAATAATTCGAAAGTCGTACGTAAACCTGAATATGAGCAATACAAAGCTTCCCAATTTCCTCGGCTTCATGCTGGTTCTGTTGCTAGTACACAAGCTACACAGCCACACACTAAGTCAAACTTTTCATATGCCCAAACATTAAGAAATGATTTACCTAATGCGAATGCCAAAAGTTCTAATGCGCATAAACATTCGTATGCCCACATCTTAAAAGAGGGTGCTCAGACACCCCTCACTACCAATTCGAGCTCAATCGATAATTTAATACAAACAATGAATAATTTCATGACAACTATGCAGGGTATGTTTCAGGAAATGATGCGAACCCAAAACATGCTTTTGCAAGTTCTGCTTAGCAAAAAATGAACCAGTTAAAAATATGCTTCTGGAATGCTAACGGGGTCTCCCAACATAAATATGAAGTAGAACCCTTCCTGCTAGCACATGATATAGACATACTCTTAGTTTCTGAAACACACTTCACTATAAAAAACTGCTTTAGAATTGATGGGTTTTTTATATATGACACAAAACACCCAAGCGAAAGGGCATGTGGTGGGACTGCCATTATAGTCCGAAAAAACATAAGGCATTTTCCATTGCCTGAATTCAACGAAGACTTTTTGCAAGCCACGACTATAAATCTTACTGATTTTAAAATTGTAGTCTCGTCAGTGTATTTCCCGCCTAGGCATAAAATCGAACACCATAAATTTGCCTGGTTCTTTGCTACGCTAGGACAAAAATTTATTGCCGCTGGTGATTACAATGCAAAGCACACATATTGGGGATCCAGACTCCTTAGCCCTAGAGGTAGGCAGTTGTATTATACAGTTCAAGCAAACAAGCTGGACGTCGTATCTGCCGGTAAACCCACCTATTGGCCCACAGATTTTAATAAGTAGCCAGACCTTATTGATTTTGCTATAGTAAAAAACATCAAACGCTATCAACTGTTAGTTAGTTCATCCTATGACCTATCTTCTGATCATTCACCTACAATTGTTATTTTACACGACAGTTTTGCCACTGCACCTAAAACCCTTAGTTTCTACCCGAACAGAAACACGAAATGGTTAAAATATAAAATGTATCTTTAAACATGCCACTGAGAAATCCAGCTGATATTCAAGCAGCTGTAGATCATTTTACAGACGTCGTGACTGCCGGAGCCATAGCTGCAACGCCAACAAAGCCATCAGCTAAAATAATATCGCATCAGCCAACAGCAGATATTCAGATGTTCGTCATTGAGAAAAGAAGACTAAGAAGACAATGGCAAAATAGTCGTTCTCCACACATAAAAATGCAAATGAAATGAATGAAAAAAACTTACGCAGTAAATTGAGACAGAAACACGAATTCGGTATCGACAACTTTTTAAAAAACTTGGATCCAATGAAAAACACGGATTATAGTCTGTGGAAAGCTGTAAAACACTTACAATGTCCTATTGCTTACGAATCCCCACTAAGACTTTAAGACCGTACTTGGGCTAAAAACTCAAGTGAAAAGGCAAATGCGTTCCCAGATACGTTATCCCAGATCATCAGTTTGGTTTTCGAGCAAGGCATAGTACGATTGAACAAGTCCATAGAATCGTTACCATTATTAGATCGGCTTTTGAAAGAAAGCAATACTGTTCAGCTTTATTTATAGACATTTCCCAAGCATTTGATAAAGTCTGCCATGATGGGGTACTTACTAAAATAGTTCGGGTTCTACCTGAAAACACCCACAAGCTTATAAAAAGCTATTTGTCCGATAAAACTTTTAAAGTAAGGTCAAAGGACCAGCTTTCAAGATGTGGGAAAATCAGTGCAGGAGTACCTCAAGGTAGTGTGCTTGGGCCGCTATTATACATCATCTATACAGCGGATATGCCGACAAGCCCACACACATATACATCAACCTTTGCAGACGACACTGCAATTATAAGTGTCAGTAATGATCCAAAGGATGCATCTGAAAAGCTGCAGTCCCATATTCATAAGATAGAAGACTGGCTAAAACAGTGGAGAATAAAGGTAAATCAATCAAAATGTGCTCATGTAACGTTTTCCCTTAGAAGGCAAAATTGTCCACCAATTACAATAACTAATACCACGGCTCCAGCGGAAACGCACTTCAAATATTTAGGTATCCACCTAGATCGGCGCCTAACTTGGTCCCGTCACATTGAGGCAAAAATAACGTCCATAAAGCTTCGAACAAATCAACTGCATTGGCTATTAAGTCCTATCTCAACTTTGGCTTTGGAATATAAAGTCCTTTTATACAAATCCGTTATAAAGCCAATATGGTCATATGGTATTCAGCTGTGGGGTACTGCCTGTGCATCAAACATCCAGAAGTTACAGAGAAGACAGTCTAGGATTTTACGTCATATCGTATGTGCCCCCTGGTACATAAGAAATGAAAACATACATAGGGATCTCAAAGTTCCCACTATCCACGAAGAAGTTAAAACATACACGTCCAAATACGTGATCAAACTAGTCGCACATCCCAACACTCTAGCACGCAATTTATTGCAATTTGATGGCCACCAGAGACTAAAAAAACTGACACATTGAGCCTTGCAAGGCGGCTCTCTCTACATAATAGAAGATAGATTTTTAAGATCTGAATACAAAAAATTAGTTATTACGTTGGTACTAACTAGTAAATAATAATTATGAAATAAGATTTGAAAACTTATTGTGAATTTCTTTTAATAGAAAGATTCAATAAAATAAAATACAGTATAAAAAAAACCTTTGTGTTACTTCTAGTAGTAAAAGGATTAAATATATTTATAGTTTTTGTGTAATTTAAGTTTTATCATAATTTATTATCAAGTTTCTAAAGGTAGAAAAAAACAAAAGCAATATTTTTGCATATTAATTAAATAATATCATATCGGTAATTTTTGCTTATAATTTATTCTATTAAATATAAATTGAGCTTAGAAACTAAGCAGTTAGCACAATTGCAGAAACGGTGTAATGCTGTTGATAAAGATGTAGAAAATCTTAAATCCCGCAGAATTGTGTGACCTGGTTTTAGAGGCAAATTTTTTTTTTAAATTTCATATATTCGAATCTTCGAATACATCCTGTGTGAAGCACTAAATTTCAAAAATCAAAACTTTTTATAAAAAAGGAGCTCAATCAATATAAACAGAAGCAATAAAAATACAGAATAAAAAAAAAATAGAATTAACTAAATGCCAGCAATTAAATATAAATCAAACAGTGTTTTGTGCAAATGGTCTTGCAAAAGTGCAAATGCAGTTAGGAATATGATTTAAATCTTTTAATATTCTTGTTTTTTTATAATGAATTATTTGTCATCCTTTCGTAATGAATTCTTGCGTTTTTAATAAAAAAGGATACCAAAGAATAAGTATTATTTGTTTTAGTTTTTCAATTTATTCGAATATAATTTTGATTCATTATTGGTTCAAGTGTTCGAGTAATATTTTAATTGTTCCTTCGAACAGAAAAAAGAGCTTTTGTTCGAACAATTTAAAAATCACTTAACCGTATTTATTGGTGTTTATTTTGGGATATGTGTGGACGAGGTGAAGCTTTTCATGCAACACCAAAACGAAAGTTTAAGAATCATAAAAAATTGTTTTGTGTTTTATACCAAATATAAGTTCATTAAGAAAATAGAAACGTGTTTTTGTTTTGTTTTAAATGAAAATTAAGCAATTACTTTATTTCTTGGCGATTGATTTTCTATTTGTGGTGGATTTTAGCGATTTCGAATAAAATTATTATTTGCGATTTATAAATAATGATTATATAATTTAAAAAAATACTATGTGCAGAAACTGGCCAAAAATATATTTGACCTATTTTTGACTTTTAATTTGTTAAAATAAGTAAAAACGTATCCGACCACCATGGCCGGCAGCATAATTTTATTAATGATATTATATATTCACATCATAACTATATTGAATATATCCTTATCTGTTTGATATGTTTGTCAGGGTCGATTTTTAGTAAAACTTTCAATACAAATGACGTACGGAAGACTTCCTTTAGAAAAACTCGTGTCCAACATGTCTTCTACTAAATTCTTTCTCACATTGAAATACCTTAATCCACTTCTGTCCTTATGTGGTTCTACATATTTTTACTTTTACTATTGCTTCTATTTTAGAAGCGTTAGAATACGTTTTGAATATAATAGTAGACTAAACCAATAGACGTGACATATTATAAATCTAATGTGTGAAAACCATAGTGTTTGTATTTCTGTTCTGTGTAACCTGTGTAAAAAACATTGAAATATTTTAAAAAATTTTAGGATGTCCTGCCTTAGATACAATATATTATAACAATAAATTAAAAATAAGTTTCGATTCGATTTTGTGTAGGTGCTGCTTTTTAGAAAACCGGATAAGAGTTCATTTAAAAATATAGTTAATTTCAACTTGATGTATATGCCAATAAGCGTAAGTCGGTTTGAATGCAGGTATCTTAAAATATGCGTGTTATAGTATGATATCAAAATAAATAGTTCTTTATATATTGCTTTTCTTATTTTTGTCCTTCGTTTCAATTCTAATGTTGTACTTTTGTTTACAAAATTCTTTGTGGTAATAAATTTCAGTATTCAGCTTTTTTAGTTTCATATAACTGCTGGTGGTACTCGTATCACAAATTAAGTAAATTTATTACAATTTACGAGTGGACGTTCTTCTCCGATAGTGTTAAGAAAATATGTTGTACATCGAGAAAAAGAAAATGAATCACATAAAATACTTTAAGCTTCAAGAAATATTGTGTGCCGCAGACTTGTGTGTCTTGCTTTCGCAAATATTTTATCTCAGAAAAAAAAACTCACTTTCGCTGTCCATTTTACTTAATTTTTTTCTATATTCCATCACTATAAAGTCCTTAAACATATATTTATTTCCTTAGGATTTTCTATTTGTGTATTTTTTGCTGACAAAAATATCCTTTTAATTTAAAACTTTTTACTTTTGAAACTTACTACAATTTTGTTTCTCAGCTCTATTGTCATACCTATGTTACTTCTGTCTTTAGACTGATAGCTTCATCTGTTAATTCACTTAAAAACGCTTAAGATTTCTTTTCATTCATTGCTTTTGTTAAGATTGTGTCTTTTCTATTCTAAATTTTCTACTGGGCAGTAGCTGTTCATCAAAACGCATTCTTTGTGACACCAACAAAACTATAGTATTTAAATCCAGTTGATAAATATTCAACGTAATATAGTCATGTGTGTAAGTGGTTGTTGTAATTGTTGCAGGCGACAAACAACAATTATAAATGAAACTCAAGTGTAGCTTTGAAAAACAGTTACTTCTGTCTCAGTTTTTACTTACGATTTTTTACAAAAGAATGTAAGAGGACTTAGCTAGCAACCACCGATTTGAACATTACCTAAGAAATTTACAGTCCACTAACATATATTATTGAAATTTAAAATAAAGTGTATTTTCTCTTAATAATCAATAAAAAGACGTTTTATTTCGCCGGCAAGAAAACTCCAGACGTTAAATTTGATAAGAAGATTGTAGCCTTGTTAACAGGAAAAATCTCCTGTTTCTTCCAGCTTTTGTTCTTTACTTTTTCGCTAGTCCTTTTACTGTTTTCTTTTTATTATAATGTGCTCATTTTTCTCCATCTCTTTTACAGGTTTTGCTTAAGCATTTATTTTAAACATTTCAACATGTACAATGAATAATATACATCTATACAGTAAGTATGTGTGTGCGTGCTGCAACATGACAAAATGGAAGTCATTCTGAAATTGTGATTGCATTATTATGTGTCTTTAAACGAAAAATACTTTCACAATTTCATACCAAGTAAACAATATCATCTTCACTACGTTATTTTTCAAAAATTGAAAAACAAGAAACAATAAAACTTGATTACGCAAGAACTAACAGGATGAAGCAAAGAAAAAGAAATATAAATGCTATGAAGCGATTTAGAGCATACACAATCTTCTAGATACATTAAAGGATTTGGAAATGTAACCATTTATTCCATATCGGTACCTGAAACCAAAATTGTGTGGAAGCTCAAATGCAATAATCGGGTATCGAACGCTTTTGTCTGTTAGACACCTGGCATTTGCGACCACAAACAATATTTTAGTTAAATCCAAGTTAATCCAAGAACATATATAAGAAATTGATTATCTAAACTATTTTCTTGATGGAAGAAAATTAAAAGAGATCTGAATTATTTTTATACTCTGCTTACCTTTTGTTAAGATTGTCATTAGTAGAATCCATTTCAACTGTGTTGCATTGTAAATAATTTGCATTTTGCAAAATGATGTTTATAAGTGTTTTCATCCTGCAACTGTGTTTTCCAAAACAATCTGCAAGGAAATAAAATAGTAGAACCTTGATTAAACTATTTACGAATATTGTAAAATCATGCTGCTTTTCCTCGCAAGGCAACAAATAACTAAAAATGTTGGTAAATCAAAAGATATTAACTTAAATAGTGCACCTACGGAGACCAATTGTATTTTCTCTTCAGTGCTAACATAAGAGGCCTCTATTTCAATAGAAAAGTTCCCCTTCCTTTAAAGATCAAATAATGAAACAGACTTGGAGCATAGCGAGTTTTACCCTAAAATTGGCCATTTACAAATAGTTATGCTATGCAGTAGGGAGATAGAATCTGTTTTATTTTAAATGCGTTTGTTCTCATTTTGAGACAGTCAGTCTAGCCATATATTTTTAAATTAAATAAAAAAAGAAAAACAAGACAAAACATATTTAAATATAAGTGGTAATAATAAAAAAGAAAGCAAGACTTCATATACAATCTGCAATTTCTGCTATTTCTGTTTCTTATTGGCAGTTGGGAACATTCGTTCACCATATTATTTTTTAATGAGGATGACCGCTCAAGCAATCTTTTTAAATGTCCTATGAGGAAAGCGTCTATCCTCTCAAAATATGTACCATCATTAATCTGGCTACAACAAGGTCTGCGCAATGTCCCATCAAAATTTATTTTAGTCCCTAATCCCAGACATGAGCGATACATAAGAAGCCTTACTCTATCACTGAGCCGTATAATGCGGCGCATTGGTCTAAAGTGCAAAAGAAAGAATTTCTTAGATCTTAGATCCAGGATAAAATCATGGTGGCAGAAAATTCAAAATTTTTTGAAATATTATTCCAATATAACTTTATATACGTATGAAGACTTAAAGTGAATAACATACTTATTACGTTCTAGTCCCAAGCCATACGGATAAAGATTTACTTTCATTTTTATTTTATATCATTCCATATTATTACATTGTATGAAAAAGGATAATAAATAGAGCCACCAAACGTTCAAATATGAAACACATATTTATTCCATTATACGAAGCCATAAATCAATGCTGGCCGCTACGCTGTGTTATTTGAGGTTTTATATTCAGTTTTACAAACCCATACGATATTTAACGATGTTTAGGTACCTGTACTAGTACACTTTCATATATGTACAAGAGCTTGACTACGTGTACTTTCTAATTTAAATTCGTTGCTTTTATATTAGACATTAGGTAGCATAAAGTAATTTCTATATTATCCGTTCTATAGCGATATCTTATAAGATATTCTTAAAGTTCAGTTATGTGTGCATGCAGGTTAAGCAAGCTTTCTATTATTTTGCATACGAGTAATTCCACTCACAAAAATAAGTCTGCTGCTGTATTAAGAGCTTTTATTCCACGAGGTAAAAACTTTTAACACGGTTGCGTTGGTTAAAGGTTTTTTCTCATACTTAAAACTAAGCAACTTTTGATTGAGCATTTTTAGATTGTAGAACTTAACTAACATTAAAAAGACAATGAAACGATTTATAAAATAGTTTTGCATGGGGTCGAGATAGGGCAGTGGTGTCCATGGTCGACTTTCGGGTGCACAAAAACTAAGTTATATTTACTTTAGGGACAATATAATCGTATTTACGTTTTTATTTGCAATAATTAATTTTCGATTTATGTAAACTAACTTACATTGGAATGTAGAGAAATACAGTATTCATATACTAGAATACTCTCGCGACATCGGCAAATTTTCCTAAAATTAACAATAATTTTCGTAATTCAGTCGTATTCTAATAGATAAGCTAACTAATATTAGTTGGTTCTACTTAACTGCACTGATGTAATTAACTACAAAGAGACTTACGAAAAATAATTATCGTCGGCTAGAAACCACGTGGAGTGTCTCCTTATTAAGGCAAAATTATAAACTAATTGAGAATTATAACCACTCTTATTATATTAGTAATTTTACGATAAATATACTTGCTAGTAGTGTAAAAGAAATAGTACGAATTAATGTGTTTATAATTTTTAAACGACCAGTATGCACGCGATACACGTAAGAGATAAGAAACGAATTCCGATTATAGTATTTGTGATTTTTATTTCTGCATGTATAGTTTTTCTTTGTATCTTTCCTCGGGTGTGTCTTTCCATTCTTTTCAGCAATAAATGCTTTTGAATGTCAAAATAATAAAACAGGATTTATTATTTATATTCATGTGAGAACGAGATGGCTAAGCATATAATAACTTAGTTGAGATAGAAAATCATTATTTATTAATGTAAAAATCTAGTTGACGTGGATAACACTGTATTAGAGACAACCCACTTTTTAAAGTTAAACCCACTTGTTTGTTTCGATTAAGTATCTTGTTAACCTTGAACTCTTAGTCCCCATTATATTAACATTTAAAATGTCCACCAGGATGTAATACTAAAATTCCAACAATATTTTCACCAAGGATGTCAGTTAATGCAGCAACAATTTCTCTTAAACCTAACGCACCATATGCAATATGACTTTCCTTCATGCAGCATTCGAACCCTAATCTTACAGCAACTGATGATGATTATGGCGGAAAATGTTCCGGGTGAGTGTGAGTTGGTGTGTTAGAGAATGTTCGAGTTATTTTTAACCAAGTAGACTATAAACATTAAAGGATTTTGTCGTACTTAATTTTATTTCACAATTTACAAAATTCTGCCAAATATAAGCAGCCAGCAAAATTCGCATAGAGACTAGCTTATCTCCTAATAAAAATTTTTGTAAATTTATTGTTCATTTATTCATTGTTAATTTACTTACTTTATTCAATGTACAAACAATTAAAATTAATTCAGTTCGTAACACATGACATTGATACTGGACAACCGACGGACCGACCCATCAGGCTGCAATTGCAAACTTTGTTGGATACTGTTACCGGCAGCTAAATACATACACACTCACTTTGTACAAGATACAACTTTCTTCAACAGTTTGTATCAAACTTAAGAAGAGAATAAAAAATATTGTTGTTGTGCAGAGAAATATTTTCCGTTTTATTTTTATGTTAAGAAGCTATTTAATAATTTAAATGCAGAAACTTACCATACGTATTTTTGTACGATTATTACGCGGCGTCCCTAAGACGTTTGTAAAAGAGCACAATCATACCCAACGAACTTATAAATATAACTAATTTAGCAAATCACTAACAATGGAAAGAGATGTGTGTGCAAAATAATATCAAAGAAAAAATAGAAAGTGGTGAATTTTATTTCAAACGACTTCTCATTTTAACGAAGTTGTGATGAGAGATGAAGAGAGTAATAATATTTACCATATCAATTTACAGAATAAAAAGGAACGAATGGCATAGGGATGAAAAATGTAATACTTTTTTAGAGTAAAAGTACAGCAACATTTAATAAAAAGTACTTTTACTGGTATCAAAGTTTGAGTACTGAGGGTAGCACAAGTAACATCTATAGTGCTTATTTTTATTGCCAAAGAAGTAGTCTTTACGAGAAAAGTACGAATTTATGGAATATTTGAATGCTAGTGAAGTAAATAAACAAACAACTTCGGTAACATTTTACATGATTTTTCGTCTTGGCTGTTTGTTTTTGTATCTCTCTGTTTTTCAGGCACGTGCTTTTTTTAATTTGTTGTTTAATTCAACAGGTCGCTTTCGATTTAACAAACGGTGGTGGGATTCCAAATCCTTCTGCTTATATTGATAATTTACTTTTATACCCTTAAGGTTGAGCAAACCAGGTTTGCGACTTGCCTTATTGGTTGGAACTTAATTAACAACAGATGGCGAATGTATATATAGGTAAATTTTAAACTTGACCGTTATATAAAAATTATCTATGGAATAAATAACAATTATTTATTACACGTTCTCAGTCTCAGTAACTAAATTTTGGCCACACAGAACCAAGTTTCAACGCATCCAATTTCGAAAGTTCATTTCAATTCTCTTGTGTGGTCGGTCACCTTTGTATAACAAGGAAAATTCAGTCGGCCGTTTATTACCTTACAATAACTTAAACTTGAATTTATAATTTCAAAATAAAATGGTAAATATTTGTAGGTAGACATTTTGACGGGGCTGTCAATATTGAAAATACAAATCAATTGCTTGCACACTTGCAATACCAGTCCTTAATAATTGTGTTGGTGTTTTTTCTAACACTTCGTTATGTAAAAATATGTTCAGCTAAATATGTTTACGTTCAACATTTTATTAAATATCAAGATGTTTAACAACCCATTGTTCAAATCCCATTGCACTAACTTCCGTTTAATACTTATTGCCCCTTTACGTGACACAAACGAAGCATCCTACTTGTACTTTCTACTATCCAGACACGGGAATACATTATATTTGCTTGGTTTAATATTGAATAAAACTTCTGAAATTGCAAAAAAAAAAATACGATATGTAAAATAAAATGAAATAACACATTTATGTTTCTCCTTGTGTTGGTAGCACAAATTGATTTGATTTGACAATTTTTTGTGTCATGTTCTTTGTTGGGCCCAAAGATTATATGAAAAGGATGGAGTAACATAAAACGCGTGATGTCATTTAAATTGAGTCGAAAAAGGTGTTACCTGTAAGAATTTCATGTTTATTTTTCCTTAAACGACATAACAATAGACATAGAGTTTGTACTATGTGACAGTGGTGCGAAAGGATCTCTTCCAAAAAGAAGTAGATATTTTTCCCTATTGAGGATACTGAGCAATAGTACTAAAATGTTCAGATGCTTTAATGAACATTTGCTATAAAAGTTTACAAGCTGTTACAATATGAAATTTGCGTTTTCATTTTTACTGAGTAACGCGTAATAATTTCATTATTGTGGTAAGTCTATTAAAAAATACTGTGCATTTTTGAAATAAGACACTTAAATTCGGTCCAAGAGCGGAAAGTAAAACAAGTCTTCCTTTAAACTGAACTGTAGGAAATTACTTTAATCAATAACCCTAAAATAACAATTATTTTTAAATTTTTAAGTAAAAAAAAAAATGAAAACAAATATTATACAGTCAATATAAGTATATCAATTTATCTTTTTGAGCAAATATTTTTGTCGAAATAAGTTATTCCTTATTTTTTCCAATTTCCAATTTTCCGAATTTATAGTTTTCGGATTAATTTAGACTTATTTTAAAAATTTTAAATTTTGTTTTGATATTTTTTCAGCTTTCGGTAAATTTGTGCGGGTTTTTATGAATTTTTAATTTCAGATATCGCATAGATAACTTCAACAGTCCGAGAGTCCCAGAGAACTTAAAGAACTAAATATTAGACATTGTGCCAAATTACTAAAAGAAATAGGGAAGCAATTAACAATCTTACATAAATACCAAACTTCCTCTAAAAGCCGAAATTTCACCAAAAATTCTGTTAAAATTTAAAATTCCCGAAAAAGCGCCTTTAGTTGCATAAGAAACAACTTTCGCTTGCGCCAGTATACTTATGTTGTTAATTCTTTTATTTGCTTATTATATGCGCTTGCCCCTGATCTAATAAGTTGTTATGACTAACTGAAGAATTTCATAAAAGCGAGTCATACGACTGTAATATATTTATCGGTATTTGCTTGCAATGGCGTACTGTTTTATTACATATTATGTTTAGCTACTTGCCAAACCACTGTCGCATAGTCTTTTGTAAATTGACAGAATCGTACAACACACGTGCACATTCCATCGCTCATAACAAGCATGAAAGCACTTGAAATGAGCAAATGAAATCAACAACAAGACAAGATGTTATAAGAGGTTAATAAAAATATAAAAAATGTATATTGAATAAAAAATCTTTATCAACGGTAGTTATAGGGAGGAGCGCAAGAGACAGTATGTCTCAACATAATAAACGTCATAGCCGTTAGAATACCAAGGAAAGTTAGTAAAAAAGTTTATTGAATTACAATATTTTATTAGAAAATACTTTAGCATTTGTCATCGTTGTTGTCCTGCAATTGTGGGTAAATAAAGTGTAACGTGAAGAAAATTTCTTCGCAATTTTATTTCAGAATTTCCCCTAATTCGCTTGTTTTCCTCTTAATAATGGAAACGCAATGAAAAGATTTGATTCGTATACGTGCTGGTAATAAAAATATTAGATTTATTTTAAAATTAAGTCACAAATATATGTTGAATGTTTTAGCTTTAATATATGTTTGTATGTGTGTGCATATTTTAAAATATTTTTGTAGTTGCAAATAGTTATGCAAAAAATGATGCGTGAGCATATGAGAGGATTAAACCGTACAACTCAAACAAGATAAAAGCTACAAATACTGAATGCTATTTGTACTAATTTCAAATTTCATATATTGGTATTTTGTGTTCCATGAGTTATTCTGTGAAAGTTTAATAGTCAAACTATTTATAATCTTAATGACATTATTGGCTCGATTCAATACGCATTAAATTTATTTTTTTAGTTTTAATGCAGTATTATCCTGGTATCGTACACATATATGTGTATGTTTAAATGCCTGGGTATATCCTTGTTACTCTAATCTACAACTTCTATGACGCCATATACTCGTAAGTAATAATTCTTAAATTCTTATCTATGAGACCATACAAAATTGTTAACATACATACGTACACAACATTATTCATTAAAAGCAAAATTTGTATAATGACTTGAATTTTATTCTGCTGGGTTTTAGTTAAAACTTAACCATCCGCATGATGTTTTGTTCATTCGCTTATAATATTAAAATATTATTTAAAATTATTAACTAAAAACATAAACTTTATGAATTACTGATATAAATAAATTTAGTGATGATCGCACACATAAGGACGTAAGGAGAGCTTAGTTTGTATCACAATTCATAAATCAAATAGAAGCCTACAAGATCATTATTCATGCTTATGCATTAGTATGCTATATTTATGCCGAAGAATACTATGTTTGAAAAAATAATTTTATTCGTATTCTTAATACATAAAACAAAGTCTTATTAGTACAGCTACCGTTGGGCTTAAATACCAATATCATCATTAAGTTTTGTAAAAAGAAGTAATTTTTTATTGTTCAGTCCCCCTGAAAATTCACATCTGACACTGTGCACAATGGCAAACGATGGTTATGACATAAACAACAGCAAAGTGGACTACAAATTTAACTAATTAGGGGGTAGTGTTCCTACACACAATTTTGTAGTTTTTTGATGACTTTTTCTTTTGTATATTTATTATACTCGTAACTGACAATACACATACAAACGCACATACACACAAATGCATAAATACATATGCATATGTTATGTGTTGTAGGAAAACAAAAGTAAAGCTGACAGAAATAACTTTCATTACGTCTACTGATGCAATCATAGATTTTGTTAATTTGTTTTTCTTTATGATGGAAAAAGTCTTTAACTACGGAAAATTATAATCCTTTGTATGACAGATTTATAAAGGATAACGATATTTATGAAAATTTTTGCTGATAATTTAACTCGAGGATTTTCAATTGAGTAATAATGAAAAAAAGTTTTTTTTTTTACTATTCATCTCTTTGTGTAATAATTGTTTAGTTTAATAACTTTTTTGTATTGGAGACAACATTATGTACAACCAGCATTCCAGAATGTAGATGCTTCTTTTATTTATTTGGTTATACCAGCAGCGGTAGCTGAAAAAAAGTGTCTTTTATTTCTTTCGGATAATGAAATATTTTGCCGAATTATATTCTACAAACGTCAAACAAACGGATTGACAGGAAATAACAGGCATTAAAAAAATGAGCAGAAAAAATCTTTAATAAATTCAGACATTTAACTAAATAAAATTCGAATACCTAAAACCCAAAAAACTTTAAAACTGCAATAACCATTAAATTTAAATAAATACATAATTGTTTCTTAAACAGACTTTTAAGCAAATTTAAAAGTATATAAAGTAAAAAATGTAAAAAGTTTGAGTAGGTTGTTTTTATTTTAAATATAACGTGCA
The DNA here is from genome assembly GCA_963932375.1 of Phania funesta. Classification (NCBI taxonomy): domain Eukaryota; kingdom Metazoa; phylum Arthropoda; class Insecta; order Diptera; family Tachinidae; genus Phania; species Phania funesta. The sequence continues at coordinate 82,094,560 of OZ010653.1, read as the reverse complement.
AACGAATACTTTTATTTTTCCAATATTTTAACTTTGTGACTTTTAAATTTTATGTTTCACCCTCTCCGGTTGATGTATCGCCTTTCTATTCATACTTGAAATTCATTTCCCAGAATAGTAGCCACTCTTGTCGTTAAAAAATGTAAAATAGAAACAAAATTTCCAAAATGACTTTTAATACACTTAAAAGAGGAAGGGGAATATGAGTCTAACAAAGTTTTCTGAGTTCATAGTAATTTCTCGTATACTTAATTGAAAAAAATATATATAGTATCAAGATTTCCTAATAAAGAAGTTCTATTTCTCATTTTTAGACAAATTTCATTATTTATAGGTTTAATTTACAAGACTTAAATTACTTTCAGTCTACTTTACACGAGTTAAGCGCCCCTGCCACGCACAAAACTGAGATTGTTTGTTATTGGGTTAGTAAAAAACTCAAGCGCATTGGCTTAAACGTTTAATGAAGAATCTTAAAGGCTATAGGATATTTCCTTTCGGTATGTCATAAAATAAAAGATGATTCTTGATTTGATATTCCGACAGGTTGTTTTGATGTAGACTGATGACGAATTTCCGTCATCACTTGTCGAGTTTGGTTTGGAGACAAACCGGTTTCGGCTATGTGCCATCTTCAGTGTCATTTTCGATTTGAAAATGAAAGGTCCTTGACTTACAGAATGTCCTATCATATCGAACGTTAACTATCGCTGGAATTTTTGCTTGAATTTGCATAATTTTAATAATTTATTTAGTCCCTAAATAACACATTACATATATAAAAATATTGGTAATAAATTTATGATAGTTTTTCTTAAATATTCATGATCAATCAATCATATCCATTCAATAAATTGTTTTAGTTTTCCAAAGCAAATTGTTTCAGTGTTTAAGTTTTCGTTACGGTTTATCTTTCTATGTGTATCCTTGTGATTTTGTATGTACGTACAAGTATATTCAGAGGTTTGCAGAAGCAAACTGAAAAGAAATAGAAATAGGAAAAAGCTAAAACTTTAGTCTCGAGAGTTTAAGTAAATTGATGCTTGTTTGTAAATTGTTTGATTTGCAAATGATAATAATATGGGCAATACTAGTCAACTCTCTATGAACAAGTATGTGTATCTATCTGAATGAGAATATATTTTCTTTAAGCATGACAGGCCCTTTTTGATAGTTTCTTTCTTCTGCAAATATTTGTTGCACACATATCAGTATTGAGTTATATCCTCTGGTTTCGTTATAAGTCATCAAAGGGCTGTAGAGGAAATAGTAAATTATACTTTTACTATCTGTTTACCGTTGATGCCACTGACGATGATATTTTTGTCTGTGTATGCTCTCGTATGTTTTGAACTGACCACAAAAATTTTAACCATGTGTATTTCTATGGCTAATTCCCAGATTCTGTTTTTTTTGTAAGTTAGAGAGTAAACAAGATTTATGTTTATTCTATGCGCAACTCAAACGCATGAAGTGTATAGGACTTTCCAGCGGGTGATCCAACACATGCAGCAACTTAAGCAATTCTACCTTGTGTACTGCGTAGATTACAAGAGCAGTTATGCTTAGCTTAGAATAAGCCTGCTCCTGCTCTGCAGGTCATAAAGGAACCATAAGATAAAACATTGTGTACAACACCTTATGCAATGAGTTTCCGATGCAGCCTTTCGGCTTCATACATTCCATGTGTATCTAAGTCTTCCTAACCTCTTTTCTAATTTCAAATTAGTATAAATTCATTACAACTATGAACACTTGAAGATAAAATCAAGTAAAGTTACGGGTGATTACATATTACACAGATTTGCATTATTCATGCAAACAAAAACGTAGCGCAGGTATCGTCTCGAGACAATATTTTCACAACATATAAAATGAAATGGTATATAATATGTACTGGCTGTGAAAATAAACGAAAAGTGTAATTCAATATTACAATTAGCAAACTAATATGTTTTTATATAATGATTAATAATAATCAAGGAAAATTAATCATACTCCCGCAGTTATTTTACAAAAATGCACATTCAAGTGGAATTAATATGGAACGTAGGTATGGGTGTTATATGTGACGATTTGACATCGTTTCAACAAATGACTTTTGGCGTTTGTTATCATCACTACTTTTTCTCAAACAATTTTAATCAGGATATGTATGCGTCTGGGAGGTAAAATGATTGTCTAACTACCTTAAACCTACAATAAAATGTATCTTTATAAATCGGTTTTGAATACAATTCTGCTTATTAATAGAGTATATGGCTATTGCAAGTTTTAATGAATACGGTTTATATTATGCAGTTAATATGCAGTACAGCCAAACCCGCGGTTTTTCCGCTAATGTATGCATTTTATAAAACTAACCGATGAATTGTTTAATTGACGGTTTTTGACATTTGTCATAGAATTTAATAGAAAATTGGAGTGTTTAACTTAAAAGGTACTACAAATAATAACAGTTGAGCGATTTTAAGACAGCTCAATGTAGCCAAATCAAAGTTCAGAAATCATTTTCGCACAGGTACGTATAAAATTCAAATCGATCGCTTTAAAATCCCGTAGCTACGCATCCATTTTCATAATATACCTGATAGTTGGGTTTTAATGGGTTTTCTTTACGTATTTTTTATTATATTAGATACGGACGCCGCCTTGACGACAAATACTGTGTAAATTAGATGCTCCCCAAAAGTTTTTTAAGTTCATTGGAAAGCGCTGAAATTTACTAAAGTTCTCAGTTGTTACGGATTGGAGTGAGCTAGTTTTTATAACACACATATATTAAAAATTTCTTAAAGTGTTGATTTTAATATCAAATCAAAAATGAAAAATTAACTATTTTGCCATTGTTATGAATTCGGCTTGGCCACTGCCTCACACTAATTTGTCCTGTTCATATTAATACGAACGTATTTTTAAATCAAATTTAACAAAAGAGAAGAAAAAACACTCAAAAGCTAAAATATTGCTATTCATTTTTTGATATTCTTTGATTTTTGTTTGTGATTAATTGCCTAATGGTTCATTAGTTTACCAGTAAATATCATTCACGTGCGTACAAATATATATTGATACATTTCTTTGTGGCTACTGTTTGTACTATAATCGACATCAAAGCAATTGACAATGAATTAATGACGTTAGTATTCATATAGACGAATGATAAGAAGCATTTGCTTGCATTTGACAAACAATTACTAGATAACGATATTTAAAAATAAATCTCCCAAAATTTGTGTATTAATGGATTCGAATAAGTTTTTTTAATGAGCTGTCTACTTTTATATATTAGATTTGACAATTGTACTTAAGAAAATATTTTTGTTTACAAAATTTCAGCTGACATATGAGTAAATAAATTAATATTATTAATTTTAAGTGAAAACTTTTGAGGCCTATAGAAATAAGTCTGCAGCCTCTTTTATCAAGGCATATTGTAAATTAAAATTACTTAATTAATTGAAACATTAGTTTTTATAATGTGTGCTGATTTTATGCGTTAAAATAACATTACGCAACCGTTTGGTAATTCTGCAAATACTTGTGTAGCAGTATACTTTTGGTGTTTCTAATATTTTTTCAATTGTATTGTCACTGATAAATGTTTGCCAACTGTCAAATGGCAAATTTGGGCCATAAATTATCAACATAAGCAGAATACATATTTTCGAATAATGTTCAAGCTTTCATACAGATGCCCATTATAAAATCACGCCAGCAAATTTGCTTTGGAATGCACGAATATGCAGAACACGAAAATAATTAAAGTGTTGGTTTGGAAATTGCAAACAAAATTTACAGAAGCTCTTGTTACATTTTGAAAATATTGAAACATATTTGTGGACCAAAATTCGAAAACAAAAACAGAATTGTCTCTTTTTTCGGTAAATAATAAGCAGGCAAGGATAGCGCAATGCATATACATATATTTTAAAATATTCAATAGTTAATAATTATTTAACACATTTAATACTTCGTTTTAATTTTTCAGAAAATGCTTTTAATTTTAAATTTCTTTTCTAGTATGTACCACCTTCGATTTGGGCTTTCAAGGTCATTGGAATATTTTTAAATAAAACAATTAAAAATTTTTTTCATTTATTTCCCGACGTTTCGTTGGATAATCCCAGCTTCTTCAGGGGTATTTTATTAAAATCTGGCAACACAGAAGAAATGTTTTTAGTTTAATTTTGTTAAACAAAAATAAGAATTCGTCATCTCCCTGCATATCATTAGGGCACGAAATGAAATTGGTTTAATTGTTTCCTAATATCAACCGTTCAGATTTATATAACATCTTAAGCAGCACAACCTATAAAAATTTAAATTTTTCCATTAAAGAAGTTTAAAAAATTTTAGGAATTATTTGTTTTTGTATATATGTACTTCCCCGAAAACTTGAGCTTAATACGTAAAGTTATGCTGAGAATTACTTTTAAATAATAAATTCACAACGGAGCTATAAACTCGTTTTCAGCATAAATCGACTAAAACACTTAACCCTTATAACCACGAAGATATCACTCTTTTAATAGAACATGGTCCTACTTAAAAAAAACAAATTTGAAAGTTCTTGAGGAAAATGTGCTTCAAAATATTTCTTTTCTTTGTACAGAAAAAAATTTAGCTAAGCCCAAGTTAGAACTAATATCTTGTATCCACTTCGAAAATGGAGCTAATATTTTAAAAACTTTATCGCATTTCGCCTTTTTTTAGTTTTTTGAGATGTGGCAAATAAATAAATATACTTTAATATAAATATCACAATTGTACCTAAATAATATTTGTTTATCTATGCATATGTAAAAATGTATAAAATAGTATAAAAACTAATTATTTTAAGATTAAAAGTTGGAAGAGCTAATTTATATTCCATGTTCAAAAATAACTATTTTTCAAAAACTGAATAACTGTATTCATCAATTGTCATAAAGTGATATGTTTTATAATAATAACGCTTCCAAATAGAGTGCGCTGTTTCAGAAGAACTGTATGCGATATTAATAAAATTTCTAGCCGAAAACAAAAATTACTGTAGAAATAACTAGAAAAGACAAAAAACAGAGAACAAAACACTTCATATAAAAAATACAGAAAAAAGGGAAAAAAATACCACGGTGTAATATGATTTATTATTTTATTAGAAAATTTTTTTGTTTGAAACTCAATAAATATATTCAGAAACTATTTTAAAATATTATGATATTAAGACGATAAGACATCATAACATAGCTTGTAAATTCGACAAATGTTTTTGGACATTTTTGCCACGCTAAGTCCGAAAATAAAACACACTGCTTGCATAAACACTCAAAATATACTGATTTTTAAAGTGACTTTGCAAATCTAATGTAAAATGACGCACTGCTTTAAATTAAGGAAGTTTGACAATAACGTACGAGTATCTTGATTAAAATCAGGTCATTGTAGCCATTTGACAATAGTGCTGCTTAATAAATATTCATTATGACAAACAGTATTAAACCAAACATTTTTTATTTTATAAAAAATTAAACAAAAAGTTATCACAAGGATTTCTATAAAATCTACAACGAGAAAAAAATTATTTTTCTATTCATGGGAGTAGTGTTTATACATATATGTGTGTGCATACGAGCATAGTGAGGTCTGTGTAATGTTCACATGCTGCCTTTCTTATAAATTAAAGTCCTTTAATTAAAATGTCACAAATGGAATTTCTAAAGGTGGAATTAATTATTAAAATAAAAAAAGAGAAATGAAAAGAAAATAATTTTAAAATCTCTTAACAAAGAAACGAGTGATAAAGAACTAATAACAAGACCATAAACAAACATGCTCAATAAAAGTGTTTTATGATAAAATACGGCAAATGATGCTATCTACAGACTTATATATGGATAAGACTGTCTTTAATAAAGACAAAACAAATTTAAAATAAATAAAACAACACGCAACATGCCAGTTGATTACTAGTCACTCAGTCACCCACTCACACGAGTGAATACAGGATACAAATAGTTCAGTAAATAAACACGGGATTAATTTAAAAATTGCTGAAGTAAAAATAAGATGAGTTTTAAAGCTACACAATGTCTTCTTTTAAACTCGATTTTTAATGAACTTTGGCTGGTTTCTTTAAGAAACGTATCCACAGATACGATAATGGAAAACGAGCGGATTTTTTACATGAATTTTTTAAGAATAAAAGTGTTATACAACAATTTTTTTTGACATAAGTTCCACGTTATATCTGCAAGGACCCAGTAGATTAAAAAATAATAATAGTCTTTTTAAAAATAATGCTATTGTCGGCTTAAGGATTTTTTATCTACATGAATGCGACAAACGGTTCGCCACATATGTTAATATATGCCGTGCCACTACTCTATTTTTGGTATAACGGCATGTCTCGAAACCTACAACCAATTTGAAGAAAACGAATGCAAATTAAAATTCAGCTTCACAAATTACATAAGCAACCAAAACTATTATAAATACAGGATTACCCCATTTCGTGCATAAGTATAATATACAAAGCGATTTTTTTTTTTGATTGGTTGCCAATTTTCACAAAACGCATACATTGCTTCGCAAAAAAATTATAATTTCTTGGGGACACATGGATTTGGAAACCCTTGCAAGGAACAAACTACGTCAAACTACTTGATAAGAAACAACTTTCCGTTGCTTCCGCCAAGAAACTAACCTGAATTTGTAACCATGTGTACTCATAGTTAGACAGTATCTGCCAGCGTGCAAGAGCATGTAATTATTAATAAGATTGCTTAGTAGAGAATCTATATGCTATAACACAAAACAGATCAGTACTCGTTTTCTGCTTCCCGATTTCCTTTTGTTCACAATCCTTCAGGTCGGGTCCAAAAACGAGTGATACCTTAAAGAAATTACCTAAGAAATTTATTAGTAAATTTTACATTATTATTGTTGTGAATTTTCTTTTTATGTTTGGTAAAATGCGCGTAAAAATGTAGAAGTGAGACGGAAGTCGGTGGTTGGGTTATTTATTCATAACATTTTGGTAAAAAACACACTTCCAACCTTCCAAAACAATCCGATCTCATGTCACGTACAAATTAACTTATTTATATAATTGTCCACATATTTAGAAAGTTTTGTTATACTAAGTAATGAACGAAATTTGGAAAAATAAATAATAACAAATTTTAACAAAAATAATTTGCCTTCTCAGATTGAATGTAACAATAGCCAGCGGCTTTATACAAACAGTTCTTATTTACATACGTATGTTAAATTATCTGACACGTATGTTTGTTTGCATAAGTGTCTAATAAAATAAAAACAATAATAATAATAAAAAAACCTGCAAGGGAAGTTTATCAAAACTTAATTGGGTTCATTAGGAACAAATTCCATGTGTGTAAATACACGTATTTATGCCCATTATCAAATATTTATCGTAGTGTACAAATGTTTTAAGGACCGAAAAAATCCTACTCGCACTACGCTCATTTCACGCACTAAAAGACTAATTCAACATAATCAGGCTTTGGGAAAAAAATCTCTAAAACTTCTAAATAATATGGCGCAAAATAAAAATATTAAGAGAAACAATTATATTGTTGTTTCTTGTTATTCTACGCTGAAGCCTTCAGCAACTGCTAATAAAAACACACTGGCAAAACTTTAATTAAATCTAACAGCAAATATAATGTAGGAGTATGTACAACAATAAGAATTGAATTTTATTTTTGGGTGCTTCAACAATTTGAAATATTACGCAACGCTAAGAGGCGGTATGGCGTTGTGGAAAAAAAGCATTTTTGAAAAAGAAATCATAGCTTAATTACTTTAAGTGATGCTAACTTAGCTGTACTTTTTCCGATTGTAGTGATTTTTTAATTGAAATATTTCATCAAGTAATTTAAACTTTAACAAAAGAAATTGTAATTACGAATATAAAAGAAATTTATTTTTATACATGGAGCGAACATGTGTGGTATTTTTATGCGGTCGCTGGTTAAATCGATTGTATTATTATATTATAATACAAGATATACAACATTTTTTGTAGGTAATTTTAATATAAAACAATGATAAATATTTTTATCATTGATTAATTTATGTTACATAACATTTTTTACCTTGACTTGTCTATTTAAAGTTCTAATGCCTGATATAATTTTATGGTAGTAAATGAGGCTCTATAATTTTTGCATACAGTAATATCACAATTAATTAATTAAGTGTTCACAAATGAATTAACCAATGGTTTATTTTAATACGGCATACAATAATACAAAACGTTTGTGAATTGCATAAGTTTTTTTTACATAAACAAACAAAAAACTAAATATTTAAAGCAAGCTTAGGTACTTTCAGGCCTTTAATCTATTGACATCATTGTTATCTCGTCGTTATCATCATCAACGTAGATGCATACACATAAATAAAAAAAGTATTGCCTTTTATTCTCTAACAAAGAGGGAAAGAACACAAAACCAATTGAAGCATTTTGGTAAAATAACGCTTATTGTGGCATAGGAAGGATGGAAGGAAGGATTTAACGCCAAAGGCTATTGCTGGAAAATATTGTGTTTTACGCTAAAATGGTTAAAACAAATCTGATAGACAAACAAACTAACAAAAAATGTTACTTTTATCTACGCATTAAAACTTTTTTATCGTTGGTAAAGAGTCTTTTTACACATCGATTCTTTTACAATATTTGTTTTAGTTTTATTAGCTGAACTCCATGCAGTGTACAACGTTCCCAGTAAAGAATTATTTAAAATCAAAATTAATTGAACAAAATAAAAAACGCTCAAACGTTCTTGAGTGCACTGCAAAATGTAACTGTATAATAAATGTAGTAACATAAAGAAACAGAAAATTATTTTATTAAATTTCGTCAAGTTATAAAATAATACAATAACAGATCAAAATAGAACAAAAATAGTGCTATGCAGTAGCAACACAAGAAATTTCGTAACGGAACAGTCTCTACATCATACCGATATTGTCTGACATTTACTATCCATAAGTGACCTTTAGAGTGTCACTAAATCTGATCATTATAGTTGTGTCACTCATGAAATAATGAGTTGAATTAAGAGTTGCTATCAGGAAGATGGTAGCGGTTCTATAATAATTACAAAAACAAAACACAATTTACTTTAGTGTGTCATAAACAAGAAATGAGAAATGCTGGTTGGTTTTGTAAATGCTGTAGTACTGCTACCACATTTCTGATAGATTCTCCGAATTGAACTCGATGGAGAAAATGGACAATATATTATTTGAACGAATTTATCGACCGCAAATTTTTAATAATAAAGCGAGAAGAAAAAATGTTTTATCGATAATATAATTATAAAATATTGAAAAATATAAGTTGTTATAGATTATAAGAATGGAATGCATTTTCTGTGTTGCTACGTGATTCATCAGAATTCCTTGGTTCTTTCTCTAAATTCTTGGTTTGAGATTCCGACAGGGTGTTTTGATGTAGATTTTTGGAACGAATTTTCTTCATCCCTTGTCAAGTTTGGTTTGGAGACAAATTGGTTTCGGCTATGTGCCATTTTCATTGTAATTTTTCATTCACTGAAGATGGCACATAGTCAAAACCGGTTTGCGTCCAAACTAAACTTGACAAGGGATTACGGAAATTTCTTTCAACAATCTACATCTCTTTGTAAACATCATCTATTTAACCCAACTATTGATGATAATTGAATTTAAGAAATCTTGTCATATTTTCCAAATATTCGATTATTTTTCTGTTGGATTATGTCTCTTCTTACATTCATGTGAATATAAGTCATATAAGGTTTTCAGTCCACAGCTATAAGATTTTGGATTGACCTTAAGCTCTCTATAATTAAAAAATAATTAAATATTAAGTTACAAGACCCAAGTATTTAATATTAGCTAGTAAGGCTAATTTTACTTATAGAACAAGAATTGTTGTCTGCTTTTTTGCATAATATTGTGACTAATACAGTGAATGAAAATTGGTTTAATTGTGACGTCGTAAGGATATGTATGTTCTCTGCAGTTAGTTGTAACAGCGTTGTAACTCATTATCTTTATTATATTAATTTTTATGCCTACCTGGCCAGCAACGCAGCACGCAGCGGCACATACATATCCACGCATACAAATACTTTTGTGCACATTCACCAAGAGTAGTAAACAAACAATGTTAAATCTTTGCCAATAACAAAAACAACATCCTTTTGAACAAAAAATACATCAGAGTAGCGTAAATGACGCTTTAGGCTAATTACAGCAAATAACTCAAGAGCAACACTAACACAATTTTTAATAACCAAAAGGAAAGGCTTTTAAGCCTGAATGAAAAAATGTCCAGCAACCATACAGAAAAAGAGCTTAACGTAGGATAAAACCTCAAAAATAAAATTAAAGCAATTTTTCGTAATTACCCAGGTTAATGTGTACCTCGGTTATGACGGGATATTAATTTCAGTGGCTGCTTTGCTTCATTCTTCTCGTTGCTTGGATTAGAACCTGCTGAGAGTGCCAACGTGTGTATGTGTATTAAAGTGTTGAGCTTTATATATTCTATGCCAAACAATTATGTAATGGTAGCAGTTACTCGTACAAAAGAAACTATAATAAACAATAGCGTCGGTTATCTGTTATGGATATCTGTTCTGGGGGGAGTTAATAACACAAACAAAATTATTCAACATTATTACGTTTATTGGACATAAACGTCTTTGAAACAGTAAGAAAAGTAAAACTATTTGTCAAGAAAAAATTAAATTCTAAAATATAGAACAAATTTAAAAAATTTCTTAACAAAAAAAATTTTATTTAAAACAAAATTTTGAGAATTATTTCTTTATGACTGAAAATAATACAGAAGCTATAGAAATATAAAATAATTAGTACTAAGTTTGTATATACGTATGAATAAACTAATTATTCAGCAATTTTTCTTTTGATCAGTATTAATTTAAATTATCTCATGTGTGGAAAAATTAATTATTTAATCGCTCACAAATGACCAACATAAATTTCACTTTTATGAACAAATCATAAATTTAATGTCAGGTAGTCATAAATAAATACATTTTGAATAAATTATAACCAAATATATTTGAATCCATTCAACTGTAAAATGTTCAATTATTTAAAAACTCCTAACTCCCCCATGAAAATATTTTAGATATTAAAATATTAATTCAGAGTTCAGATAAAAATAAAAATATCAACAAAAAAGCCCTTAGTAGCATCAGTTACAAATATTGATTGTTAATATAAATACAACACTTTTCTTCTTTATAATATTAATAATAAATAACTTAGGATAATAATATTTGAGGGCAATAACAGAAAAAAAAACTAAAATATGGTCACTAAATATATAATTGAAATATAAATCTGTTATGAAACTCACACGCTCGCAGCAACAACAACAACATAATGCAAGGAATTATAAAAACAGATAAATACCTCAAAATTTAATATTTTTGGTAATAAATTGTGTTTAGGAGCATCTGAAAATAATAATTATATTGTAATATATACAAGTGTTGTAAATAATATGTTATGTTATGCACTTTGGGTTACAAAATAATTTTTCAAAAATGTTCAAAAACAACACAAACAATAAACCGTGTATTATCGGAGAGAATGGTGCAGCTCAAACGCAAAGACAAAGTGGTTAAGCCATTGGTACAACAAGAATATGATATTCTCTACAACAATGTTTTGTTGTGACAAAGTGGGTATTTATAAACATTTTAAGCAGTGCTTTGATCGCAATAAGCAAACTATCATCAAAGTATAAAAAAAAAATATATAACTCCAATTTTTTCAAAAAACCGTTTTCGGGTTAACCGAATAGTTGCTATTTAAAAAACCAGTTTTCGGAACGAACAAAAATTAAGCGTGTTGGCAGCTAAGAAAAAAATATAACATTTTCTAAATGAGTTTTTATTGTTTTTTTCGAACTACAAATATTATTAATTATCTAGTAATTTTAATTTTTTAGGCATGAGTTCGTGTTTCTTTCTATTCAGAAAGAGAATTATTTATTTATTATAGACAACCTTTGAAAACAGTAAAAGTTTTAATTTTATTAGACATCTAGCTGAATGGAATGCATTTCCTATGCCGCTACACACGTTATCAACATTCTTCGTGTCTTATTTAAAAATTTGTTTAAATGTTGGTATAAATAGAAGTTCTTTAGACACACAATTGCTTGAAGCTTCTTTTTATTTTGAAACATAAATGTTTTATAGCATCCCAATTGTGATATCGAATACAACAACAAATTCATATACAAGTATTAAATAGGTATAATGTTTCTTTTAATGTCAACAAGTTGTTCACAATCAGGCATAGATTCGAGTATCCACACGGTGGATACTCGAAAAATTAATAAATAACGTTTTCCCATTCACACACATTTTTTTATTTAAAATATTTTTACCATAATTTATCCTCCCAAAAGCTTAAGCTGGATTCCCACCAGTATATCATGGTACTAGAAGGTACCTATAGAGTTATATATATATGTATGTATATATGCACACCACCACATTGTTTTCATTCACATTTTTCATACAAATTAGGATGACGTGAAAAATTGTTTCGAAAGACGGGAAAAGGTAGAAGTTAAAAATGATTTAATTTTAAAGAATTTCTATAACAAATATACTTAAAAGAAACGTTTAATTTCTATAAATTATGTAATCGATTTATCTTAAGACATTGATATTAACACAAAATGATATTAAAATATGGTAATATCTTGAAAATATTTCTGTAAACCGTATTTAGTGTTATGAAACAGCGACCACTGTTTTGAAGATTTTCCTAATGAATTTGTTTATTTGTTGTCTTCAGAAGAACGTACGTATATAAGCAATGCGATGATGTATGTATGTGTGTGTGTGTGTGTGTGTGTGTGCGTGCGTTAAAATAACAAAACGAAGGACAAATAATGTAAGAAGATTTACAACCTCATTGGTGTCGAGTGCAATAAATAATTAGGAATTTACATTGCGATAATCGTATGTGATTTTGCAATTATACACCGAAAGAAATAAGTGGAAGTCTTAAAATTTCAATCTGTTGATATCTACCGATATGCACACATATTTATACTGATAAAATCAACCTCGTCCATTATTGTTTATATTTTTTTTTCATTTAAAATTGATTACATAACTTAAAATATTAATAAACAGTTGGCCTAACGAAAACTATAAAGCAGTTAATGACATCATGTTTTAAATATTGTAGTAATATCGTTTAATTTGAAGTAGTTACTGATATAAGTTCCGAAATAAAGCAACTACACAAGGTTTTGGACTGTAGCCACTGAAAGGTGTTTCATATATTATTTAGGGTGCTGATTTCAGGTCTGCGCTCCATTTAATATAAAGGAAGTAGGGCGACATATATGTATTAGCATTATTTGAGGTCGGCTTCTTCTATTTGGCTAAGTAAAAAAATTTGGTTAAGCATAAAAAATCACTTTTATACAAAATTCGAAATCACACAATTTGGTAGGAATATAGCAACCAAAGCGAGTCATATTTTAGGAAAACAGACGCACAATGTTTGTTTTTATCTGCAAGAAAATTAAGGCACCCGATTTTAAATAAATTTGCCATATCCATACAACAGTACGATACTTTCAAATTTTGTTAGAGATCATTTGATGATATATTCAGACATACAACTTAATGGCGCAATTGGGAAATTTTTGCAATTAAGGCCTTAATGGAGCTTGTTGATTTGTTTTTCCGACAGGGTGCTCTGATATATATGTCTGGAACGATTTTCCGTCATCCCTTGTCAATTTTGGTTTGGAGACAAACCGGTTTCGGCTAGTTGCCATCTTCAGTGTCATTTTTATCGTTCTGAATTGTTTATGTTAAATCGTTCACGTTTTATAGTCTGTTAGCCATCGGTCTTATGTGGGCAGGTAGCTGGTAACACGTGTGTTAATTCGTACGTGTTATAAGTGTTACCTGCTACCTACCCATACTATACGGATGACTAGCTAATAACTTATAACACGTACGAATTAACACACGTGTTACCAGCTACCTGCCCACATAAGACCGATGGCTAACAGACTATAAAACGTGAACGATTTAACATAAACAATTCAGAACGATAAAAATGACACTGAAGATGGCAACTAGCCGAAACCGGTTTGTCTCCAAACCAAAATTGACAAGGGATGACGGAAAATCGTTCCAGACATATATGCCTTAATGGAGGTCAATTTAGCACACAAGAATTCAATAAACAAATTGATAAGTTAGTGCTTAATTGCACCATTAATTGAGTCAAATATTCAATGTCGCTCTGGTGCAGTTTGCTTAGTTACCAGAAAAACTGTATTGAATTATAAAACTAAAGCACCTAAAAAAGGTATTGCATCACCAGTACAAATACATTTTATTTTTCATTTTAGTTGTCATAGCCTATATATAAAAAACTAAGGCAAAAATAAAATGAAATGCGAGGTAAAATTAGAAAGTTCCTATGAAAATACGTTTTATGAAAGAATTCTTTTTAAAATATTTAATTATTAAATAAAAAGTTCTTTGAAACCAAAATTCTCTCAACTTTTCCAAATTCACCAACACAAGCTTTTACGAACATAATGAAAACATTTTCAGCATTCAAAAACTAAATGAATAAACTAAATTTTTATGTGTGTACACCACAATCTGTACCCCAATTTAAAATATAATTTCCTTAATTAAGGTGAATGTGCGAACTCAGTTTTACTGTTGTGGGTATATGGTATCCTTCGTCGGAACAAGATACTTTCGCTTAATTGTGAATAAGGTAATAAATTTTGCAACATTTTTAAGAAAATGTTTCTCGTTTTGTTTGGAATATATCAATCTATATTCGAGTAAAATAAGAAATATTTTTTTCATTTTTATGCATTTGTAAAATAAAAAATTTTTATAAAATATTATTTTACAAAAGTTGTACGGCTACCTTCCGCTTAATGACAATACACTTATTGAATTTACTTTCTGAAGATATTTAATATTTGTCCTGCAATTTATTCCATTTTGACTCGAAAACCGGGTACAGATTTGAATTTAGCAACACAATTTTCGTTGCTGCAGTCCAAAATTTGACTTGAATTTGTAAGCTTCGTGTCGTTTTAGAGCTCTTGGATGTGAATAAAATCTCATTGTAATTGTATGCAAAACTGTTTCAATTACAAATCGAATTGTTACCTAAAAGAGAAATACATACATACGTAAATACATAGGTATTTATATACATATACACAAGTAATATATCTCTTGTTTTTGGTTTTCGAGAATTTAAATTAGAGGCGGGGAATAAGTGGATTGCTTCTGCTGCATTATAAGTATTGTTGTGTAGTAAATTATTACAATTTTGGAATTTTGGTCATAAATTTAGATATTAACTCAATTGTTATTACAGTTAAATGATAACAGATCTAGTAGTTGAATTCAATTAGCTTTTACCTCTCTCCCTCATTTTATCTTACTCGAAATGCCTTTGCGTTCCCTTTTCGATTCCTTTTTACTCTTGTATGTGTAAATTAGAAATCAGGAAGTAATATGAATTAAATTTAGTAAACATTAATGATTTTACCGGCAAACAAACAGGTACTTACGCGTACATGGCTTTGTGAAACGGTTAGTGTGTAAATGTGTTTATTTTCCTTCAGACATGAAATGTTTAATATGCCAAAAATATTATATTTACCTTAAAATTACCTTTAAATGTCTCCATTTTGTAATGATTTCAAAGTGATTTACTATTTCTGTCATCATTTTCAATTTCTACATGGGTGTTATTTTAATATAGTGATTTGTTGTAGATATGTGTTTGTGATTTAGTTTATGGATAAGATTTAGATGAAATTAATTTCATTGAATATTTATTCATAAGCGTAAAAAGCATAAATATATGTCCAAATTTCAATTAATGGTCGGTCGATGTCATTGGCTACAATTACTTATTAGTATCCCGCAATATACAAGCTTTTGTAACTTGATACAACAAAAGGATTAATGACAAGTATTACTGATTCCCAAGCCCGTCGTAAATAAAATGTTCAACACATATTTGGCAAGCACTCCATAAGAAATTCTGCGGAGAACTTGTCATAAAGGCTTTTACCATATACGACATACCAGAGCGTATGATTAATCACTAGATGTATTGAAATTTTCATAATATTACAAGAGTGCAAGCATATTATACGATCGTCAGTTATTTCCATATCATGGCAACATTTTTCTAACTTTTTTAAATAGCATCGCATGTACAGCGTAGAAATAATTATTTTGGTATTGGTACGATTTCATTCTTTTATTTTAATCATTGTTTTGTTACTAAAAACACTTTCAGTCTCAGCATTACTTAATGGTAATATTAGAAAACTATGTACAGGTTGCAAATCGTTTGAGTAGGTTTTAATTGAATAAATTAAAAAAATTACTTTAAAGTTCACAAAAAAAAGGCTTAAGGGAAAATAAAAAATCTGAAAGAGTCGCGAAGCTAAAACACAATTCTCGAGGCTAAAAGATAAAAGCGCTAAATTTACCATCCAAAATGCTAAAACGGCAACGCTGCTCGTTACTAAGTAAATGTTGTAAATTAAGTTGTTCTTAATATTGTTTGAATTTTTTAGGAAATATTTCAGCAGTAATGTTTAGAAATATAATGGAAACATGCCTTTCTGTCACATTAAAAACAAATATACATATCAACATACATAAATATAAAAATTGTAAAAATTTTTGTGGAATAAGAAAACTTTATTAAGACATGTATGCTGAAAATGTCTTTAAAGCCTTTTTTGCGACATAAAAGCCTAACCTCTTTCCCAACGAGGTCCAAGATGTTCGGCCCAAAGCTGTGCCAAACCGCATCGCTCCTCATTCGCAAAGCTGACAATGCGGCCGTTGACCTTATAAATAAGTCCAATGTCAGCAATCCCAACATTGCCTCGATTGCCTGTGTTGGCGCCGTGCGCATTGAACCACTTATACTCATGCAGGCAACCCTCTGAATCCCATCCAACTTACGCTTAATTGTGCCCTGAGAGGCCTTCGACCACCACACCACGGATGCGTAAGTTATAATGGGTAGCACCATCATTGTGTAAATCCAGAATGCAGCCTTTGGCGAGATTCGCCACCTACGGCCACACACTCGTTTACATTGATGCATGATCCTTTTTGCTTTCCAGACCTTTGTTTCGATGTGTTCATTCCAGGTAAGTTCCTTATCAAGGGCAATGCCCAGATAATTCACCTTCCTGGACACATTTACTTCCGATCCGAAAAGCTTTAAGGCTTCAACCTCTACACCCTTCCTCTTACGAGTGAAAAGCATAGCGTCGGATTTACTGGCATTAGTCACAGAAAAAGTAGAGGAAAGTAGATACAAATTCATAAGTTTCGAAATTTTTTTCTAGCAATAGAGTTTAGTATTTATTTCAAAGAAAAAGAGTACATTTATATGTATTGCAGCGCTCAGCATGATGTCTCTTATACTTTTTACAAAGCGCCAAGTAGCAAAAAAATTACATAAGACGTAACAAGAAAGTCAACGTAATAGAAAATTTAAAAATAAGAAATCCCCGTAAATTATGCTAGAAAAATCTTATCTTTGCCTAATTTTAGTTTCCCAATGCGATTCTGTTTAACATTCTAATAAACTTAGTTATATAAAGTCATTTCTGTGCATTTTATTAAGTTAAAATGAAATATGAAAATAATGTGAATAATTCAGCATTATATAAAGTGGTGTAATAGCAAAAGTATGCTTAATAATTGTAAAATATGTGCAACGAAAAGTATGCTATGCAAAAAAGATGTGTTAAAATATTCATAAGTCATTTGCATAAACAATTTTCTAATAAAAACTTAATACTACTTCAAGAAGAAGGATAAATAAAAATAGAAATCTTCAATATTTGGAAAGGTAATATTTCATTCGGCAGTTGTTTAAATTTTATCAATTAAAAAGAACTTGGTATGACTTAGTAGCATTCATTAATTTTAAAATTTGTTATAAAACTTGTTGCAGTAAATATAATTTATCTATTTAAATAGTATAACTTTGTATAAATAAATTCCATATTTTAATTGGATGCTTTTAATATTTTCTAGTTTATCTGTTGTTTTTCTTACTTTCTCCTACGGGTATAATACGATTTTAAATCTGTTCAATTTGATTTATCTAATATATTTTTATTTCGTTATTGTTGTAGGAATTTCTCTAGCTTTTGTGCCATGTTTTTTCTCTTCCGAGCTAATAAGTATTTGTTCAAGCTTCCATTTGTTTTAAAGTGCATTATTTAATTTTGCAATATTGCTTACTACCAATACAATAACAAGTACGCTGCCAACAAATGTATCAATTGGATCATAGATCTATTCTACAAGCAAGAGTATTTCGCTTTAACAAGGAGATCTTACTAACTTTTTATTTTATTATATTCTTTGTAAGCTCTACATATCTGCAAAAAATGAAAGGTGAATAATACTTGAGGAAAATGGAATAAATATAAACCAACAACGATATATTATATTTTAAATTCATTCCTGTGCTTAATAAATGTGTATATTTGTGTGTGTTTGAGTTTGTTTTGTTAAGAAGTCGAATTACTGTTGTGGGACTTGGTGCGGTTTGCTATTACGGAATTAGTTGAAATCACGTAAAAGCAATAACACACAGCTGAAACCGTAACTAGTTGTATTTTATAATACTCTTATTGTTGTTACTTCATAGTTGTAATAAGTTTGTAACAAAAGTGATAGATTGATAGCATGTTCGTGTTCAAACAATATTGTCTGAACAGTTGGTCATACAACGATGTTCTGCCATCATACAAACAAAATGCACATGGCCAAAATATGACCTTGTCTGTAAATACTCGTACATAAGGAAAGCCAGAATTATGCAATTGCATCATTTTTTCTCGTAACTGAAGCCTTATAGGGCTTAGGGGGTTTTATAGTTTTAAAAAATTTAGGGTCTTTTTTATCGATATAGAATTCTTTCATTTTGGCGTATAAAATGTTATCAAAGCGGATATGCTGCTCAGGAGACTGTCCAACATTCATAATAGGGTAAATATCTTTATGAATAAAAAAGAACACTCTGCTGTTTAAATTTCAAATTTCAAGAAACAAAAGACTGTGAATTATAGACTGCAGTACGCAGGCATGCTTTTTTAAACTCCGTATAAAAAAATTCTAGTAATGTAAGAATATTTCTTTTATATGTTTACAATATATATATTATTATGAGTTTTGTAGAAAATGTTGTAGGTAGGACCTTGCAACGCACCTATTTTATTGGTCATTTGCGATGATAATCCACACTTAGGGAGATAAGATGGATTTTTTGTAGTGTCTGTAGCAATATCCGGCGAGCGAACATGTTTAATGAAATATCACTTCAAAAGTGCGACTAGTTTTATATTATTTTAAATAAAATTACGTTTCGCTTTTTATGAGCATGTATTTTTTAATTTAAGTGCATATGTTTTCACTGCATATTTAATGCACATAAAATACTTTTTTGGGCATATTTCTGGTTTCCCTGGTTATCATGTTCTCATATATGTTTAGAGTTTAAGCAAATTTTGAAGTTTCCGGTCAAAAATCTCTTAATCTGTCTGCATTTTTCCAGGTGAAAATCTTCAAAATGAGATGAAATTGAATAATTATTGATCGATTATTGACCGAAAGCGATGTTTCTGGCAACAATGTTTATAAGAACCGTAAATTTATAGCAGAATATTTTATGAAACAACGAAAAAGGCATTGAGTTATCTTCCCTTCCCAATGATTTAAAAATTGACATGTTGTATTTTTAAACAAATTGTTTCATTTCACAAACGCCTTGTATTGCTGCATCAAGTATTATAAGAAACCTTAGATTAGAATAGTCAATTTTATTTGTGGAGATCATAAGCTAAGTTATCATATTGTTTTAATGTTCTAATATCCTTCAAACAAAAAAACTTCCTATAATAAAATCCCTTTGCTCTATGTTTATTGTTCTGTCGTATTTGGATTACTTTGTTTTGATTTTTACATAAATGACTGTTGTTTTTTTTTTTGGTGTTTCTACTTTTCCAGTTATACTTGATGGAAGCAGGTTAATTTCTGGTTTTAAAAATTCACAGTTATTTTTGCCTTCATCTTGAAGTTTTATTGAAACGTTTTGTAGTTTTTTTAATATCAAAGTTAAATTTTCCATGTTATTATCATAAAGCCTATAACTTTATGACAGTTTGTGAGTTGTGGAGACCAATTGTATGAATGAGCATGTACTGCAATGTTATCAACGCAATTCTAACCACTCTCCAACATACCACATTTTCAATTAGCCAGATTCACCATGTAAACCAACGTTTAGAAAACTGCATCCATATTTACACATGCTATTAAACACCATCCAGAGAGTGTGCATGTTTTTGTATTCCACATGCCTCCAGCATGCAGAAATGTTTTGCTGTACATTCTTCTGCATATGCATTCATGAATAGACATTTCAGGCCAATATAACTAAAGGAATTCTTACATGTTTCATCAGAGCACGATAGTGTGTCGTATTGTCGTATAGGTTTGTTAATAAAAAATTTATATTTTAGATCTTTTTGCTGCCGTTGCTGCTTTCGTTAACTTAAAATACTTAACAAATATTAAATACTGAAAAATTTTTAAGGAATGCTTCCAATTTAAATGTTTTACTTGTGATAAAAAATATAATATAAAATATAAGTAATCACGATGATTGAAGACACTTCTTGAGATATTCGTATCACAGCCGAAACCGTTGTAGCTCCAATCCAAACTTGACAGAGAATGAGAGACATTTATTCTAAATATCTATATGATGTAACCCTGTCGGTTTTTCTAACCAAGAATTATTTTTTATTATTCCTCTTAAGTAAATGTGTTTAAGTGATTCAAAAGCACAAAGAAATAAGTTATAATCTCTATGATTATAGATAATTGTTTTCATAATTAACTTGTTATGCAGGTTTTTTTACATGTTTCTACAGTCTTTTCCTTTCTTAGTTATCATTCTATAAAAGTACAATCTTTTAATTTTCATGCACGTTATCAAATAAATTTAACTTGCAACTCCCACACATTTGGTTAATTTCGCTGGCCAAAGCATTTTTACATTTTACAACTGCAAAATATTTGTTCCACATTCATCAATACTATAGTTAATAGTAATTTTTTTTATCAAAAATTTAATTACTCCCAAGTGGCTACTAAATAAATTAGCGTTTAGTTAATGGCTATTAACGGCATTCGTACGCATAAACCCTCTTGTAGAGTGAAAACGCTTCAGCAGATGGTAGTAAATAAAGAAAACACTACAACAACCACACAGCAAGATGTCTGTCAGGGTTGCCAGACTTCCCGCTTCTTATTATTAAATCTGGCATGTCAAGTAGGATGCGTATTTATCAATTTTTATATTTATTTTTTAAGTTTTTTAGTAAAGTATATAAATTCTTTAAACTGCGCACTAAATTGATGAAAAATGTTGCTATACATATAAATCAGTGGAATTATTTAAAAATAAAAACTTGGGGAATAGACCACAGATGCTTGGTTTTTTTTTTTAAACCGAATATTTATATTTTTTTATTTAAACCACTTGCTAACTTCATCCCAATTGTTGTCCTGTAAAAATGCAATTTATCTTTTAGAGATTTCACGGATTGCTAATAGTTTTAGGGAAATCAGAAATGTCTGATGCCCCAAAATTTGCAAACTAAATGAGATGTTTAAAGAAGTTCATACAGAAAAAAGATAAATAATTTATTCACACTCAAGTTAGTTTTGTATTCTTTCAAAATGATGAAATGATTTCATTTTCATAATGCGATAATTTTGATAGAATACGAAAAAAGGTAAGTTTTGAACACAAGCTGTATTTTCAGTGCCTTTCTGCTGCATAGTACCTATTGTAAACATCATCTCTTTAATCCAGCTAATGAAGTCAAATTGAATAAATGAGCTTTTCATAATTTTTATATATTCCGATTATTTTGCTCTTGGCTTAGAACAAAATTTGGTCCACTGTAAATTTACTCATTGAAATCTCTATCGAACGCCTTTTCTTTAGCCAGCTCTCAGCTAGCTTTAAAAGCAAGTATTTATTTTAATTAATGTTGATGATATTTTAGTATCAAACTAAGTGTGATAATTTTAATACAAATTATAAATTTTTTTTAAAATAAAACGTACAACAATTTCATTTTTATTACTTCTGCCGTGAAAGTTTTGAAAATTCTTTTTGAAGTTTAACAACCCTAATGTTGGCTGCTGCAACAGTTAAAAAAATAAGCAGTTAAATGGAATCGATGGTATCCACTGTAATGGTGGCAGTAAAGGGGTTCAAACAGTTTATAGTCTATAAAATAAAAATTTTTCGCTTACTAAATTTATGAAATTCGAAACATTTCTATTTAACGAAAATGGAGTTACAAAAAAGTATGAACTAAAGTTTGTTTATTCTCTTCGAATTCTTCGTGGAATTGTAAAAGACTAAAATGTGTACAAGAAAGCTAATATGACTTTGACTAAAAAAATTAATACCCTTTTAGTCGCTGCCTCTTACTAAATGGAAAAACAAAAACGAAAATAACCTTAAGAGTTTTATTGAGAGAAAAGTAGAAAAAGCCAAAGCCAGTAAGTATTCATAAAAGTACTTAGCAAGGTAAACGTGCAGCCAAAAGAGCAGCTTAACAACGTTACATTACAAGCGAAAACGTTTTAAGTGCCCACCAACTTTCTTAGGGTTGTCTTGCCACAACGAAAGAGAGGGAGTAAATAAAATATAAACGCGCAGTTTGTTCTTTTAAAAAAAACTGAAGGTGTGAAAAGAAATATCACAGTTTATTTAAAATTAATTCTTTACTGGATATTATATTTCAAATGACTGCATTTTTACAGTGAATGAAGAGAAAACACAACTTTTTAAAAAATGCCGAAATTATTGATCTTTTATTTTTTTACTTTTCTTGCTTTAAAAAGTTGTGGAGGGGATTGAAGTATTTAAAATTTTTAGCTTAATCAGACACTACATATTTGGATAGCATTTTTTTAAAGGACTAAATTAATTTTTTTTTTTCATTCTTTCATGTTAAAACTGTCATCAATATCATGCCTACACATAGCGCATATTTACTACAACAACGTCATAACTCAAAAAATGCGATTTTGATATAAACGCGGTTGAAGTTTTTTATCTGCTTCCAGTATATACAAAAATTAAAGGAATATTCTGTTTAAAAGTAAAAAGTAGAAATGATATAAATATGAAACTTATACGCAATATAAAGCGTGACATAACGACAGTTTCTTTTTTTGAGTTATAACGACGCTTGAGTAAATGAGCAATATGGTCTTTGATTACTCCACAGATACTAGAGAATCAGCATATATTAGCTACGTTCATTATTAATTATCCTTCTTTGGCTAAATGTGTTATAGAGATAGAGAAAATGTCAGGTTCGGATAAATTCCAAGGCTTGATTTAAAAGTACTTGGAAAATTTAATATAAATAAATTATTAATAATAATATAAATGTTTTATATTGTTTTCATAATTAAATGCCTACATTTAATTATATGTAAGTTGAGGACTTGTCCTTAGCAATTAACAGAAACTTTACTAAAAGCGAAAAAGTGCCCAAACAAATTTGTATAAGGTTGTGTGGCTCCGTTACTTTTGTTGTTGTACAATTTTTACGCATGAGGCAGTTTTGTTGGCTGAATATTTTTAAATAAATATTTATGAGTATTTGAGTATGTGTGCATTTGTAAATGCAACGAAAGCATGTGTGTGTGATAGAAACAAGCGCTCAATAATTTTATGTTAAGAAAGTTTCAAAAAGTTTTTTAGCATCGAAACTTTTTCCATTTGCTTAGAAGTTTGTTTGTTGCATTTGTAGTATAAATATTTTAAGAAGGAATTCACTGACAACTTGCAACTAGTTTTGGACCAGAACAAAATACGTTATTTAGCCAAATTTTTCGCAAAGCGCAAAGATTTAAAACATAAAACTATTTCTATAATAAGAGAAAAAATAATAATTATTCTAATATTCTCAGAGCCAATTCTGCAAAATGTGATAAATTATATTTGTGAAAGATGGTTTAGATGGTACATTAAACTCAAGTGAGAATAATATCAAAGTTCATACGAGTTTTAAAAATAAATTAAGAACATAAAAACATATGGGAAAATATAAGGAAGAGTAGCATTCGGTATATTATTAGCTGTTTCTATTTTATTTTTTTATTTGTTTAATGCAAAATATATCTCTGATCTTATATGATAGTTTTTTGCAAAATGTCTAAAAACAAAGAAAGTCATACGACTGTCATATTTTCATCCTTATTTTTTTCAATGTCGCACTGTCGTTCTTCTCTACACAAAAATTTCATATGTCGTAGGACTTATGTTATATTGTAATAACCTTAAATCTAAACTTCATTAAGATTTATATATTTTAAAAACTTATATTATTAAATAATTACCCTGCGGGATTTTAATGTCAATTGGCCCCACGACATGTTAAAATGGCTCTAGCACAAAAATCAAAATTCCGCGATTTGTAAAAATAGCATATAACAGTTTACTGGTAATACACATGTCTAACTTTAACTATGCATGAACATTATACACTTCTTATACCTGTGAAATGACGCAGGTTCCTTGCGTCTATTCAGTGACCTGTTAAACAATGTCTAAAAAGTATCAATTACTTTCTCATTTGACAACATCATGTTAAATTGTCAGGTCGTTTTCATGCCAAGCGTTAGAACACACACGGTCGCTGTCCTCAGAGAACCAACCACTTCACAAGGTCTGTGGCAGTTGCGTTCCCTCTGAAGTAATTACAAAATGTAAATAAGACCCTCTGGGTTGTCTTTTAATCCACATATATGTATTTTTATAATAAGGCCCTTGTATAAAAACCATACATTGTTTTATTTAATTTCCCTTGCTATATTTATCTTAATTATTTATTTTGTTTTACTATGTTTAGAGACAGAACGAAATTAATATCAAATAATTTCTTCGCATTAAACTTGGAATTGTGTGTAAATTCGCTACATATTTTTATTTGAGTATCTCTGTGCTTTATTTGGCGTTTAGGAGGACAGAAGATAGAAAGAAATACAAAACATAAAAAGGAGAGACATAAAGCGAAAAGAAAAATGGTTGGGAATGGATAAAAAATAAATCATTTAGAGGATGAAAAATTTGCATGTGTTGGTAATGATTTGTAAATTACGGAATTAAATTTAATTACACAATAATAAATATGTTTTTTTTATTTAGTTATATTTTCTAGTATATATTTTCACTGTCACAGTATGTGTAAAGTATGCTTCGTTACTTCCGGCTTTATTAATGTATTTACTTTTAAAAGCCTGAATAAAACCTACACATCTATATCCCAGCAAAAATATTTCGCAAGATATTTGTTTAAGAAACATAATTAATTTACTGCGTTATTGTTGATAAATTTTTCCTTAATATATTCCTAGAAATATTTACTCTATCGCTCTCTCTCTCTCTCTCGCTATTATATGTATGTATGTATGTATGTATATTGTGTGGAGTTTATTTTTCTATAGTAGCAAACAATTTAACATCTTTAAAGAAACATATGCCATTCATTATATTTTTTTGTAAAAGCTTATACATGTACATACTCGTATATGCCTTTTTTGTTAGAAAACAGCAATTTTTGTAACTGTTATGGGAAAAACGAATTTCAACTCAACAAAATTCCAACTTATTAACAGAATAAGCAGAAGAAACTGTGTTTTTGTCGCTTCTTAGCTGAAAGAAATGGCGCTGTTCATATAAATAAAGTTTAGTGTTTAACCACTCGTGCAAGTGGCCAACCATTGAAGTGGCAGCCAAGCAAAAATAAAAATCTTTCAAACAAATAAACAAACAAACAGACAGACAGATGCACAATAACACCAACCGACAACGGAACAGGCAGATAAACATCCAGATAAATAGAGTTAGTCCGGAAAGCATGCAGCCGAGCAACATTTCTTAACGTTTATGTTATTTGCTCTATTAGATAACTACAGTTGTTCTTCTCTTCTGTTTCCTATTTTATTACTTCATTTTGTTGCATGCAATACTATAAAATAAGTAAATGCATTTAGAAGGACCAACTTTAGTAAGTAATACAAAATGCACAAGACAAAATAAGTTTCTTTTTTATTTCTTTTGTTCATTGTTGTTGTTTGTGTTAAGACAATGTTATTATGTTTTTGACAGTTAAATATAGAGTTGCTGCTGTTACTACAACAACGCCGGCCCGTAAATATGATTTCCGATAATAGTTTTCTTACAGTTTAATAAAATCAAGAAAACACGAGAGATAAAACTAAATTGTATTTCACAATGCCATTTTAGGTTTAACAAAATATTATAAACTAAAATTAACACAAATAAAGTTATTCTCAAAGAGTTTTTATAAATTTGTTGGTGCTTCTTTTTGCTGAAGTAAAAGAGGATTATTACACTTTAATAATTTTAAGAACTGCTCAATATTATAATTTCTCTTCGAATTCAGGATTATAATTTTAATTTAAAAATTGTTGGATGAAATTTTTTAATTTTTCAGCCAGGCCGAGTTCTCTGGCGGAAATCAAATATAAAAATATGTGGTTTTAATTAAGTGAAATATTTAAAAGTTCTATTACTCGTATTCAATTACAGAATATATTATTACATAAATAATCTGAACACCTTTCTAGTTTTGACAATAAAACCTAAACCGGTCTTTTAGACTTTGTTTGACACATTACTTCCGCTTTCATTTATTACATGTATTAACAATTGGTGACATTTCATTACAAGGAAACCCCAATTTTAATAATTTGAATAAAACAATCTACAGCAAAAATATTTCATTTGTTTGATGTTCATGTTAATAACACCTTGCGTTATACCGGCACGAATATTCTCGTGGTATCAGGTGGGCCTCCATTAAGGCGTTTGAAGGGGGAAGTGTTAAGGAAAAGAAAGAATTCTTATATTTTTCTAAACTTTTTGTATTGGGCAAACTTAAATTTTATTGGTTTTGTAGGAGAAAACTCCCCTTCTTCACCCTATGGAGCCGCGCCTACCTAGAATTCTTAGCTTTCAAAGCATATTTTGAAGGAAAGTAGAAATTTAGTAAATAATTTTATTATTACAAAGAGAAATGTGATGAAAATCGTTTCCACTGTGAAAGAGTCTAAAGTTAAATATTCTCCTTATATTGTGTGTTTACACATTCACACTTGAAACGTAACGAAGATAACCTGTTTGTTTAATTCGCTCAAGTAACAAAGAAAGAAGCCGGAACGATAAGGCAATGGCTGAACAATTTTTGATAGTTAGCGGCGGCGGTAGCTATTGACAATTTTCAACGGTTCAAGGTTTTGTTATTTTTGATTTTTTTTTGTAAAATGTAGCAAAATGAAATGACAAAAATTGCGATAATTTTTAACACTAGAGTGAACAAAATACACAGATAAACGATAACCACAGCGGCAGTGTTTGAGCCGGTGCACGTTGAAAAAAAATATATGCGGTAGGTAGCACGCTGTCGACGAAGTACTAGTCGACTTGTTTATTTGCTCAGTAGCTACTTTTGGTAGTTTCTGCGTTTACGTCTGTAAAAATGCAACCCAGATAAAATGAACAGTCTCAGCGATTAGAAATTTTGGTAAAAAATAATGGGAACAAGTCGTTCTATTCGAATAAACATTGTAAAAGCCGCTTTATTAGAAAACTTTTTTGCCATATTCTTGCTAACTACGTAAAAGTATCTGTTTGTTTTTTCTTTGATTAAGAAAAGAATCAAGCACCATATTACTTAGAATTTAAAACCTATCATTAGCAGTACAATCAATTAATTAACAATTAATTCATTTTGCTTTAAGGTACACTTCGGGAGCCAGTAAAAGCAATGCTTGCTTTTTTGTTCTTGTTGTGCTTAACGCCATTGTGTTTGTTTAATGTATGACAATCTAATCTTAAGCATTTTGAAGTACACATACATACATACGCATATAATGTTTTCATAAAGGACGAGAACAATAAGCTCCAAAATAGCATTAGCAGCAAAAGTACTTTGCTTGAATCGAATCAACAAAAGATCAAAGTGTTAGAACTTAAAATTCAACGACTCTTGTAGCATTCGCTTCATCATTACGAAAAAACAAGTGAGAAGGGAACGGCGCTCAGTGGCACATTTGGCGAGAAGGCGGTCAAAAATCCGTACCTTTTGATTGGATTGGAATTTTGATATGCGTTTTTTTCTATTTGGTAGGTGGGATTTTAAACTTTAATTTGTGATAATTTGTGATAAGTCGACCGACAAAAAAAAGTTACGAATGGTATAATGTTCGTTACCATTATTAATTGAATTTGAGTATAAAAGAGGAGTGTTGAAACATAAAAAAATTTTTTTTTTATATGTCCTATTCTTATTGTTACAAATTATAATTATTAATAGTTTTTTAAGCTTAAAAGCAACAAGGGCCAAAGGTTGGTTTTTTTAAACAGCCTTTTGAAATAAAAAAATGTTTAAAAAGTTACGAATTTCTTAATAAAGAAGAGTTTTAATGAAAAAATCCTATTTTAGTTAAAGTTTTATTTTTTTTTAATATTTCTATAACAATTTATAAACAAAATTTTGAAAATAAATATTGATTAATCTACATACATATGTATGTACGTATACTTTCAAATCAAAGAGCCACTATACATCAAGCAATTTTGTTAAAAATTTCCTCTAAATAGCATTGATTTTCATCTTCTAATAATTGTTTAGCCTCCGCTTCTAATTCGACTGGAGTTGTTTTCCATTTTTGAAAGTGTTGGACATATATGAATCTGAAGTACACAACAAAATGGTGATAAGGTCTTCATTAGTACAATATCTAGACATATTTCTTGTGCTATGTTCGCGAAAAAATCTGTAGTCTTTGTTCCTTTTTTTGCACTTCTTCAGACAGATCTCCTATTGGTAGCATATTATGTTGAATGATTTTTTCCCCATGATTTTTTCCCTTGGAAAATAGAACCTGAGTTCCTTCACAGAATTAATATAATATTGTCCTCCCACGCAGAGATCCATATGCATGTGAAAGTCTGTATTTAAACTGGAGATCGACTGGTATCCGGAGTTCCCATACTTGAAACCAAACACACCCTTGATCAGGCATCCCTAGCGTATGCTGTTCCACCGTGGATTAGGGATTTTTATAAGAGACTTATAAAAGGCTTAATTAGCCAGATTCCTTGCACTACTGCCGTAAAAGAAGTTATTAATGTTGTAGCACCACCCTAATTTTAAACACTTTTAGCTGTTGAGTAATCCAATTACTTTCACATGCCATGTTTGCATACCTTTAAAATTTTGCTTCTTACAAAGATTCGAAACGACCGAAGTATCTTGCCATTCATCTATACCTAAATATACCCACACATACAATCAGTAAATTACACCTAAGATACCTCCACTTGCTTCCGTGATTCCATAAACACACATGGTTTTGAAATAACCACCGAACGAAAGTACACTGAAACAAAGATATTAAACACCCGTTTACATAAAAGTACAATGGTACTTGTGAATAGTACTTAGTTTAACTGTAGTACATTGTTTCCAAATACGTTTCTATGTACTTGCGCATGGCTGTGTGTATGTGTGGGAGTGTGTGAAACTATTTATTGTTAAAACGTTCTAATGCATTTGTGTGTGTTTGGATCCTTATGAGTTGTATACAGAATCTTCACTTACTTTTTATTCTTTCCCCCCTTTTTTATCAATGTATGGTTCTGAATATTATAAAACATTAAGTATTTATCCAGCAACACCCAAACAATGGTGTTTATTTATTGTACTACCTATTGAACATAGAAGCTGTGAAACAGGTGTTTCAAAGATACGTTCCCATAAGTTTCCCATTTATGAACTTGCTTCCACAAACATAAAACGTTTTAATAATTTTATGTCTGTGTGTGTATGTACTTATTTACGCATGTGTGCGGAGTCTAAGATTCATAAAGCACACATTTATCTCTTGGTGTTTATGCGGATGTAGTGTATAATGCATTAGCCATTTTTAATTACGAACAAGACATGAAATTAATAAATAAAATTACACAAAATACCAAATAGATTATAATCTATTTTAATAAGCTGATAATACAAAAATGTTGAAAAGTATTAAGATTGGAAGCTTATTAGTTATAACCAAAATTTAATAAAACAAAAAAAAATAAAGTTTTGAGTTTTATTCAGATTTTTATTCCTATTGATTTTTACTTATGTTTATTGAAATCAAATCAACACCTTAGACTTAAAGCGCTTAAAAGCGCTTGTATATTGACTTTCAGTTTTTTTATACTTTGTGATTCTAAGAAGAGAGTTTTAGGAGAGTTCTTTGTCTTTTGAACAGTGATTTTGTTTAGAAATAATTATTGGAGTGAGTATTGCAAATATGAAATATATATTTTAAAGACAGCACGAGAAATCAGAAATTCATTGAAGTTTAAGTAAGTTATTACATTTCTATCATGACAAAAATTCCAGCAGCTTAGTAAAACTTATCTGCAAAGAACTAAAAAAAACAACACCAAAGTTATTTCTCGGTTGTTTACAAAACGCCTTCATAAACTTATTGCACGTGAGCATTTCCGTGAAACTTTGAAATTAGTTTTCTCTTCTTGTAGTGCTGTAAACACAATAATTGATTTGTTGCATTTTCTTCCAGCGTACACTTGTAACGTTTCTCTTGACAGACTTCTGCTTGTACAAAAGTTTCAGTTACGTAAAGTATACTACTGGTAAGTTTATGAATGTAACATTATGCTTAAAGTAATAAAAGAAACCAACATTTGTACTCTCAAAAGATGAAAAAGAATTTCGTTTCGTTGCTAAGAACATAAAGTTGCGGATCCATAAAAAGGTGTAAGGAATGTGAATATGGATGCACTGGCGTAACATCATCCGTAGGCAAATAAAGAGACATGGTTGGGTTAACCATAGTCTAAGAGCAACAACTAAAGGATCGAATTTTTAATAGTCATCGCGCCAATTCTGCAGCCGCAGCATCCTCATAAGGGTGATCGACGAACCTATTCAACTGGTTATTCGACCGGTTTTTTCGTGCTAACAGCAATTCAATTTTTCAAAATGTCGATTTTTCCAATTTCGTATAACCCCGGGTTATACGGTTTTATAAATAGGATTTTCAAACTTGTTTTTTTATCGATTTGTAGTAAATAACACAATATAAACACACTGATACTTAATCAACGTTTGCAGAACAGTTTTCTATAATCACAAGTTCGCCACACCGGCAGTCGACTTACCGGACCACATCAAAGATATAGCACCACCATGTTGGCTAGTGTTCTAAACACATGTAGTTCTCTTGTAATGCAATCCTCAATTGCTACCAGGTACACGATATATGAGGAATTAGTTCTCATTACAGAAAAACATTTTGTCCCCAGAATTATTTGCCATATTCAGTGGAGCTTTTGCAAAAGACACAAACACGATAGTGCTGGCGTCGTGGTGCAGAGTTATCTAAGGTCTTCTGGTATCGGAGAGCTCATAGGTATATAAAATATAATACACAGAAGCGTATTTCTAAACATTTTAAAAGAAACTTCGCCAGAAAGAAGATATATTTTCAGTAGGTTTTTGATCATTAAACACTCAGCTGATAGTATTTGCTTAGTGATCTATCAAAAATACAACTATATCTCAATGCCCAAATCTTTATATACGACCATTTATATTAACCATTTATACCACTATTGGAACAAAAAAGGAGGGATTGCCATACAATATTATAAAATTGGATTAAATGAAAGTACAATGGAATATTACGTAAAAAATGCATCGAAGTAAAAGAGCAATATTAGCCAATAAACGACCACCCTAAGACTTTGATTAAAGACCAAAAGAGTTTTGCATACTCGTATTGCATGATCTATTAAGAGCACTTTATAGTCAAAGTTATTATTTTATTTTTATGTGGCGCAATACTTTGTTTTTTGTCTTCAGCTCAACCATGTTTCAACTGTTTTCATATAACATTTATATGTTTGCCAATTCAATATACATATCATTGTAGGGAATATAATATGTTTTCAAGAAACTATTATATGTTTCCCATAACAATATATTGTTTTAGAGAACCTAATATGCCACAACCATGTTGTTTCTCTGGGTGCGATACACGTTAAACCTCGGAAATATGAAAAATCAGTAATTTTTCCGTTTTATATTTTTAAGAAACGCCACTGTCTTTGACAATTTTTTCAATCACCTCTCTAACTTCAAAAAAGATTTTATTCTTGTGTCTTACTTTTTCCAATTGGCAGCACTACTTTAAAATTCATGCACTAGTATTTGAGAAAGTGAAAAACTGTGCAAAAGTAAAGAAAAAGCAGCTGCAGTTAAACCAATATGACTACTAAACTTACGAATGTTTCTAAGGGATCACATTTTACTTTTAGCAGTTCGAATAAACATCTTCTTTTCCTTTTCATTGTCCTTACTTTTTTTACACGTTAAACATTTGTTCTACATCGGTGAAAAATGTTATTTTTGTAAGCTTTTTACCAGCCAACTTCTACGAAAAATAACACATACAAACAAGTAACTTTACAAGTTTAACAAGTCATACTTGGTGGTGGTGTAAGTGCAGACAAAAATTCCTTGATTTTCGAAAAAAGAGAAGTTACCTCTGCAATACAAGTGTCCTTGAAAAATAAACAGAAATGTATATATTTTTTGGCATATGAAATTAAGTGACCAATGACTTAGAGCATTCAACTTCTGCTAGCGGTGGCTAGTGTGTGTTGTTACTGCGCTCTGACTATTACATTGTATGTTTCTCGTTTTCCAGCAAATAATGTATCCCAGCAAACTGAAATATTTCGAAGATATTCCTGAAATTCCCAGAAACACCGCGTTTTAATATTAAGTAAATAAAAAAAAGAAACATATTTTTCATTGAATCAAAAAACTAAGTTAAGAATATAACAAAAAAAAACTTATTTGTTCGAAGAATAATTATAATGAGTTCTGAGACAAACTAGCTTCATTGATGCGTGGCCTAATAATGGTGACAGAGATCTCTGCAATAAAAAGTTCTCCTTCACTTGCCAATTAAAATGATTAATTGCAAAGGAGAGCATCTACAATTTTTTTTGTTAATCTTTCACTGGCCTGAAATATACTAAAGTCTGTTAATAAAGTCTTATATTCTTTATTTTGACTGCTTATATTTAGCCCACTTGCAAGCTGTCGTTTCAAAACAGTTGCTGTTTTTTGTGTTTCTATATTGTTTGCTGTATCGCAAATTAATGCGCTTTCTCTCTTTATTTGCAACTTCAACGCTATTAACTAGACGGACACTAGTGATAGTTATCATTACCGTAATTGTAATTGGTGAGATTAGCTAATGGATGAAGCGTCAATTTTTGATTCGCGTGATGTCATTTTGGACTTTTTGGAGCTTTTACCACAAAAGTCTTAAAAGTGAAACCGGAAATTTGAAGAAAATGTTTTGCAAGCATCAATTTAATACACCAACTTATGACTGCAGTCACATACCAATTTGAAAAAGAAAAACAATAACTTATCATAAGCATTATTCCCTTTTTGGTGTTTTTCAGTTAAAAAAGAAGTTTAACTGCAAAACACTGCTGCGTTTTTAAGTGTTGGGCGAAAAAAACGATTACAGGTGGTGCGTTGCCTCATAAGAAGTAGGGAGGTAATATAAACATACATATACATATTTTTGTTGTTCAAATAATTTTTCTTATGCAACAAGAACTTTTTGTATATCGTGCCAACGTAAAACATCTTTTAAAATTTTCGACCAACTCCTTAAGATTGTTTTTCTCACCCAGTTTTATGGCCAGTGATGTTGCATTAGTTCTTTCAATAGTTTGGTAAGAAACTGCTGACTGGTATGTGTGTTTCTTTACCTTTTAGTATGCTGTCTTAGTAGTTTTTGGAAAATATACGAAGAGATTTACTCGTACTATGTAGTAATAACCATTGCACAAGTTGTTAGGGCTGATGATAACGCTTGGCCAACAACATTTTATAATTTTTGTAGTTTCCTAAAGAACTTGCTGGAATTGTTCCTCATCAAGACCTCAATATAAGTAGTTAATATTGTTTTGATATATTTATAAGAAATTCGTGTGAAGGTGCGAAAACTCTTTATTAAATTAAATCAAGTTTTTGAAGGCACACTATTTTTTTCTAATATAAAATTAATTATAACAAGCAAACAAAGTGTATATAAAATGTATAGAAATATTTCACAATAATTTTATTTATAAATAAAATTCTTTGAATAACTCTAAAATCATCAGCTAGAATCCTCAACTCAAGTTTATAAACCGAGGAGTGCAGACGATAAGTCCTTTAATACTAGAGTGTTCTTTGTAACTACTGGACGTTTGCTGCGCAAGCAGTATCCTACAGGTGAATTCCATATGTCCAAATTGATTTTGTAATTGATTTGTGCGATAGGATGTTGTATTCCAATAATGAATATTTCTGATTTTTTCATGTTTTTGCTTTTTTCTTTGGGTTCTACAACACTCAAGAAAAAAAGTAAGAATATGAAAAATTCGCAGATATTCATTCTCATATTCTATTTGTCTTTAGTGTTCTTTCTGTTAAATAGATGATGTTTACAGTTAAACACAAAAGAATGATCAATGAAGAATGTTGCTAACGTGCATTCCATTCAGCTAGATGTCTATCAAATAAATTTTCTATCTGAATAGAAAGAATAAAGATAACGAACTTACGCCTAAAAAATAAATTATTTAATATTAATTTCATATTTCTTTTAAAATCATGAGTAGAAGTCAATTCGAAACATCTCCGGGCGGTTTATTTCATATCAAGG
This sequence comes from Phania funesta, assembly GCA_963932375.1. NCBI lineage: Eukaryota > Metazoa > Arthropoda > Insecta > Diptera > Tachinidae > Phania > Phania funesta. The sequence continues at coordinate 82,059,566 of OZ010653.1, read as the reverse complement.
TTTTTATCAGTCGTTTCATACGATCATTCGCATTATCACTGAAAAATGGAATTGTGCAAATATTTAGGTCTCACATAGAGTAAAAACCTTATTCTGATTAATGATGACATTTAAATTTTCAACAGAGTGAAGCACAAGTGCAGTTTTCAAGTCTTAGTGGACATTATAAGTGCCTTATATCCGAACTTACTTCAGTGCTCACGTAACCTTATCAGTTATCCGCCCACAGAAGGTTTCGGTGATAAATCAAACCATCCATAAAGTGACTGCATGTAAAGTAAAGGAAAATATTGGTTCCAATAATATAAAATCAACTTGCACATACATATATAGGCGTATATTTTATTTATTTATTTTATAGTACGCGTATATTTTATGCAAATAAAGTCATCATCGTTTTTGAAAATTTTTATTGTTTTTTTTTTGTTTTTTGTTAAGAAAAGTGCTTTAGTCTGCCTCCATATTTTCAATCCTCTTTGTGGATATTTTGGTCATTGCTTGTGTTAAATATTACTTAGACATTTAGTAAAGTAAGAAAACTAAAATAACAATTTGTCTGTTCGGGTTTGCTCAAACTTGAATGGTTTTGTTTGAACTTCTTAAAACACCCCGCTTGGTGCGAAGGATTTCCAACAAAAGATATTTCTACGTTTAAAGAAATTAAGGCAAAGATTTCCTGGCAACAAGTGAAATTGCCGTAGAGACTAGCTTATCCCAACATTAAATAAATTAGCAAAAGATTTTTTTTTAATAACAAAAATATCGTATAAATTGTATTATTATTTTTTAATTTATTTATCACGAAAATAGCTAGATATTTTAATATATTTTGGGTTTTATAATACGTTTTTACTTAATATTTAACAAATTTAAAAATATTGTAAAGGAAAAATGTTAAGAGTTTTACTAAAATCGAAATTTAATTAATGGAATGAATGTTGAATGGAAGAAACAAAAATAATAAATCGTTTAAAGGTAGCTTAAGCTAATTTCTGAACAACGTTATATTTTAAATAAGTACAAGTAGGCTAGGAATATTTGTTCACTTGCATATATTTATTGCATTAAACATTTTATTAGTATCCCGACGCCTATAATTTATCATAATTACCCTAATTTAAATACACTAAAATACGAGACATTAATGACACGATATCATATCTTCGTAAAAGGAAAAGTGCCACATAAATAATAAAATAACATAACGAACATCTCCACATATTTCTTTATGCTATTTTTACGTTTGTACTCTTGAAAATACGAGAGCAACGAAAACAGAAGCAGCAAGAATATGACAGCAATAACATTGTCATCATTATGAAATGGTGCAGCATTTATGTTTTACATTAATAGCAAAGTTTTATATATACAATCAAATCATAATTTAGTTACTTTTAGGTGCCCGGAATTCCATTGTAATTTTTGTTTATCCTTTAGTTTTCTTTTCAAAACAACACGCGCATGTACGTTTTGATTTTCAATTATAGCCATTGAAAATGAAAAAGAAAGAACATTGGGAATTGCTGTGCAGTTTTCTTTGTTGAGAGTCATTAAAAGAGCAAAAGTGATATCTGCAATTTTTAGTTTCGGAGGCTTAGAAAGAAATTTTAATATGTTTTAACTTGCTTTTAAAGTGCTGTTAAAAAATTAATTAATTAATTGCAGCATAGAACTGCGTAGAGTTAACAACATTTTCATACTGTTGTTATTGTGGTTCTTGTTGTAATTTTAATACCACGTAAGAGCTATTTAGACGAAGCATTTTTGTTTAAACCTGACATAAACAAATAAGTTGGGATATATTTTAATAAACGACAAAATAATACAAGGTCTTGTGAATTGCATTAATATTTTGTTTTAATAAACTAAATTTCAAAACATGTTTTCTGGCTTCATTTACAGACTGTTCCACAAGCTCGATGCATATGCAGTTCGCCTTAGGAGAGTATCAAGGAAAAAGAAACAAATAGACGGACTAAGAGATCGTTAGTAAATCGAATATTCAAACATATTTAGTGAAAAGGCTATGAATATAAATTATTCCCAAGTTTGTACAAAGGTAAAATATATGTATTTATACTCGTTTGTTTGCGTGCAGGCATGCATATTTTGGGGCGTACCTGTGTTCATTAGTTAGTTACAAGTGTAAATACAAAAGAAAATTGTGTTTTACTTCAATTCAGTAGGACGTGTTTGACTGTGTTTTTGTGTGCGTCTGAATTTTATGTTTGTTTATTTGTTTTTGTGTTTTAAATTTTTGGTGTTGTCTAGAATTATGCATTAAAACTAGCAACTTATCCGGCACTAATATTCATGGGAAACCAACAATACAGTCATATGCAATGTCTGCAAATACAGGCTAACCGAACTCACTAATGTGATTTCCAAAAAACAATACATTTACAAAGATATTTCTCTCGTACTGCCAAAACAAAACACCTGCTACAGGACACAATATTTACGTACATATGTTTTTCTTTCAAATTTAATATTTTTAAACAATTTTGTTAGCAGAGAAATTTTGACTAGAGTTGCTTTTTCAGTCAAAACGGATATTTAAATCTATTTACACATACTTAGAACAACGATATCATGTTAACAATGATAAGCCCTATTGTTAGTTTTTCTTGAAAATAACCATTATGTACATGGACACTTAACATGTGTTACTTTGCATAATTTTATAGGCACGCAAAGGGTTTTAGAAGCAAATGGTAACTATTTATTATATGTGAAATAAAATATTTATTTTAGATTATATGTAATTGTAGAAACACGCCCAAATAAATAGTACAAAATATATTGAGCCATGATCCCTAAACTGTCCTATTTTCCAGACGCAGCTTTTTTTCCTTTTTAATTTCTTCAAAATATTTTAATAAAAATTTAAAGTTAAGCGTCAAACAGAAAACAATTATACAAGGAAATTCAAGAAAAAATGACTTCAGAATTTTTTATTAAAAATTTATTTAGAGCCTTAAATAATAATTATTAACAGAAGCAAAGTTTATGTAAAGGATCAAACTCTAGTTTAAACATCTAACCAAGAGTAGATTTTGCACCGAACTAATAACATAAACGAAAATCAAAGTAGAGGAAGATGGATACCGCAACGTGATTTGCGTGAATAATGCATGTTCACTCGTCATCTCGTTCAATCAAGAAAAATCTTTCGCTCCAATAACGCGATCGTACATGATTGTAAGTATGAAAAATCCGCATGAGTGATCGTGTATGCGCAGAATTTAGAATAAACGTACTCGTTGGACCGTGTAATTCCAATAGGGTTAGAATATGAAGCCTGACGAGGGGTGGGGGGGTTAATCTCTGTATGAACCCGGCCAATGGAGAAATTCCGATCAGATGGACAACAAAACATCGCAAGGTGTGGACAGGTCAGTCTCCAAAGATACTCCTCATGAAGAGGCTGATACGGTAGCGCTCATAATGTGTGACTGTCCACCACTCGCTAGCATAAAGTTAAGCAACACGGGCAAACACTTGTGACATGAAAAAATGTATAAACGACTGTTGCATATCTTAATATTGATCGCTTTTTTAATTAATTTATTACTTTCTTTCTTTATTAATTAATTACTTTTTTATGTCAGTTACGTTATATTTGCTGTTACACAAGAAAGGGGATGTCGCTTATGTTTAAATCAAAAGTATTTTATTTCTATAACTATTTATTGTTTTCGACTCAACATTCTACCACGACGTATTGAAGGCTAAATCAAAAAGTTAATTTCAAAATATGTCATTTACGTTATTTTTGCAATTATGTCTCTATATCTTAATTTTTATTTCAGAAGTTAGTACCAACGGCTACCTTATCGTAACCGTTGACCAAAGTAATATTTTCATTTACCGCTTCTTTAATTTTCATCAATATCTCACTGTAAATCTATAAATCGGAAGCTGTTAAACTGACTTTAAGTAACGAATTCTTTTGCGGAAACTACTTGATCACTGAGCAAAATGTTGGTTCTGTAAAGGAAGAGGATAATGGTTGTTGGCTACTAGAAAATTAATTCCCCAAACTTCCCTTGAAATCAAGGAAAGGCCTTATTACTTGAAAATTTTATAATTTTATAAACCAACCACATTAGCTGTAAGCTATTGTACTGAAAAATTAAAAATCTTGCTAACAGTAGCATCTTTTCACAGTTCGTTGATCATTATATATAAAGGATATTAAAATGTATTATCAATTTTAGAATAGACTAAAATAATGTACGTTTATAATTCCGAAAAAAAAATCCTTTTACTGAGTATATTCCGCAGGATTCTAAAGCAGAATATTAAAATAATTACATTTAATTAATGTAGAAAACAGATTAGAAAACCAAACAGCAACAATGTCATAACAATAACTACAAATCATACTACAATACACAAAGAAAAGACTGTCGTTTGAAGCCCTACCACATCATTGAGGAAAAATCATAAGACACCCAGCTTCACACAAATGCAATAACATACACTACCATTCAGCGAAATAAACCAAATCTACAATACTTTCAAATACTGTGACAGACACAAATGAGAAGAAATTTTAAGCTACTGCTAGTGCATGTTATAATTGCACATTGAAGTAGTCATAAAGTGAGCAGGAAAGATGATGAAATAACGCTAAACCAAGTAATATAACATGAGGTATATCTCTACACTCAGGATGGTCCTTCGAAATATTTTGCGAATAATATAAAATAGCGTCAATTTATCTAAGCTTTGCCCAAAATGAGGTTAAAGGGCTGCCCTAATGGCAAGTAGTAAATTTATAATGACGTACTCTAAGCTAAGAATCTAATAAACAATTCCCGGTTGGGTTTTGTTTCAATTCGTGCTGTAAACAAGAGATGTTTGATGTCAGCATGGCAGGCAGGCATAGACTCCTTTTAATAAAACTAAATGAGCCTTGAATATGCTTTTCAAACCACAAAGCAAGTGGTTTACATTAGCAGAAAATATTGTGTGTGATTTTGCACGTAATTTTAAGGACATTTTAAACTAGTTTTATTTTAATGCTGGTAGAAAAAGAGTATTGCAGGTTTTCAACCAAAGGTATTGGCAATTTTGGATTTTGTTCATGAGTTATATGTAAGTAGTTATTTTCCATGGCTGGCAACTTATGAAAGAAGCAGGAAAAACTAAACACACACAAAAACTATTTGCTTTGAATCATTGCGTGCACATACACAGTATGTACTCACCGATTTTCGTTTCATTTTTTGTTTGCATGTTTCTTGTTTTACGAACTGAAGCTAAATCATATGCAGTTTATTGCCAACATTCCTACTGTATAGAAGTGCTTGCTTGTGTTAGTGTGTATTCCAAATTATGCATATTTTAAGAGGGGTATAAAATCTTTAGCAAAACAAAAATAAAGCAATATTATCCTTAAACAAAACCTTTTTTATTACGCTCGTATACAAACTCGTTAGAGCGGTATGTGTTTTTCAGCAAAACTAAGAAATCAAACTCATGTAAAGCATGATTTAGAGGAGTATGCCAAAGCTAAAGATTAATATTTTTAAAAAATTAATAAATCTTTTAAAAAATAAATTAAAACTAAATTTGTTTACTTACTTTAAATGCTGTTTGACAAATCTTTCTCTTAATACAAAAAACAAATTCGGATTAGTTACACCATTTACAATTCACGAACGACTCTGCCGTTTTAATTGATCTCTGACTTGTTTTACTGCACGTAAACAAGCGATTAATGGCCCTTAGTATTTGGAACAGGATTAACAAAAAACGCCTTGCGTATTAAATATATAGATATCCGGAATTATATTTTAAAGAGGGACCGAGGAACTCCAGGAAGTAAACCATAGACTCATCTAGGTATTATATCTACACAGAGTTTCATGAAACATTAGAATTGTTCTAAAATTTAGCAAGAGTGTTTTAAATAAAGTGGCGTTACGAAATCATTAACTGAACGATTTTTAGAAATTAAACGGACAAAATATTAATATCTGGCATAAAAACAAAATTAATTTAGTGCAACGACCTTTGTTTATTAAGTGCATTTGGTTATAGCAAAACAAAAACAAAAAGTTATTAATTCTTTCTGTGAGCATTACATGTGTACTCGTATCAACAATTAAACTTACTACAGTTTATAATTTTTTAGTAAATAAATGTTAAGATTTTTTGCTTCATCGCTCGAGTAAATTACAACAAATTTGGCTCAAACATTTATCGTAAAGAATCTGTGTGTGATTTTAGGCAGACTGCAAACACAGACACACAATCCTACATAAATACTGTGGCAACATAAGTGTTTATACATACGTACTTATTTACACATGCATACATAAATGTAGTATTTGTCTCTTGCCAAATTTTCTATACAAACACGTCATTGATTTTGATTTAAGTGTTGGGTATTTGTTTTGCGGCGTCATTTTGTTGTCGCCGTCTTTGTTTGCTTTCTTTCTCTCTGTTTTTTTCGCATACAATTCTTCTATTCATTCATTTATTCAAGTCGTTACTTTTACAGCATAAGTATTCTTCATAGATGTTTTTATGCAGTTTGTATCTTGGATGATGTGCTTTTTCCTTTTTGTTAAAAGGGATATTGTTAGTATGCTTATTTATTTCCATGAAATTATGTTTAAAATAAATACACAAAGCGGAACTGTTTGTTTTTAAAACAGCATAAGTCACTTATTTTCATTATTTTTAAAAAGCTGTGATCAGTGGATATATTATGTAATAGAAAAAAATAGTATAGATTTTAAATTATATTATCGGCATACCTACAAATAATTATCATTATTTTATTAAAATTACAGTATATAAAATATACTAGACAGTGGAACCGATAGGACACATTTATTTTACTCATAGAGCTAAGTGACTTTCAATGTGCATTATTCTTTTATAGAAATATTTCCTGTAATGCGAAAAACACATATGGAATTGATTTCTTTAGACCAATAGAAAATTCATCACTTTTCTTAGATCACTGTCCTTTCTAAACATCACTTGTGAAAAATACATCGTATTGAACTAATAAGAGTCAGTACTCTTTTTAAACTATTTGTTTTTAAAGTGGCATAAGTTAATTCTTGATTTGATATTCCGACAGGGTGTTTTGATGTAGAATTTACCTGCCATCCGAAAACACAAATTCTGATGCAATACAAAGCCATAAAACAGTCATCACTTACATCTACCAATCCGTACAAAACACCCGACTTACAAGCGTTACCTGCTCACACCTTACAGATGCTCACAATTTACAGAGCTCACGTGACAAATAGATATCTGACACACAATAAAACACTAACGAATTGATGCAAGCTTCTCAGAAAATGACACTGAAGATAGCACATAGCCGAAACCGATTTGTCTCCAAACCAAACTTGACAAGGGATGACGGAAATTCGTTCCAAAATTCTGGCATAAGTTACTTGACCATGATGATGAAAAATGGAGGTTGTTCATAACTATACAAAATTAAATTCTAAAGTTTGAATCATATTTATATCGTCGTAAGAACAAAGTTACTTATGCCACTTCAAAAATAAGCCACTCATCTTGTATAATTTTCTGCCGTGTAGTGTAAAGAAGACATAACATTTATTACAACGGAAATGAAAATCTATGTTATTTGTCACAAGTTGTTCACAATTTAAAATAAAACCAAGACGAATGGATCTGAAAATAATAAAATTTTATTAAATTTTACAAGTAAGTTTGAGTAAAAAATTAACAAGAATTTGAATAATTTATTTATCTTTGAAAGACTAAATTAAGTTTTTTAATATTTTATTTTTATGCATAAGTTTTATCGACTGCTTCAGTTTTTCTTTTAAATACTTTTTACGACTATAACTTTCTTAACAACCAATGTTCAACAGAAAACAACTATATTGAGCATTTATTCAATACCCTGCAAAAATTATATTTATTGGCGACAAGACAAAAAAGAAGAGAGTATAAAAAATGTGTACAAAAATTCCACAGACAAAAGTTGCTCTGGTGACTGCCTGCATACACCCACGGAAATAAACACCAAAAAATTATTTTATTCCTTCGAATGCAACTCTTTGGAGCACTACAAAAATACATACACATACACTCATCACATGGGCATGAACATTACCAGCAAATGTTCAAAAGGAAGTTATTGTGAAAGGACTGGTAGCAAGGAAGGAAGAGATTGTATGGAAGGGGGTGGGAATAAAAATGAAATTGTTCAAAAAGTGGGGTTGCATTAATTTTATGACGTGGTTTTACAAAGAGCTATCGACTTAACTTTTTTAAACTTTCGGCGCCATTCTGGCGGACACATGTCGACGACATCAATTTTAGCACCAACAATGTTCTTGTCTACCCCAAACAAAAGTTTCATCAAATATGCAGTGGATGGAGATGGGAAGAAGTGATGCTCTCAAAGGTTTAATAAAAAAGCGGAAATATTATGGAGTTTTAAGGTTATCGAATTAAATTGAATCCAAAATTTTCATTGTCTTCAACAATAATATTATATTATGTTCTCTGAAAAAATGTATTGTTATGACAAACATATAGTGGTTATTTTAACACAATTTACACATTATCTTTTTTGCGATGAACAAGTTATTGTTTACACTTAAGCATTCAACGATTTCGTTTCATAAGAGTTTCAACATGGTTGAGTTGGACAGTCTAATTTTTACTAAAATTCTATCCACAAAGAAAGTATTGAAAACATATAAAAATAATATTCTTAGTAGACGTAAATGTATGTGAAATTCTTCTGGAGTTTAATCAGAAAGCGACAAAACTTCTGTGGCTTAAGTGGTTAGGGCATTGAATTTTACGCATTCCATGACTTTAGAGTCCTGTGTTTTCGAACCTCAGCAGCTCACAGCATTAAATCGAGTAAAATTACTTGTCAAAAATGTACGTAAAAAGATAAAGTATTATTTTGAGAATCAGACTGTAAAAAAATACGGTTGGAAATTTGACATCCGAAATTGTTAATTTTATCAGTGTTTCATTTTTACAGAAGCAAATGAAGAAAATACCAAATATGAATTATCGCGTAGGCGGTTTTAAAATGTCTTAGAAAACATATAGAAAAACATTCCAGCCTTAAATAAATTTTGTTTCTCTTTTGTGTGAACTTACATGTTCGCGTTCTTTTTTTTTCTTTATTGTTGTGAATGAAATAGTATAATTTTTCTTCTATTATTGTTTAAACAGTCACTATTCATATGGCTGTATGCCTTTAAAATATTAACTACAAATACTCAAAGTTCAACAGTGACCGTGTTTGAGTACAGACGTACGTCATATCGAACGCATAACAAATATATATATATATATATATTTTTTTTAAAGTATTCAATTGAACAGTGAACAGTTAGTAATAACAAAGAAATAAAGAACAAAAAATAACAACAATACAATATATTGTGTGTAAAAAAAAAAACAATAACAAATAGTGCATGGTTAAACCGGTTTGAACAATTGATAGTGAGTGTATGAGCGCACCAAATATTAATGAAAAAAATATAAAAGGTAATAACAACAATGCTTATTACTCTTATTCTTACACAAATGCTAATAATGCAATAAATAATACAAATAATAAAAAAAAGATGACAGTGCTTTTTTAAGGCCAATTGACCGAACGCGTTCTTTATCCGGAAATATAAACTTATCTTCGCAAATAACAACACCAGAAGAAATTACAATTCAACCAAAAAACAATTCAGGTACCATATCAAAAATAGTGCAACAAACAAACGAAACAGGTAATTTGAAAAATCCCATAAAAAAAGTGCAAACAGGTATGGATCGTTATATAACGATAACCAAAAGGAAAGCCAGTCCTAAGTCTTCGCAGCAAGAGCGCATTGCTAAACAATATAAAAGCTCCCAAAGTACTGTAATGCCGGTAAGCGAAAACAGATTCTCTGTACTTGCTACAGCGGATGATGAAGCTGAACCCGCTGTCAGGGAACAAAAACCTCCCCCGATTTACTTTCGCGAACAAACATCTAACGAAATTGTTAACATGTTGTCTCAGCTTGTAGGTAAGGAAAGCTTTTATGTAGCTTCTATACGAAGAGGTCAAATTCAAGAAACAAAGATCCAAGCGCACACTGAGAACAATTACCGCCTAATCGCAAGTCGCCTCGATACAGATAATAAGAGCTATTATACGTATCAACTCAAAAGTGCTAAAGGTTTGATTGTCATTGTAAAGGGCATTGACAGTTCTGATGAAATAAAAAGTGCCATAGAGGTGAAAGGCTACGTCGTAAGGTCAGTGCACAATATTCGAAATAAAAACAAAGTTCCCCAACCTATGCATCGTGTTGAAATCGTACTTAACGCATCGCAGCTTAAATCTAAAAACTCGGTTCATCCAATATATAATTTGCGCTACCTTTTGAACAGAAGAATAACGGTGGAAGAGCCTCTAAAACGTAGCGGTCCCCGTCAGTGTACTAATTGCCAGGAATTCGGACACACGAAAACCTACTGCAAGCTACCATCCGTATGCGTTGTTTGCGGTGATGCGCACCGGACTTTGGAATGCACTTCTTCCAAAACAGACCCCAAGGTCAAAAAATGCAGCAACTGTGGTGAAAACCACACAGCAAATTACAGGGGTTGCAAATTCTTTCAACATGTAAAAAATAATTCAAAAGTCGTACCTAAACATGAATATGAGCAATATAGGTCTTTCCAATTTCCTCGGCTTCATGCTGGTCCTATTGCTAGTACACAAGCTACACAGCCAGATACGAAACCAAACTATTCATATGCACAAACATTGAGAAATGATTTACCTAATGCGAATGCCAAAAGTTCTAATGCGCATAAACATTCATATGCCCACGTCCTCAAAGAGGGTGCAGAGACACCCCTCACTACCAATTCGAGCTCAATCGATAATCTAATACAAACAATGAATAATTTCATGACAACTATGCAGGGCATGTTTCAGGAAATGATGCGAACCCAAAACATGCTTCTGCAAGTTCTGCTTAGCAAAAAATGAACCAGTTAAAAATATGCTTCTGGAATGCTAACGGGCTCTCCCAACATAAATAGGAAGTAGAACACTTCCTGCTAGCACATGATATAGACATACTATTAGTTTCTGAAACACACTTCACTATAAAAAACTGCTATAGAATTGATGGGTTTTTTATATATGACACAAAACACCCAAGAGAAAGGGCATGTGGTGGGACTGCCATTATAGTCCGAAAAATCGTAAGGCATTTTCCATTGCCTGAATTCAACGAAGACTTTTTGCAAGCCACGACTATAAATCTTACTGATTTTAAAATTGTAGTCTCGTCAGTGTATTGCCCGCATAGGCATAAAATCGAACACCATAAATTTTCCAGGTTCTTTGCTACGCTAGGACAAAAATTTATCGCCGCTGGTGATTACAATGTAAAGCACACAGTTGTATTATACAGTTCAAGCAAACAAGCTGGACGTCGTATCTGCCGGTAAACCCACCTATTGGCCCACAGATTTTAATAAGTTGCCAGACTTTATAGATTTTGCTACAGTAAAAAACATCAAACGCGACCAACTGTTAGTTAGTTTATCCTATGACCTATCTTCTGATCATTCACCTACAATTGTTATTTTACACGACAGTTTTGTCACTGCACCTAAAACCCTTAGTTTCTATCCGAACAGAAACACGAATTGGTTAAAATATAAAATGTATGTGAGCTCTCACTTACCTTTGAACATCCCACTGAGAAATCCAGCTGATATTCAAGCAGCTGTAGATCATTTTACAGACGTCGTGACTGCCGGTGCCATAACTGCAACGCCAACAAAGCCATCAGCTAAAACAATATCGCACCAGGTAGATGCTCGTCATTGAGAAAAGAAGACTAAGAAGACAATGGCAAAATAGTCGTTCTCCACACATAAAAATGGAAATGAACTTATGCCAAAAAAAACTTACGCAGTAAATTGAGACAGAAACACGAATTCGCTATCGACAACTTTTTAAAAAACTTGGATCCAATGAAAAACATGGATTATAGTCTGTGGAAAGCTGTAAAGCACTTACAATGTCCTATTGCTTACGAATCCCCACTAAGACTTGAAGACCGTACTTGGGCTAAAAACTCAAGTGAAAAGGCAAATGCGTTGGCAAAGCACTTAGAGAAGGTTTTCGCACCACATGATATAAGTAATTCCACTATTCCAATTATTAGTGACACCGTGAATGATCCTATGAAATTTCGATTGTCTTCTTTAAAATCGACAATTAAAAATACGGATATGAAGAAATCACCTGGACCTGATCGTATAACAGGATCAATAATAAAAAACTTACCTAATTCAGCTGTTAGACTTTTACTTTACATATTTAATGCCATGTTGCGCGTCGGCTTCTTCCCATGCTGTTGGAAGATGTCTGAAATTGTTTTGATTCCGAAGCCAGGAACGGACTCAAGCCAGATTACATCCTACAGGCCTCTTAGCCTACTGTCAGTTTTGTCAAAGATATTGAGAGAAACTATTCGTCTCGAGTGTAACTCATTTTCTAAATGAACAAAACGTTATCCCAGATCATCAGTTTGGTTTTCGAGCAAGGCATAGTACGATCAAACAAGTCCATAGAATCGTTACCAGTATTAGAGCGGTTTTTGAAAGAAAGCAATACTGTTCAGCTTTATTTATAGACATTTACCAAGCATTTGATAAAGTCTGCAATGATGGGCTACTTACTAAAATAGTTCGGGTTCTACCTGAAAACACCCACAAGCTTATAAAAAGCTATTTGTCCGATAGAACTTTTAAAGTAAGGTCAAAGGACCAGCTTTCAAGATGTGGGAAAATCAGTGCAGGAGTACCTCAAGGTAGTGTGCTAGGGCCGCTATTATACATCATCTATACAGCGGATATGCCGACAAGCCCACATACATATACATCAACCTTTGCAGACGACACTGCAATTATAAGTGTCAGTAATGATCCAAAGGATGTATCTGAAAAGCTACAGTCCCATATTCATAAGCTAGAAGACTGGCTAAAACAGTGGAGAATAAAGGTAAATCCATCAAAATGTGGTCATGTAACGTTTTCCCTTAGAAGGCAAAATTGTCCACCAATCACAATAACTATTACCACGGTTCCAGCGGAAACGCACGTTAAATATTTAGGTATTCACTTAGATAGGCACCTAACTTGGTCCCGGCACATTGAAGCAAAAATAACGTCCATAAAGCTTCGAACAAATCAACTGCATTGGCTAATAAGTCCTAACTCAACTTTGGCTTTGGAATAAAAAGTCCTATTATACAAATCCGTTATAAAGCCAATATGGTCATATGGTATTCAGCTGTGGGGTACTGCCTGTGCATCAAACATCCAGAAGTTACAGAAAAGACAGTCTAGGATTTTACGTCATATCGTCTGCGCCCCCTGGTACATAAGAAATGAAAACTTACATAGGGATCTCAAAGTTCCCACTATCCACGAAGATGTTAAAACATACACGTCCAAATACGTGAACAAACTAGTCGTACATCCCAACACTCTAGCACGCAATTTATTGCAATTTGATGGCCACCAGAGAGTAAAAAGGACTGACACATTGAGCCTGGTGAGGCGGCTCTCTCTACACAATAAAAGATAGATTTGTAAGATTTGAATACAAAAAATTAGTTATGACGTTGGTACTAACTAGTAAATAATAATTTTTCAATATAATGGTGGAGGAATGTACTTTCTATGTGTGTGCGATAATTTTAATACATACTTGCCTGTTTTATTATTTTTTTTTTTTTTCTGTATAAATTTTTCAGTTTATAAAGTTTCATTTTAAATGTATGAGGTTGTATATGCAAATAATCTTTAAGTGTACGAGTATGAGTGCGTATGTGTCTAGAAATATTACATAGTTTTTTATTATTATTATTTTTAACCATGTTTGCATATTGCTGAAGTTATACTCACCAACAACAAATTAAAATACAATTCAGTTCTGAATAATAGCTACTAAAAAACAAATACAAAATATAACTAAATGAAAAAAAGGATTGTAAAATATTGATGTTAAAGTTGATTTCCACTGCTATTTGAGTCGTGTTGTTTTCGCTGTTAATTTGTTTTTCTTTTTCTGGTTTTTGTTATTTTGGATTTTTGTTATGTTCTTACTGCCCTCATAAATGGTTTAACAGGCAATGATTACAATTGGCGTTAAGTAATAAAAGGAAGGTTGCTATGTGACTGTGATTTTCATCACGCTTTAGTTGGTGAATTTTTTTATATCTAATATTTCATTTAGTCACACCAATTAATTCAAATTGTATGGAACAATTGAAGAAATATGCAAATATTTATTTCATGTATTTCGCTGATAATTTTTTGTATGTATATGGATTAAACGCGTCAACGTTACAGCCTGCAACACAATTAAATAGCATTTTAGTATGAGATACAAAAAAATTATCTAACATTAGAGAAGGAGTATAACTAAACTAAATAAAATGCTTCAAATGTCCTTTTTAGTATTTTGCTTAAAGCAAAGCCAAAAATAAAATAATAAAACCCAAAACAAGAAAATAAGCTCCTAACAATTGTTGTTGTCCGTACTTGCAACCAAATGCAGTAGAATTATTAACCCTTTTAGTTTTGGCTAATACAAATACTTGGACTTACAAGCATTTGCTTTGTAGGGGTTTTATTATTTTCAATTATATTTTAGTCTAGACTTGCTACGAGGGCTGCTCTATATATTTCTGGCCTAATAGTGAAAATGCGAATATTTATAAACAAAAATGGTTTTGTTGTTTTTCAAAGTATTCTCCAGCATGATTTATACATTTTTGCATGCGCTCAAACCAGTTGTCGAAACACTTTTTCCACTCCGATTAAGACACCTCTAAAACATAGTTTTTGAACACTTCAACAGCTTCTTCTGGCGACGAAAATCGTTGACCATGCATTTTTTTCTTGATGTGCGGAAACAAGAAGAAGTCATTAGGTGCCAAGTCAGGGCTGTACGGCGGATGACCCATTAATTCGACGTTTTGGCCGGTCAAAAACGCTCTGGTTTGAGCCGATGTGTGAGAGCTCGCATTGTCATGGTGAACAATGATTCGTCTTCTCCTGTTGGTTTTTCGAATTTCTCCGATGACTTCAGGCAAACAAATTGTAATGTACCACTCAGAAGTGACCGTCCTACGTTGCTCAAGCGGAACAGTCGCCACATGACCAGTTTTGCCGAAGAAACAGGCGACCATTTGCTTCGAAGTGCTTCTTCCACGAACAACTTTCGTTGGATTTTGCTCGTCTTTGAAGACCCACACGGCAATTGTTGTTTCGTTTCGGGCTCATACGCATAGATCCATGATTTGTCACCTGTGACGATCTTATAAACGTCTTTTGAAGCACCGCAATCGTATTTTTGCAACATTTCTTTGCACCAATCGACACGAGCCTTTTTTTGAGCGACTTTCAAATTGTGTGGGATCCATCGAGAACAAACCTTTTTTACGGCCAGGTATTCATGCAGTATCGAATGTATGCTGATGGAAGAAATGTCCAAGGATGTCTCTATCTCTCGGTATGTCGCATGTCGATCTTGCATTATGAGTTCACGCACGGCATCAATGTTCTCTGGCACAACAGCCGTTTTTGGACGACCTTCACGGAATTCGTCTTTGAGCGAGCTTCGGCCACGATTAAATTCATTATACCAATTTTTCACAGTGCTATAGGATGGTGCTTCATCGCCGTACTGAGATTTAAGTTCATCAATGCACTCTTGTCGTGATAATCCACGTCGAAAGTTGTGAAAAATGATGGCACGAAAATGTTCACGAGTTAATTCCATTTTTTTCTATATTAATTTTTTCAAGTCACTGTAAACAACACAAATAATGGTCGTACGTCAAAACGTTTTGAGTACGATTATGCTTAAAAATGACAAACTTTCCAATGGAAATGTCAGATTGCACTTGGCGGCACTCAGTGTTGCCAGGCCAGAAATATATATAGCAGCCCTCGTAAAAAGTATTCTTAGCTATAAAAACCTATAAAATATTTTTGAAACTTTTTAATATTTGTTCGGCATACATGTGTATATGCATAAATACATACATACATCTTTCAGTGCATTTTTTGTTGCACATTTTAGGGGTGTGTGCAATAAATACATTTTTATTTTCACTTAGAATTTTTTTCTCACATATATTTTGTTTCTATTGTTTTTGGAATTTCTAAAAAATTTGATAGAAGACTTTTTCCATAAGAAGATGTCTGTATTTTACATAAAGAAGTATACAAATTTTCAACAACGCATTACTCATAAATATTTCGTATGTAAAATTTTGCAGTAAGAGTTGCATAAAAAAATTTGAATAATACGTTTTACTTAAACGTGCTTAAATTAAATTTTATAGAAAGACAAATGCATTTGTTTTGAATTTTTTAGAAATTCTTTTGATATCTTTTTAAATTTAAATATTCTTTTATTTAATAAAAATTAAAAAAAAACATATTCAACCACGTATACATTTCTTAAAACAAAAAGAAAATGCAGTATAAAGAAAAAAAAATAAAAAAAAATTATTTTTTATGATAATTATTATATCACCTCTATTAAAACTAAGACAAAATTACCCAAATAAATTGCAAACCTTTATTCAAGTTAATCTGATATTAACCCAATTTCTACCCAAATTACGGTCGTTAGTGAAATCGCTAAAGGCTTCTAAGCAATCCTAGTGGCAATATGTCAATGAAACACTAGCTAAGAAGTACAATAAAAACCAAGGATAGCCAAAGAAATTACTCCAAATCAATTGTTAATTTCCAAAACTTTACTACAGTATTCAAGTCTTAAGAATCATTTTATTTTGTGTAAGGATGTTGGGGGGTAAATATGTAACTTCTTTTTTTTGCTGTTTTGTATTTATGTATTGAGGCTTCAGGCCTTAAGCATTAACAATACAGTTGCTTACACTTTATTTAGTGTTTGTGTGCATTTTACATTTAACTTGCTTTGATTTACGGCAGTTGGCATTTTGAGTAAGTTTTCATATACTATAAATATTGAATGAAACCTAAATTATGACAAATCTCATAACACACACACACTAGTACTAGGTTAATTAATGTACATATGCCTGCAATATAATTAAACACTTGCACATTCACTACAACATTCCTCCTAAATTCTTTAAAGTTGGTATGTGTTTTGAATTGAAAACATTCCACTAATACTTTCAGGGTAATAAATATACTTCTCATGCCGCCTTAACTGATTAATTTCCTTCATCCTTTTTTGTATTTTTGTTTGTTTTTATATTAAAGACTTTGAAATTTCCATATATACTCGTACAAAATAAATTATGTCTAAATAAACGAATATAAATTTCATTTATTCTATTTGTAAATTTATGGCGAATTTTGTATTGACTTGGTAATTTTGGATACTAACGAAACATTTTATATATATATATATATATATATATATATATATATATATATACTTGTTAAATATCAACGCCATGGTGGACCTTAGCCTTAAGCAAAGGCTAGCAATTAATAGATACTCCATGATGAGGAAGAATGTCGACAGTCACTATTCTGAAATCGCTACAGTCAAGAGTAAAGACTAGTGTTGTCACGAGACTTGAATTAGTATGGTCGTCGTAAATTACAATTCGGTTGCCTAAAATCAATTCAGGGCAAGAAGTGGGTCTAAATTATAATAAACGTTAAGCCGTACAAGGGATCTTGTGAATTGAACAAATCCTTCTTAGTTTATAAACTCCAATTTATTTAAACTTCGAAAGAACAAATAATTTGCTTTAATATAAGAAACTACCCCTACAAGCTGTGTGAGTTTCATATAACAAAGAACAAACTCAAAATATTTCTATATTGATTAGAACTAATTTATTTGTATTAACCTTTATGTCATTTTAACCAAGGTTATACTCGTGTTATACTTGTGTCTATGTTTTACTAAAATAAATGTTTATTGATACGAACTTTTTTGTAGGTTTATTACAAAGATCAGTTAAATGTCACTTAATTTAATATTAAAAACATTTTGCGATATTATCTAATTAAATTTATATATTAACTACAAAAAATATATCTGCCGGAAAAATGATACTAACTTTCTTATCTATCTTAAAATCAAAAAAAAAATCGATCAGCTTTTAAAGAACCGATTATTCGTATCTAGGTAATATAAACTACGAATAAAACCAATTGCCTTGATCATTGAGAGGTCATATGCTTCTACTGAAATGAATAAGGACGTGCCAAAATTTGCTAAAATAGAGAATAGTACATTCGCAGAACACATGCACAGTTGTCTAAATATTCAGTTCGCAAAGTCTACATATGATGTTATCTGAGTTCCCGGTAAACCATCTGTAATTATCCTGAGCTAATTATTCTCCAGCATTAGACTGGGTGAAGTTTTACTCAAATAAATTGCGAAAAAGAAAAGTTGATCAGGTCAATTTTAAATAAAATTTATTGGTAAAGGGTCTAAATTGTAACACATGTTTGTACTTGATTGAAAAAAATATTAATAATACGCCTCAAGTGATGGTCACAAGCTGTGTAGCCAGACCTTAAGAAATGTTAATGCGAAAGCAACTCAAAAAAACGTCGAAAAAATAAAAATATTATACTTTCTAATTTCGTTCTGAGAAGTCGAAAAAGTTTAGTGAAATTTAAAAAAATACATATTGTGTCAGTCGAAAATAATCTAAGGTGCAATATATTAGGAGGAGGAAAAAATCGAACTCATATGAAGAATATTTTCGTTAAATTTTATTTAAAAATTCAGAAACACAATAATGAATTAATGTCCCCAAGATAAAATTAGGATGTGTTATGATAGCACATTTTAGGATTTTCGAAACTTTTGCTAATGCTAAATAAAGGATGTGCAGCTAAGTCAAATGGGAAATAATAATGCTTTACCTGTTTTTAACCATTTTAATGAACACATTTTCCATAAATCCATTTTTACGTAAAACAAAAACTCTCTATTTGATTTCAATGACACATTTTAAAGCCATCAATAAATACAAAAATGCTTTTCGATTAAGTGCTATTAAAATTTATTTACCAAAAAACATTTTAATTAAATTGCATGTAACCTGTTAATGGTTTTTGTTAATTAATATTTTATATATTTTTTAACTTTACTAATTGAAAACTCACACACCTGTACAAAAAACTATAAATAACTGAGACAAGTCAGTATGTAACCTTGTTGTTTACTATAAATATTTAAATTTGTAAACACAGTGTTTTAATAGTGTATTTTTTAAATAAATATATATTTTAATAAAAATCACAAAAGCTATAGTATATATATATATATATATATATATATATATATATATATATATATATATGTATATATATATATATATACACATATATATGATGTTCTCACTTTTATAATAAACCAAATGAATATACACATTATAACGGCCAGGAAACCAGTTAAAATTAATAGCCACAACTGTGAACTCTCGACACTCAACAAATTAAGTATAACAACACCACATATACACATGCATATACGTACATATATATCGCACCCTAAATACAAAATGGTCACAACTCAAAATACTAAAATTTTCAGGAGAGACAAAAAACTGTTTATGTAAAAATGATTGTAATATTTAAAGAAAATATTGTTCCATTATGAAAAAATTAAATATTGAAGAAGGTTCTGCTATACGTTTTTCAATTTTATATTAGCGGAAATCACTTTTCGTTGGATATCTGCAATTTTTCCACACTTGGTATGATTTTCTGCCACAAAGCGTGAGTGTCATTTTGAAGCGTTTAGCAAATTTATTACAGAGTTACATAAATTAACTTTGCCGCATGCAATAAGCTAGCCGCAGCCAATAAATAAACGCTAACGCCGCTTTTAAAATGTTGACGCAAATAAAGTTTTTGGTGTGTGCATAAACTTTCTCAAAACTTCTATAAATTAATGGAGTTTTGCTTGATATTTTAATTCTTACTATTTTAGCAAACATTTTTTTATCAATCTAAGCTTCAATTTTAATTCTTCACAGGCAATTGTGTAGACGGTTTTTCCGCCGTGAAACTCTGTAAGCGCAGGTATCTAGTTGTTTTAATTTTATAATAAAATTAAATAAACAGTTGTTTTAGCATTGTAAATGACCAATCTGCAACGATTTTTGCCATAGCATATTTGCTCAAGTGTAGCAAATCTTAGTTTCATACATTTTATTGTTATGGTCTTGAAAATGTAGCATATTTACTAGACCTGCTAGATTTGCAAGGTTTGCAAGGGTTGTTTGCAACCAAGAGTGAGTTCCCCTATTATGTTTGCGAAAATAAAATAAAATTTTGATTTATGACTCAAAATAAGTCTCTTTAGTTCATCGTGCAGAAGCAACACACTTAACATAAAAATAGACGTAACTGTATTTTTCCAGTGAAAGAAGATAGTGATTTTTGCAGTAGTTAGAGATATGTTTTGGAAAATTTTGAGTTCTGACCCTTTTGTATTTAGGGTGCGATATATTCATACACAAAATTATATAAGCATAATTATATATTATATATAAAATTATTTTAACAAAATATTTTAACATCACATACATATTTGTCTACATATATTCTTCGCCGATATACAAACCGAATGATATTTTTATGCACTCCCCCCAGTAATGAATAGTACTCATTATGACGGCTTTAAATTTATATGCTTCAGTATTTTTTATAGAAACATTTGGGGAGGAAAAGGAAATATTTTTGCATTAAGAGTTAAAATTTTGCAATTATCATAAATTGTAGATATGTTTTTCAAAAATTTGTGTGGACTTCAACTCAAAGTCTGTTTTTAATTTATTTATTATATAATCTGGTACAACATTTATATAAAAAACTTTTACCGAATCGTTTTTATTTAAATAGAAAAAAATATTTTTTTGTTAGAAATAACGGAAGGAAATAATTTCCGAGTTAGCATTTAGTTTTTGTGGTAATTATTTTTGAAATAAAGGTAAAATACTTTATAAAATTATCACTTAAAATAAAAAAGAAATAACATTTCGCAAACCACGAAGCACATTTACATGGACCAGAGATATCAGAAGTGAAGAATTTAAAAAAAAGGGGCGGTATTTTGAGAAAACATATAATACAAAAGGGGTGTTCGAGGGCTTCGAAAAAATACTGGTTATTAGGTGGAAGGAAACGTGATATTAAAGGTCGAATCTAGAATTTTACGCACTAATGAAAAAACACAATTGACAAGATTTTAGCCGATATCAGCTATTTACAACGATATGGAATATGTTAAAAGCCGATTCGAAATCGCGACACAATATACTGAATCCGTAGTATATAAAGGTGTCTGAAAAAATTTTAATGTACGTTGTAAAATCATCATATAAATATTTTAATATTAGAGATTCACAGGTTAATTTTTTTTACCTATTCTAGTACGTCATTTGCAAGTTTTGTTAAAGAGCTTTACTGTTGGGTGCATATTGTAACGAGATACCTTCATTTAATTGTGAATAAAATCAGAATTTGTTTAGGCAATTGAATCTGAAACTACTAAGCTGATTAAAAACAATGTTAGCCCGGCTTAGCCCGTTTTTGGCGTAACGGTATATCTCGAAAAGTAGATCCAATTTGAGAAAACTGAGTGCAGATTCGAAATCAGCAATCTAGGTTACATAAGTAACAGCTTTTAGTTGCTTCGGTTTAAAATTTAACCTGAATTTGTTATCTTGCGCTTTCATACATTACAAGCATTAAATTCTTTTCCAGTCGAAATGTTAAACTCCTAATGGTTACTTTAGATAGTGCAATGGACACTACCCAGCTTCAATTGCGAAGATCCATGTGTATCTGTTTTCTACTTAAAAATCACATTTAAAAGTCTAAATAGAATTTATTATGCGCTGGCTATGAAAAAACTCAATGTACGCCCACACATCAGCCTGTGACTAGGACCAAACTAATCGTTGAAAACATATTTTTGTTATCGATAAAGCTTTTTATTTTTCTTTTTATTCCTTTTTAAAAATTTTCTTTTATTTCTTCTATTTTATATGGATGAATTGTTTTGAGAGAAAGACCGAAGATAACAAGCTCTTTTTGTTCTTAATTATTTATTCATGAATTTATATTAAGTTAGTATGAGCATTTTTTGTAGACTAAAAATTTATACTTAAATAAAAACGAAACGTCTTATGCAATTTTATTGAGTACTTAAATATTTGTGATATCAAAATGTTAAGAGAAACCTTGCGTTCGGCAAAATATAATTTGCAAAAAAAATAAGAACAAATTAAAACATGCATATATATTTTAATTCAACAAGCAATTATTTCCTTAAATGTAAAGAAGAAATTTGGAAGCAAAATAATACTAAATATAATTTAATTTTTAGGCTTAAATTAAGAAAGAAAACTTTTTTGATATGATAACTTTGAATCCTGTAAAAGTTAAAAAAGCAATAACATGAAATTTGGAAAATATTCATCTCATATTCTATTTGTCTTTAGTGATGACTTAAATAGATAATGTTTACAATTGACACAAAATAAGTAGAAAAGACACAAAGAATGTTGAAAGCGTGCGTTGCGGTATAGAAAATGTGTTCCTTTTTGCTCTCTAATAAAAAAAAAACCTTAACCTTCACTGTATTCCAAGTTATCACATCAACTAAATCTTCTTTCTGAATAGAAAACGAACTTATGCCTAAAAATTATGTTACTCAATGTTAATAATTGGAGTTCAAGAAAGTGACGGCATTCTATATACTTCGTAGTGACCGCAGTGAAGAATAATCAAAATTTTGAAATGGTGCTAAGCTTAACTTAGCACAACTTAATAAGTACTTTTTATCCATTAAAAGTACTAGTACTAAAAAACCTATTGTGTTTTATTTCCCATCTGTATTTAAAATTACTGTTTCGGAAAATAAAGTTGTACCACAATACAAATAGCAACGTTGCCAGATGCCATCAGTAGTTAGCAGAAAATACAACAACAACTTTCAATACAAGGGAAATGTGGACTGCAGTGTAAAGTAGATTATATTTTTGTAACTCTACTTATTCTGCGCAGAAAACTCTTCTCTAAACGGATATGGGGCTAAAATATGAAGAAATATGCAGGCTGAAAAGCAAAAGAGACTTCACGTTTAAATTTTAACATGATTCCATATTTTTAAGGTTATATATTCAACAATATATATATTTTAATTTATATTTTCAAAACTATTTATCTAGCTCCTTGGTCATGCAAACAAATACCATAAACTTTCACTAGTTACACATATTCCATAAATAAGTAAAAAGGAAAGAAGGGAAGAGATGGATTTTATAAAACAAAATCCTCCTTCTTCCAAGCGGATTAAAAAGAAATTTTTAAGAAAAATAGCTTAAGCGAAAGCAAATAGTTTACTTAACGTTATTTTTTAATTGAAAACCATAGAATGTCTAACAAATCATAACAATTTCTTTTACTTGAGTTTCTTATACGTATTGCAACAGCCAAAGTACTATCAATCCAGCAAGTTGCTATGAAATATACTCGTATAAATGAATACAGACATTCAATAGTTTTGTTGTTGGTTTTGTTTATTCTATGTTCTAACCTTCTTCGTTTGCTGAAGTCATGGTTGTAATTGGCGGTATATTATTCAATTGCAACATCGTAGAAAACGTGCTGTTAGCTGGAACAACTTTACCCATGTAATTGGCTTATGCTGTACACAATGACGCAAGGAAACACTCGTACTCATACTCTTAAAATTATCGAGTCACAAAGGGACTAAAACAGCAATCACAACGCTAGACAGCAACACAATCTATGAACATGCAAGTGTCACAAACGTACAAAAATTTTTATAAAACGTTAAGAAATGAAACTATCTTCGTTGTTAAAACAAAACAATAACAATATTTAAATGATTCTGTTAACTTTTTAAAAACTTTATTTTCTCTCTCTTTATACTGAATGACAAAATTAAATTAGAAAAACAATAATTATATATCAAAAAAGTTTCAAGCTGCTATTGGCGTAAACATTACGGCCGGCACTGATGTGTTGTGTAAAGGTAGATATGTAAAATATTAACAGGATTTATTATTAAAAATAAGTGTTGATAAATAAATTTATTTAATAAGTTATTTAATATAGAATTTTTAGCTTTCATAAATTGTGGCTTAGCACGCAAAAATATAATAATGGAATTCGCAAGTGCCTTGTATTAGTGTATCGCGTATTAAGATAAACCTTTGGTTAATTTGTTTGTGAATGTAAAAAAAATATAGAACCAAGTAGTCACCCTGAGTAAATTAATTGAAGAAGGACATTTTTATTAATATTATTTTGAAACGTAGTTTTCTCAAAAGCACTTGTGTCCAGGCTCGACTTATGTATCCCCAAACCTTAAGTTAAACTTAATAGATTTACCCAACCTGAGGCCAAAATTTGAGTATCTTTATTTACGGTTTAATAAATTCACAATAATGTTAAGCTAACTTAAATAAGACAAACCGTCCACCGAAGACGCTGTGCCAAAACAGTCATACAAAAATGTATTGACAATATGCTAACTTGAACAGACCTATTCCTCTAAAATGCTCCATCTTATTTCTTTCTGAAATTCGTCGGATCAACAAACTAAACGGATGAAAATCCAGAGTCTTACGAAAAAAATTCGTGTCGGGTATGAATCGCCCTAACTGCAACAACATTTAACATACTTCCAACAGCAAAACCATAAACTAAATGTCAATTGTAAGCAGTCGTACGTGGAATGTATTTACACACAGATATTATTTATTTTACGAGAAGTGTACTATCAGGTAGTTTATATTTTATAAACGCCAGGTAAGTACGTGATACACGTCACAATTTGTTGGAAAATAAAACAAACATAAACATAAATCAAAATTACCAACGACAAGAATACAATATTCTTTAATAACATGATAATTTAATTGATACAAAAATACAAGGCGTGTTTGAATTGCACAAATATTTTTAAAATTTACCTTAAAAACACAATAACGCCACAAATTAATATTTTACCGTTAACGCATTTTGGAATCATTTTAAAATAGGTTTCTAGAACTTTAAAAATGTTACTTACCCGTGCTTGCAATGAGGGATATTTAAATATTTTTAATATGATTAAAATTATAAAACACACTTAACGAAAATTTAAAAAAAAAAAAAAATTTCCATGCGCAACACGACAGGAAAAAACTGGTTAATATAAAAAGGCGTTTTGTGTTTCACTAACGGTGCTTCAGTTTAAATTTTAACTAAATTTAATTAGGATTTAATTTAGTAAATAAAGTAAAGGGATTTATTTTTCGAAATGAAATATCTCTCGTGTCTAAAATCTTTAAATATATATATTCTCGTAACACTTTCCATGTTGTATCTTTCATTCTTAAATCAAACTTCAAAAAAAATTCTAATCCAAGGGATATTCAATTTAAATCCTTCTCGTGCACAATTTACACAACAGACACGTGTCAATGGAAGTTTTATAATTGAATTAATTTTACTTAAACAACTTAAACTTTGCTTATGAATTAAAAAAATAAAAATTCTTACGATTACACAAATCTCATAAGAAATGTTTAAGTGAAACTATACAATTGTCTATTAAAATAAATGTTTATTTGTGCGTTGGTATTGTCTATACCCAGCAAACATATTTTGTGGAATTCAGTCAGCAATAGAGCTTAACTAAATCTCTAAATATATTTTTGGGTACTGTTCAGATTTATGGAAGGAAATTATGAAACAAAATCGTAAAAGAAAACAAAATGTACTGACAAACCGAGCCCATATGAGGCCAAAACCTGACCACACGTTTTCAAGCAGAAATCTAAACTAAACAACGGAGAAATAGATTCAGATAATTTATAAATTATTGGCCTGGAAACGGTTTATACTTTCATAAACAAAATAACGTAAGAAAA
The DNA here is from genome assembly GCA_963932375.1 of Phania funesta. NCBI lineage: Eukaryota > Metazoa > Arthropoda > Insecta > Diptera > Tachinidae > Phania > Phania funesta. The sequence goes on along the minus strand of OZ010653.1, from coordinate 82,033,575 downwards.
ATTCATTAACCAGCCGTAAATTGTTTAACACTACTAGTCCGGGCAAGCATTGTCCGGTTACAGACCGCCTTTCATGTAGGTTCTATTTAATATAGACTGCCGTTTTCGTGGTGGTTTTTTAATTATTCTTAATAATCCGGTTTTTTTTTGGTATGCATATCATGCGAGTGCACAGAAAATAATAGGTTTGCCATATTGGAGCAAGGATTTGGATTGACGTAAATTTATTTGTCGTGTTCTTCTCTACAAAGCCTTTCATTTGATGATCTTATGATGAAGTTGCAATGAAAAATAAGTAATTTTCCTAGTGATAGTGATAGAGCGCGTAATTTTGATGACTGACTCAGTGAATAGGCACTAATATATGTGCTATTTACATGTTTATATTTCGTTTTGTAGTGAAACTTTCAAATTGGACCTACCGTGCTTCTTAATACCACTTATGGATCCACACATAAGTTTTCATAAAAATAGATTCATTTAGGAGGAGTTCAGAATTACATATTTCTAGACTACGATCCTCTCACATACGGCCTTATGTATAATTCAGCATGGGATACACTTAGGACTATTCTGTACCCATGAAAGTTACCTTCGTTTTCTGAACCCCGAATAGCTACCAGCAAAGAATATGACCTTCACTTGACTAAAAACACAGATCCATGATCGCGTCAATACGGCTTTTATAATCAGGGACCGTAAATAACCGTTATCCGTGAAAACATGAACTCAAAAACTCTTTAGGTTAGCGTCAACGAACACCTATACTCCTATATACCAATAGATTCGTAGTGAGGAGTTCTTTCAGAACCGTCTTATAACCGTTACGGGCCCTGTTTATAATACTTTCGTATTCGACATGTTGATGAAATGTTGATTGGGTATAAACGTACCTTTTTGTAAATATATTTGTGTATTTGGCTGTAGTTAAACTATAAGAGAATAATAAATATAAACGCCAAAAAATAAAAAAAGAAAACTGTCTTTAGGGCATCGTTGACGAGAAAGCCAAATGAAATTATAAAAATGATGCCTGCAGTCATATCCATAAAAGTAGCTTAAAATAAAATTGTAAACACCCTACACTGCTAGAATAATATTACTCGACATAGTGCCAATTGAAAGATAACTAAATATGCGGTCAGGCGGTACAAATATTTATTGATAGAAGTGTATGCACTATTATTTTAAAATGTACTTTCGCAGCTTATGTCGACTAATTAAGTAAAATAATTGTATTACTTTCTGTCGAAAGGGACATACTAGAGAACACAGGTAGAAAAGTGGAGAAAGAACTCTGCCATTGAGACTTATGTGTATTTGTACATCAGTCTTGCAGCGCCTCTGATGTTATGTAGGCTCATGAATGAAAACTACTTTAGCCGTAGAAAAAAGTTGATGTTGGTGATTGGCAGCAGCTGATGCTCTATTTACTTGAGCCACCTCGTCGCACATGATATAATTACATTAATATATAAATATATAATTTTAACCATTTAGTTATTTAATTAAAAAATTAAAGCTTAATATAAAAAATAATTTAAATTTAATATTCTTGTTCCCAAAACGTTGACAGATTGATAACATAAAATTAAGTACAAAAAAAATATTATTGGGCTTTACACGTATTCACTAACGCCTTGTATTGTTGTAATGTTTGTATTTTTGTATTACAATACTCCAATATTGTTGAAAATTTTAAGTTGTAGGACATTTTCCATACAAAACTGTAAAGTAATACATTGATGCAATCGGTAGTACAATACAAGAGGTTGTAGGGTAGAAAATATTCTTATGATAAGTCGCCGATAGAGCTACACTTGAATACAACACTAAGCTCAATCAGAAGATAAATTATAAACAAAAATTCTGCAAAGAAATTTGAGCACCACGTTCATTTAGTTCAACAAAAAAAAAAAAAAAAACAACAGCAGTAAAAGTAAAATCTAATAACTGGGCTGTTTTGTTTTATTTTATATTTTGCTGCTGCTGTTGTTGTTGTGACTAATGCCTCTGGGTATTTGAAAGCAATTGATTGAGTTTCTTTTACCAGTTTATTACTCCGCCGCACAGTGGCACATATTTTGAGAAGGCGGCCAAAAATAATTTTTTTTTGTGGTTACCGATCTTAGTGTTAATTTAGAACCCTGTTCCAACTATAACACACTGAACAGGGTGATCCAAAATAGACTTTCTGAATATTTTGTTAAAATGAATTTTTTTTTAGTAAATTCTAATTTTCAAATTACTATAACTTTTTTGTTTTAAACGATATCAAATCAAAATAAATTGTTTTTAATTATGCAATTTGTTGGTTATCAGTGCTAGCAAAGTAAAGTTGTTACGTTTTTTAGAAGTTTTTAAATATTTTTCTTCAAAAATCCCATGCTTAATACGGCATAACACCCTCCCGTCAATCCACGTCAAAAAGATATTTCTCTGTGTTATAGCCCAAAACCTCCCCTACACACTTATACCCTATTATATGTGCGCCAGGTTGCGCCCGTGTGCACCAGAGCAATTTTTCTGTCCAAAGGTCGGGTGTTTTCTACAAAAATTATCGATACATACGAAATTTTTCAAAACAAATTTTTTTCTACATAGTTATTTTTGAATTATTTTAACTTTTTAACCCAAAGGTTAAGCCAAATTTTTTTCAAATCTCCTTGAAAGATGGCGTTTATAACTTTTGCGATAGAATCTAGTAATATACAAATACACTATATTGTACCTATCACTTTTTCAAAATCTAAATATTCAATGAAATTTTGGTTACCCATTAGAGGTGGTAATGGCAAATATATCATAAAACAATAAGATCATAAAGAATTATGAATCCAGAATAATGAAATAATTAAAAAAGAAGTCTGAAATAAAATACGTGAATGCACATGTTTATTATGACATTCTTTCAAATGTAAGTTTTATTATCACATAGGTAAGGAAATGTAAGCTAATTCCTTGCTTAATTGAATAACACAATTTTGTGTACAAAAGATGTGCCCACACACTGCAAGGGATGATCTGTACCTGATTATTCTTAGTACCTGTTTATTTTTGCCACAAAAGTTATAATGTGTAACTGCATGTGGGTGAAATTATTATATAAATATTTAAAAAAAATCGTGTCCGTATTAGTCTTAAAGTGTTCGCAAAACGAGATACGCATACTAATTGCACAAAAATATACGAACACACAAATTAGGGCAGAAAATTTCTATTTAACAAAAAAAGACATCGAAGTAAATTTTAAAAGTTTTAACGGAAACAAAGTCGTCGTCAAGCTGCATTATATACCAAAAGACATTAAACCAATTAAATCAACCTCCAGCTCAAGACGATAGCTTTAAGGAAGCTTACGAATTTGGATTGTCGCCTCTTCATACTAGGATTTGTTTTATGGAGCATATTCTTAAATTGGGCTATGATTTGGAATTTGGTTCTTCAGGCGAAACCATAAGAAACAGTAAAGAAAATGCAGAAAAACGAAAGAAAAAAAAGAACAAATTCAAGAAAGATATCTTCAGCTAGGCCTTATAATCGACCAACCTAAACAAGGGAAAGGAAATTCGAATAATGGAAATACTGCAAGAAGATTTTTTTCCGATCCAGAAACTGCAGCATCTATCACAGGTTTAGATTATGAGTTAATAAGACGATTCAAAATCATATTACAAGCCTTAGCATGCAGCAGAAAGATATAATGCAAAAAAATTTGGAGCTGCACTTTACAATGAAAAATACTCTTGGAGATATAAGTCTTCAACGGTTCATAAAATTTTGTTCTGAAGAGATCGGCAAGAAAACCTCGTCATTGGTGAATGGGTCAGTCTACAAAGATGCTCTTCAAAAAAGGGCTGAGACGGAGGCGCACATTTTGTGTGAATGTCTAGCACTCGCAAGTATAAGACCACGGTTAGAAATTTCATGATTGTATTATTATATTATTGTATTGTAATACTAAATTTTTCAAGCTTAAAGTTCTTTTATAAAAAAATCTTTTATTTTTATCGATATTTCGAAACTCCATTGTGTAGCATCATTAGGAAATATAATATAAAATAAGAGACTAATAATATGGTTATGAAAAAATATTTGTCACATATTGTAAATGGTGTAGTACCACAATAGCTGGGACATTGATATTTGTTACAAAATTACACATTTTAGTGGAATTTATTTTGAAATATTATTAATTATTTATCATCTGCTGTTTTGCTAGTGACATTTTATTACACCTTAGTGCAATTATTAATAATTAAAGATTTCTTATTTAATTTCGCGGTATTAAATACTTTGACTACGACCACATTTTTTTGACGTCTATAGTTTTTTCACATTAGCAGCACAATAATACAATAACATTCGCTATTTAGAACCACATAAGACAAAGGTAAATACAATACAAGGGGTTTGTGAGTTGCACAAATGTTTGTTAATTTAATCAATTTTTATCCTACCATAATTTTAAATGTTTATCAGTATGGCAGACAATCTGCTAACCTACTTACAGTTTGTCCTGCTATACCAAAAAAGGCTCAAATATCTTATCTGCTTGTACGATTCGAAAGTACAAGCCATTGCAATTCTTTTTTCGCTAACATTTTGCACATGTGTGAGTTAGATGAATTAGTTTTCGTGTTAGTTGGTCGACGCTATAAAAATTTCCGGCTTTCAGTATATTTCGTTAAACACAACCATGGTAATTTCTTCTTAGCTCTACAATTATTTATTTATGGGCTTTGCTAATTAGCCTTTATGTGTTTATGTGCATAAGCCAATCTATGTGCCTATGCATGTTTACGTATACGCATGTATATAAGTCTGTGCGAGCGTATATTTTTAGTTTTAATATTTTTGCCTCGTTCAGTTGCCAGTTCTACTTTTTAAAAGATTTTTGAAATTCTTATGAAGTGTTATGGTTTAATACATTGGCCTATTGTATGTGTACGTAAATGCGTATTTGTGCATGTGTGTACTAAAGTATTCTTGTATTAATAATATAAATTGCGTGAGCTTGCGTTTGGCTGTAATCGTATATGGACTTATGTTAAGTGGTTACATTAGCCACAACAATGCTTGTTAATGATGATAACAACAATGGATTATTTTTTTGGGTTATTTACATTACTGGATCTTTATATTTTAACTTTTTGTTTAGCTCAGTTCTACTCTGTCCTTTTTTGTTGTAATTGTATTGTGTTGTTTGTTATGATTTTGTTCAACTCGTTGCTTAAGCAGCAGTAAGAGAGAATGTAAAAAGTTAATGGGGTTTAATTTATGATTACAATCTGAGATATTTATCAGAGGAAACTAAAACAACATCACATAATTATGTAGTCAATCATTAAACAAACCAGTATCCAAGAAATGAATTCCAAAAAATTCTTTATATTGAAAGTTCTTCATGTTTATGAATTTACGACTAATAATTATTTAGATCGACGGTTAAAAATAAAAATTAAGATTCTTATTAAGACTGCAGGAACCAAATATTTAGCAAAAAAATAAAACATTCTTTTAGTACTATTTTTTTAGAGTGTTAAGGGGCCAGTATTAAAAAGGCAAGTGAGAAGTTTTCCGTAATATTTTAATTTATTTTTAAATCAGTCCATTCCGGTGTACTTATATAACATATTTTATATAGCTAATAAAGAGTCGCATGATATATCAAAAGCATCTATAAAAATTAGATTAATTTTGCATTTCATGTCTGAATTATACTTAACATAACACAAACGTTTATTGATAACACTTCGTCAATGATTTTAAAGAGTAATAAAATTAATTGTTGTATATAACAGAATATTGTATTTTTTCGAATTTAATTGTTATGTGTCAGCTATGAATATCCCTAATACAGCTAAGTTATCAATGAGTTACATTTTACACGCCTTAATATTCCTAATATTAATATTAATTTTAACAAACAAATGTACATATATTTCTTTTTGTCAACAGCATAACAACAAAAACAATCGACGCGACTTAGCATGTATGATCTTGCCCTAACAACAAGCATACGTTTTAAGATGGTTGTTAAATATTAAATACATATTTGCTCATACATATTTATTGCTTATCTATTTACGATCAATGCGTAAAGAAGAGAAAGAAATAAATTATGAACTCCCAATTTTTGGGCATGCATGATCTTGTCTTAGCAACAAGCTTACGTTTCAAGACGATTATTAAATAATAAACATACATATATGCATACACATTTGTTCATACATTTTCGTTTCTTACCAAATTACCAACAACGTGTAACTATGTGGAGAGATAAATTATGAACTCCCAATTTTTGTGCATGCATGATCATGTTCGATTTGTTTTTGTTATTATTTACTAAGAACAAATTATTTAGTATAAAAGGAAAGAAATGTATCAAAAAAGCAAGCAGTATCAATAGAGCTCTAAAATAAGGAAAGTGTTGTTCCAACAAGAAATTAAATTAAATAATTATATATATAAACTTTCAAATTATAATTCATATAAAAATAAAATTAATTAATAACTTTAAATATTTTAAAGTTAATAAACAAAAAATAATCTTTGGGTTTTTAAAAGAAAAAGGACTAAAACCAAAACTTTTAATCACTCCTAAAATAAAAGCCAGAAATAACCTTTTCAACCGCTTATACGCGTATATTTTTGTTGGTCCCATCTGACGATATCGGTTGTTATCTGGAAAAAATATGATTTTGTTGCACAAATAGTTTTTTTCATAGTTTTTCGATTACTTTTATCATATTTTTGTTATTTTCTTATGACAATCATTTATATTTTTTACGGCCTAAGAAGGTCATATCGACAGCACACAATAACTGTTACAACGGGGCAACAGCAGCAAATTATGTTAAAATTTGCTAGAGCAAGAAGATGCCTGTCCGTATAGGATTTCCTTCGTTGTCTTTTTATGGGGCAACATGAAATATTTAAAAGAAAGCCAGTATAGTTGCGAATGCATGTGTGGACAGATGCCTGTGAATGGGATTATACAATATATAAAGCATATCCAGACCACAAGCACATATATCATCAATAATAAATTGAACAAAAGGTGTCAATAACTAGCTTTCCCTACTTGGCCATTTTGTTCTTGTGTTTGGTTCTTGAGCGGATGTGGTATTTTGTCAAGGTTTTATTTTATAACTAAATTATCGAAAACCGCAACAGCAATGAGACAAAAGGCACGGAAGACATAAAACAACGCTGAGGAAAGTGTTTTCATGACACAAAATAAAATATCGTCTAATAGATTTAACTTACTCATACACTTACACATGTGTATGTAATATACAAGTAAGCATATACATATTGACATAAATAACTGAGTTATGTGAGAAGGTAGTAGGTAGGTAGATGCAAGTAGCAACTTTGATATTATCCAACAATTTCGAACGCACTTGTAAGTAACATTTTAGCTTGATATGTTGTTCATTTTGGCTATGGCGTTCACTTATATAAAATATGTTTTATTTCTTTTGCCTGGGATTAGGAGCTGGGAACATTGTTTTATTATTGCAGTGAACTGTTTGCTTCTAGTGCTGATGTACTTCCTAATTGCCTTAAGTGTTTCTTTTTTTTATATGTAAGGACATGTTCTTAGTGTCGTTGTCTACATTATGATTTACTTACCTTTTATCAATTTTGCGCAATATTTTTGAAAGTTTTTTAACCTCTTAAGTTTTTCGTTCTTCGTTATGTTTTTGCTAAAGTTTCTCTTAATCCCCTATATGAGTAGATATCCTTATATAAAGCGCCATATACAGATTATTCATCAATTCAGTAGAGAATGTATAGTATGGGCAAGCATTAATTTCGTGACACTAGGGCACGAATATTGTGAATATTTACTGGGATAAACATTAAGCATTTTGTTTAAATGACAACAAGTTCCTCTTAGGACTATATAAATTAAGCCGTAATATTTGAACCCTAGTAGATTGTATATTGTAACAGTAAATGCTATAAATAGTGTTGAATGTATCTTCGAAATTCTACAAATATCAAGTCAGCTTATAATTATAAACTGATGACTTAAACACTTAAGCAGAAAAATGTGATTTTAAAAATTCTATTCTCAAGGCAGAAAATTACTTAGAGGAGCCAGTTTTAAAATAATTCAATTCTTGCTTCTTTGCCGTATGTGTTTCGCTTTATTTTATTGTTTGTATGGTGTCTTGCTCATTTTTCATAATATGGTACTTTTCAATATCCGACAAAATAAACTATAAAATTCTTTATTTAACCTTTGGGATCTTATGAATGAATTACAAACACTTATGCGATCAACTTCATAGTGGAGTTTGTATATGCGTGCATGCATATTTGTTTTCTTATACTACGAAAGATTCTTGTTTCTTTGCATACTCGAACAATAAGAAACTTTTTTTTAATTCTTCTTTCTTTCAGTTGTTTTAGAAACCAAACAAAGACTCAGTCAGTTTAAGTGGAGTTTGGACATGGTTTTTAAAAACTACTTCTCTTGTTGTTGTTGCTGCTACTATTTTCCAACGTTAGTGTCATAACAATGGTTGATTGCTATTAATGTGTGTTTTTTGTGGCACCTAGTAACTTTGGCAACCCTTATGCTGCAAAGAAATTAGAGAAGATGAATACAAATCGTCTACCAACACGAGTCTTTTTTCTTCGCCTTTTTAAATGTTTGCTGTACTTTATAATTACTACAACTCAATAGGCTAAAAGAACATTTGTCAGCAAGATTATAACCATGTAATAGATTCAAAAGTTGAATGATGGACAAGTATAATGAAAGAATATGAAAAGAACAGATGACTCTGAAGAAATTGTAAAATGTATTTAATACGTTTTTTCTTCTTATTTTCTTTTTTGGTTATTGAGGATTAAGTGACAAGAAGGATAAAGCTAAAAGTTTAACATAAAAGTAAAATCGTAAAAAAACAGCTTCTGGACAAAGAGCCAGTCAATTATTGACAACAGTTGGTGGTATTATGGAGAAATGATAGCTCAACAAAAGTTTAAATAAATTCTGGTGTATAAATAAATAAAACAGCTTAAAACTTTTATAGATCATAAGAAAAAGTTAAAATCGAAAAAGCTTTTGACAATAAGCAGGCTGGTATAGATATTTGTTTAAAGGAAATTTAATGCACATAAAGAAAATAAGAGGAGGAGCAACTTATTATGATTGAATTATATGATTCCAAACAAATTATATTATTATTATTGTAGCACTTAAATTAAACTTTTGTTTTAATTAGACGTGTAAAATTGCAGCTCAATCCAGAGAGGACACATTCAGTATATGACGTAAAACTATGCCCTTACTGGTTTGACGAACAAAAGGGCGATGGCTTTGTGTGCGAGCAGCGTTTTGGTGCTGAAAATTTTAATGATCATAAAGAACAATGTTAGTTCCTATTTTTAGCATAATGCATTACAACACCAGGACTCATTCCCTGAGTGTTGCTCCAAAAAACAAAAAAGAGCATGATAGAAATGCACTTTAAGTTTTTGGGAACGAGAGCACCAGATGTGTGTGTCTTTCATAGCAATAAAAACTAAACAGATATACCATGACATTTTGATATATCATAAAATAAAGATCTTATTTTAATTGAAACTCAACTATTAAACCTGACAATATTTCCAACGAAACAAATAAGAACAGCAAAAGTAGCTTTTAATTAATTTGTTTCCTCTAGTTTTGATATTATCTGAGTTTGAAGACAGAAATAATTTAATTTCATAACATCTACGTACACAGGAGTATATGTGGCTACTAAAAGTTTGGAAAATTTATTTTAATATTTACTGATATTAAAATTTTCTATATCGGTAGTAAATTTATTTATAATCATTTAGATAATTTTAATTAAAGAAATAATTTTGTATTTTACACTTTTTAAGTAAAACATATATTTTAAAACAAATCATAAGTATTTTTAAATTGTCTACTCCCTACTTCCCATTGAGCATTTGTTATGCCACCGCAACTGATTTATTGCATAAATTATATATTTTTTTATTATGGCATTTTAATAAGTATTTAAAAAGAATTTGATAAAACAACAATTGTAATATCTAAATGCTGTAGGAAACATCTTTCGAATATAATAAACTTTCTTTGTTGGATGTGAGTAATTGCAAGAGTGTGTGTTTTATTAATCACATACAAGAAAAATCATGGTGACTTGGGAAAAATTGAAAAATGTAAATTTTCTTTATCTCGTCAACGTCATCAATTTATTTCTTAATTTTCTTCTGATCTCTTGAAATTGAAATGACTCTTTCATTGTGAGCAGCAACCAATTGTTATGGGTTATTCAAATGTCATAAAGATTCGTAGTTTCAAACATTCTTACAGCAGACTTCTGCATGTGTTTGCGAATAGTTGCTGTGAATATGATTGCGTTTGCAGTGTAAAATTCATCCGCAAAAACAATGACGGCATTGATAGCAACCAGCAGAAAATACCACAATATGTCTGGTGATGAAAACGATATGATAATTGTACATACCGTTTACATATACATACATACATTTGTATTAGGGGCGTTCCATAGCATTAAGGTTTTTTCTTTATGAACACGCAAATGCAAAAACATGGTTAAGGTAACCATAATTTCAGAGCACCATAATATTATTGAATTATAATGGAACGAATTTCCGTCATCCCTTGTCAATTTTGGTTTGGAGACAAACCGGTTTCGGCTATGTGCCATCTTTTGAGAACGAAAAATGACACTGAAGATGGCACATACTCCCTCGGCGATTTGCTCAAGCAGGTGAGAATTTCGCGCAATTCGATTTTTGAGTTTAAATTTCTTAGGGGCAAAATCTTTGAAACCGTAGCAGATAAAGAGCCGACACTTTCACAGGAGGTATAATTTTATGATGGTTACAAAGTAGTACCCACGCTGGCGACTAAATCCATCGGCTTCGTAATAGTCAACCCGATATTCCTCCTACTTTTTTCACTGTTCTTTGAAAAGGATGAAAAATTCTGCATATTTCCAGGGCCGTTTAGAGAAGTTTTCAAGGCCAAACATAATCATCGTTATCATCCTCGCCATCATCTGGAAGCTCAATAATATTACTATAGTGTATAGTATTCTCTAAAACATACTGCAAGTAGACAGAAAAAAAGAGTAACAATTTCAACGGAAAATACAAAACAATGTTGCATGTCTCAATATTGAACGTTGTGAAAGTATTGTATAGGTACGAGTATATGAGCAGCACACACGAACCTCCTACTTGCCCATACTTCTTTGTTAAAAAAATTACTGAACAATGTTCGCCAAGAGGTGGTCTTCGCGTTTTGGAGGTATTGTTTGTTTTTACAATCGCTACTGTTGTTGCTATTGTTAAAATTTAACACCGTTCTTGAGCCAGATATCATGTTAAACGGCTTGTAAAATATGCAAATTTTTAACTGACGGAATCCTCTACTTCAGTCCGTGAAGAGGCCAATACAGTGTCTACTGGGTTTGGACAATAGGGGAGATTTAAGGTTTAAGCCTTTAATAAATTTCGTTGATATATTCAAGTTATCATGTTCATTTCCGTCTTTTCTCTTTGATTTTTTTTCTAGACAGATTTTTTGTTCCCCTGTTGTTGTCCTGACGTTGGTAATGCCTAACCATCGATTTGGTTTAATTTCGTTGTTTGCAGTCTTCGTTTTTGTGGGTTTTGTTTTTGCTGTTTTTTGGTTCAAATTTGGTGGCCGTAGTTACTGATTGCCTTTGCTTTACATTCAATCAATATTCGATTTGTTTTCAATACAGTTCACGTTTTCGCATCGTGGTTTCTGGTGCAGTTCATACGCCAGTATGGCAGCATGTGTGAGTTACCAATTTCTAATAGATAATGGAGACAATAATGTTGTTGTCAATTATTACAACGACGTTGATGATGTTTTGTGGGTGTACAATGCCACTACCCTTTCTCTACGTCATGCTTTACAAGTCTTACCTTAATAAAACGGTGCTCTTGCGTTTACTGAGTGTCTTTTTATATTCACTGTATACTACAAAACGTATGTTTTTTGAATACGGTTCAGTCGTGCTCGTGCTTTACTGCTCTCGTAATGGAATGTGTCTGTTGGGAAGTTAATATTTGTGTATGTGTGTGTATGCTAGTTTGCTTGTGGGTTATGTATTTGATTGAATGTTTCTGTTGTCTAGTTTATAAATTCACTGATTGCTTGACTTGGTGCATGTTTTCCGTTTGGTAGTTTCCTATGTTGATGGGAAATGCAATATTATTTTATTAAGTATCTGTTTTGATTTTAGCATTTTGAGATTTTAATAATTAAATAGTACTTCCTGCCATCCATGTTTCAGAAAGAAGACTCGGTAAAATATAATCTAATGATTGACACAATTTAAATCGAGCAATATGTGACTTGTATGTGTAATTGAATTGAAGTCGACCACGCTTGTAGTAATTTGAAGCTTCGCTCTTGTAGTTGTATTATTTATGTAAGAACTGCAAAATTATTGAAGTTCACATGGATATAGGCCACTCTAAACTACTATTTGAAAGTTAATTATTAAAAATTTTTCTTGTGTGAAAAGAATATATAAAAAAAAATTATAGTACTTTTGGGATGTTATTGGAAATACAGGATGCTGTTTAACGCTGAAACATTCTTGGTATATGTTGTATGTTTTTTTTTGGGGGTTTTTAACGAAACTTAAGATAGTCACGCAAAGAAAAAACATGGTTTTGATCTGCTCACCGCTACCATATTAAGTTCTCTATTGTTGTAGCAAACATATATTGGCTCTTTGAACAATTGTACTAATTACTTTAATTGCGATAAACAAGTTATTTTCTATATTTCAACATTAAATGATTTCCATCTTTGAAAATTGCCATGTAGTTGAATTGAACTTTTGATTAAATTCTAACCGCAAACAAAACATTTTAGATAATCAGAAATATTATAAACACTAAAATTATTTTTGCGTTTAAACAAAGTATGATAGTGCTGTGGCGCATATTATTAGCGGGTGGCTATTCATCAATCGAGGAGTGTGGTCGCCGGTTTTTTTTTTTTTTTTTTTTTATCGTTCCCCAAAGACAATATTATTATTATCTTTAAAGATAGTATGACTTTTTTCCAACCATATAACTCAATCATAATATATTACTCTTAGATTATGGTTACTTCAACCATGTTTGTTCTTTACGTGTTGATGATATAAAATGCAAATGTAAGGCTTTGACTTCTTATTGACTTTAGAAGCTGTTTTATCGACTTGATATTGATGTGTTATTCTTAATTCTTTTTTTCACAAGTTTATTTAAACTTTGGTAGATTGGAGTTGTTTTACGTTTAACATTTTGTTGACATAACATTTGCTCTGCGGAAAAGTTTTTCTCATCTTTTCTGTTACTGATGTTATATTTCTGCATAGAATTTATATAAATATTTATCATATTTATTAGGGTGGAGTACATTTGTGTTAGTTTAAAATATCTCTAGTAGAATTCTTAAGTTTTTAAATTAGACCTTAATACGTTTAACTATAATTCAAGTAAATTTTTTAGTCAAACACAACATGGAAACATCATATCCTTAAGGCTAAGAATAGAAACCATCCTATTAATTGAAACATGTACGATACCAACAATGTGTATATAGGATTTGTTGTTTCTTTATTCTAAAATAAACAATAATTTGCATATTGATTGTGAAATATGTAAATATTTATTTGTAGTAGAAAAGAAATAAAAGAAGCAGAAATAAAAATTTTAGAAAAACTTGCAAATTAATATAGAAATATAATTTTGACCATGGAGCTGCAAAATAAAAATATTTTCTTTACGTTGTGCAGTAAATTGCGCTAGCTAAGGCGAATAGTAAACATTATTTAAAAATAAGCAGCAGCTAAACAAGACTAAGTTATATGTTTTGCAACACGTTTTTCATTTTGTAATTATTTAACATATTTGTTAATATAAAAAAAAATAAAGAAAAAACTATTGTTTATGATTTTGGTTTAAATATTTTCATTACCATCATTATAACAATTGTTTTGTGCTTCCACATGACGAAGCCATCATTAGAGCAGTGTTTATATTTAGAGAAATTAAACAAAAACTCACTTTGTGGCTTGAAAATTCACAACAATACAATGAACGTTAGATGGTTAGAGGAAGTACAGTAAATCACCCCTGAGCTAAGCACTTACCAAAAAATACAAAAAAGGCGCATTTGTAGAAGTGAAAAAGTGATTGACAGTCATCAGGGTCTATTTAGTACATAATACATTGACGTTTTAAAGGGAGTATCTGAAAATAAACTTTTGCTGCCCTAAAAAACCACAATTTAATTCTGAACGTTGTGTTTTTGTAATAAAATACTTTCTTGCTTATTTTGTTTGTGCGAAACACTGCTATAGAATTCTCATTCGCATTTCCATTAAAAATAGCAAATCTACTCTTTTCTTTATTTATTATTGTGTTTTATTCCTGGAGAACAAAACTTGTGTATTCCTTTAAATACGAATAAAAGAATGCAAGACTGGATTGAATAATATAGTGTACAGGAAGTGTTAAAAATGCGTCACTTTGCTTTAATATGCAATCAACTTCTTTAGTGATGCCTGCAATAATGCTTTCTTTTTCTATACTCGCACACATGCTCACTTTTCATTGTTCATTTGATATTTTATTTGTTCCTACTCACCTTCATTAATGCTTATACATACACCATGACACAGAAGTATACAAGGATAAGTTAATCCTCAAATAATTATCAATACTCTCTTCAAATAATCCAAGCTACACAGCGTTTAGTCGTGAATTGAAGCATGTTGCAAGGAAATAAATAAAGAAGTCGACAAATCATGTAATCGGAATATATGTAACATCGCAGAAAAAAGTTTCTCAACAAATTTTTATCATACCTCGTACAAGCTTGATTGAAAACATTTTATTTATACGTAGAGATCGCTTATGCTTTCTACTTTCATTGAATTAATTGAGATAAAATTTAGGCCAGCACTGATATACGGATAAAACGATCGCAAGTACTTCATCACACTAACGCGATTAAAGTGTGAAATAAAGCGCAAATTTAATCGGAATTCAAGATAGTTTAATCAACATTAATACTTCTCTTCGCCTACATACTGTCAAAATAGTGTGATAAGCACTAATGAGAACCGTATGCTAAAAGCGATATATAGTGACTGAAATATATGCTTGTAAATAAATCACATTATTGAAGATAACGAAAATATGGTCTTCTTAAACCGAAGGCAAAAAACTGATGTTACTTAGCTTCGTAGGAACTAACACATGCCACTAAAGCCAAGGAATGCTTACTTCTATAAAAACGTTGAGAGAATAAATAAGCGGAAATGTTTTTGACGTGCACATTTTTCAGGAAATTTATTCAAGGTTGCAACTTTAGGGAAAGGGAAAATATTTCGAAGAAAAGCGATAATTATATTATTTTTGTATAGTTAGAACACTTTGTTTGTGTTTAGAATTGTAGTTGAACTCCAATCATTGCAACCATGTTGCAATTTTTATGGACGGAAATCCTTTAGTAATTAAATGCGAACATTTGTTTAATACAGATAAAGTAATGTGTAAACTATTTTAAAATAACCATTATATGTTTGCAACAAATTTATATATCGTTGTAAAAAACATAATATTGTTGTCGTAACAATGGTACAACCATATTTTTTTCTTTTCGTGAATAAGCGTTCTCCTAAACGCTCCATCTTTATTAAAATAATTTCCCTGATACGTCTGCAATCGCTTACGTTGCACTTTATAATGTAAAAGTGCAATAAACAATTTGTAGCTTCTGTAAAAGTCAGATTATTTGAATATAATTCTCTCTCTGATTATAAACAGAAAACAATTCATAGAATTCCATTTCTATGAACTTATGTATGTATTCGCACTCACTCATTGTAATTGAAACATGAGTTGTTTTGTGTAAAATAATTTACTGTCTGTGTTCTGCTGCTCACTGTGCTTTACGTTCATATGAAAAACCCACGGAAAAACTGAACCTTTATTACGAAGAAGATGAAAAATACGAAAAAATTAAGAGGAGTACGTTTTTATTTGCTCACTTGTGGTTTTTATTTTTTTTCACGTAACAATTTTTGTTATTGCTTCAATGCAGACCACTTTGACAGCGAAGCATTTGCACTTGTTTTTATTTCTTTATTTTGAAATTCTTTTATATGCACCCACATTCAGCCTCTCTTACTAACTCAGATCTGCCATTGAAATCTTAATATATGGAAACGTTGGTTTTTGCATAAATGTAGCCCTATATTTTAATGAAATATGAAAATGTATGTATAAATTTCCAAATGCGTGAGTTAAAAAAATACTCACATATATGCGCGCACACTTCAAGCACACGAACACTAATGTAGTTTTGGTATTTCATTATTGTGGGGAATATTGTGTGTTTTTTTAATCATCAGGAAATTGCCAAAATTTTTGTTACGGATGTAGTAGGGTATGAGGTCGCTGGGTATTAGCAGGCGTTTAATTTTTATTTTTTATTTTGTTGTTCGTTTTACTTTTAACATTTCCATCGATCCTTCTTTCGCAGTCTACTTATTATCTTAATTTAAAAATTGTGTTGCTTTAACGTTCTTATTGGTTTGAGGATTTAGGCTCGTGTAAAAAAACCATAAGGTGTCTTGGGGTAGTACCCGCATAAGTGTTGTTAAGAGATTTATTTACATGTTCCTTTTTTAAAATAATTTTTAATATTTATGCATTTTAATGTGTCTGTCTGCATTAAGCTTAATACTTTATTTGTTTAAATATAAAATTTTTAAGTGTTTAAAATGGTTATAAAGTATTTTTCAATAGAAACAAGCGCATTAGAACCTTATTTCTAGCATGCATAAAAGATTTTATAAAACAAATACTCAGAAAAAAGTAACCACATTAATCGTAAATAGACTTACTGTTTCATTTAACGCAAGTAATCGTAATCGTAAATGGCAATTTGCGTAATGATTGACTCTTGATATGATTTTCCGATTTAGTATTATTTCATTAAATTTGTTAAGATGGCCTTAATTAAACCCATGAAAAATTTAAAAAACACCTAATCTTTTAAACAACTGTAAAATGCTTATATTGGGAATAAAACTGCAGAACAAAGTTTAATATCGCACGCAAAGTATCCTTCCCACCAGGAAAAATTTGTAGTATATATTTAGTAGTACATACTTTGTTGAAGGATATATAAAATTCGACACAGCCGAACATAGCTCTCTTACTTGATTTTAAATACTTTTTATTTTTATGTTTGTGTAAAGTAATTTTTTATTTTTGTTTATGTTATTTTTAAAATTATGTTTTTGTGAGAAAACAGATTTTTTCCACTTGCCGTCATTATATCTGATAGTTTATTTTGTATTTTTAATAAAATGCAAATTTTACTTAAATTACTGAACTAAATGCAATATTTTAGCAGTGAATAATTACTTAAAACTCAAATGGGTGTTGAATAAATTTTAATGTACGAGTATATGTGTATTATTTTTTCAATTAAATAAATAATTGAATCAATTTGAAACTAAATTTCTCGAATTTGTAACTTGGCAACAAATTTTTATTCTGCGATTATCTACTCTTTACGACTCTAGTAAATTTTCAGATTCTTAAACCGATATTTCGTACAATTATTATAATGCTTAGCCTTTCATGAATGTACTTTTAAGTTGTTAATTGAACAATTGTTAACTTAAATAATAATTATGAAATTTGTAGTAATTCATAAAATGATGTAATCAGCAAAAAGCTTAAGCAAATACACATTTTATTTCTATGCATACTAATAAGTACTACAGGCACACGTACATTCATGTAAGCAGACATTTTACAGAAATTAATACATTCATAATTAAATTTGTATAATTTAGTAAAGATTAGTATGTGCGTGAATTGAAAGGAACATAAAACAATTGTTGTTATAGAAATCTGCTATTTCCCTTGAATTCTAAACATCATAAAGGAATGCAAAAGTAAAGATTAGCCTGAATAAAGGCAATGATTTGCTAAAAGCGAACTGAGATGTATAACAATAAGCTCACAGTGAAATGTATCAAGGCCTTAACGCTAAAATAAGAATTTGTAAATTAAATTTCATTGTTATTCAAATTTGTATTTAATATAGGATAAGAATTTAATTAAATTTCTTAAAATACTAAATTATTTTTTAGACCATAAAATCTCCTTAAAGATGGCAACAATAGTTGAGAATTTAATTTTCCAAAGGCAAGAAAATTATGCATTGCATTTTGCTAAACATAAAAATTTTTTATTAGATTCATTTTGTAAAGTTGGGCGTCACTCAGCTATTGAAAAGTTGTTTTTCCGACCAATATTTTTCTTTTTGCTATTCTGTTTTAAGGACGTACTTTTATTGCTGTTGTGAAGTGTATTAATGGATTTTTCCGTGATTGAAGGGCATAAAAATTTGTTATATAAAAAGAAACACATACACACAATTGCACATAGATACAATGTACACAGTAAGTAATATTTTTGCTTTTGCAATTGGTATTTGTTGCTTTTAGCAACCAACCAATCAGTACATATACACAAGACACAAGACAAAATATACCGGAGTTCCAAGAATGTGTACAGCGCTTCTTCATTGCTCATTGCTACACAAAACACTTCCTACTTAGGCTAGGCAAAAGAGTTGTCTTCGAAACGATATATTCCTAGTGCATAAAAAAGGTTTGTGTTATTAAACTTAGGATACATTGAGTAATATTTTTGTCCTATAACTAAGGCCTTTTAATTTAAGGCTGAATCTAATTGAATGGGAGTAATTGTTTAATGAGTTGTTGGTAGGTTTTATCGCTTTTGATTTTCTTAAGTTTGTTTAAATAATCGTTAGAAGGCGGTTATCCAGCGTGAACTTCTGGGGTTCAATTTTTAAGAAAATCAATCTTATACAAGCTGTACACGTTCCTCGTCGGTTGGTAATTCAGTAGTGTTTTTCCTACAAACAACATTATTTTTTGAACAATCGCAGCTCACATTTTTTTTCTTAGCAAATAAGTTTTTTGAGTAAAGATGACACGAAATGTTTTTTGCTATGTGGTCACTATGAAAATAAACACAAAATATCATGATGTTGTACAACATTCCCATTTACATACCGATCGAGTTGTAGAAGTTGCCAAAAAATAATATTATTTTGATTTTTGGTAAAACCAAGACACAACTTCATACTAAGAGCCTACACACTTTACAAAAGTCTCACAGTTAACAGGATCCGTACTTAAAAGTAAATTTCACAAACTTTCCTATTTTGTATTTCATTATAAATTTGTCTATTTTGTATTTCATTATAAATTTAAAACGATCGTGATGAATAATAGGATGTTTCCCTTACTGTTGTTGTTTCTGCTTTATTTTATACATATAAAAAATTCATCCGTTGATTGTAAAAGAAACTGGCGATTTAAAGTATAAAAGCCAGAGTTCAGCTAATACCCAGATTGATTTTGTTCGCCCACGCACTTTTCATCTCTCTTCATGCTGCTGGTTCAAATAGTTATTTATGAACGACTACATATTATGTGGAGTATTTTGCAAAATTTTATTTTCTCTTTGTCCGTAGGTTTTAGGTTAATTGTTTTTGTTGTGTTTGCTGTTGTTGCCTGGTATTGTTTAAACGTTTAAATTATGACAAAGTTTAAATTTCGTAAGAGAATTAATTGGAAACAATTTTTTTTAAAGAGTTTCGTAAAATTGTTTTTAATTTTTAGTAATCAACACCAACAGAATATATTTTGGTAATTAATTATATTTTATGAACTTCTAAGTACCAGACTGGTATAAATAATTAACTGCGGTCAACTTTGTGTTAATTATCTTTTTGCAAACTTGAAATAGTTTTAGAAACAGTTATTTATATTGAAAGAAAAATCTTAAAACAAATACTTCTATTGCAGTCTATAATAGAAATATAAAGAAACTGACCTTCAAATTAAAGGTATCATTTATTTTAATGTAAAAAACAATTTTCTACAATTAACACACTAATCGGTCCTCTCTTTTCCAGAATTCCTTGAAAGACTTTATGGTATTATTTTGCATCCGCCCTGTCCAAGTTCTCAATATGTTCTTATGAGGTACCTTCCACTACCGGTTGCTACATCGAATATACTTACCTTCTCATATGAATACGAAATAAAGACTGCCATCATATTACACAAGTTTATAGTAATTTTTATTTTCTGATTTTTCTATTTAAATAATATTTCATATTTTGCTTTTTATTCACACGGATGTAGTATTTTAATATAAACATATGTTTTTATAATATGATCATACTGACTATATATTACAACAACTTCTCTTACATATTTTTTCCATAATTACGAGTATTTAATTACATTTCCTTTCCTCACATAAAACTTTTAACGGTTAAATTATTTACAAGGTCAATTTGCAGCTGAAGTTTTTAAGTTGTAAAAATTGTAAGTATGAACATTTAATATTCAAAGTTGTATTTTAAACAAATTAGAGTAGAATTCATCTACTACAACTGCCTGTTTTATCAAACATGGAGAATTAATACATTTTTGTAATTAGTTACACTGAATAACAAAATTACATGTTATTTTAATTATATAGAAGTAGAAACCAATTATAAATAATTACAAATTACAAGTAATCGGAAATGAAACTTCAACTTTAAAATTACATACAATTGTAATTTCAAAAATATTTTTATTTCAGTAACTTTGAAAAAATGCGGTAACTATTTGGTTTTTATTATCAAATCAGAAATCCACAACCCTATTTCTGCAACTAAGTTAGGTGTAAAAGGCTAACTGCCAAATGAACTGTAATACTGCGCTCACTTTTTGATTTTTATGATAAGTATACTTTGGCAATGAATAGATTGACGCTTGAACAACGCCACCAAATGGAACAGATGTACTTTGAATATTATTTACCTACTGCTCCTATGTTTGCTCGCAAAGCTGTGGTCAGCGATAGCGTTTAAATTTGGCTTAAGGGGTTTCTTAATACACGAAATTGCAGAATATCAATCTACAAAAGACCCCAAAGACTTCATGGTGATATCGTGTCGTTTTTAATTTTAATTGCAATTATTTTAATGTGTAATTTACGTATTACATTACGTCATTCTAACGTCGTTTACTTCTATTGTAGATTCACAACCGTAACGTGTAATTGCAATTAATTGTAACTGTGATTATTCAATAACAATCACTTTTTATCGTAACTATTAGTAATTAGATTACTTTCATTTAAAAGGTGAAGTTAATAATTAGATTGTGATAATTTCTATTTTTCACACGATTAATAATTGATTACGATTAAAACCTGTCAGGATAACTTAAGATTACTATCAAATAGCCAAAAGCAATCAGAAAATAATTCGACTACTTTCAAAGATTACTTTTAACTCTTTCTTCTTATTTGTAAAATGTATTGCAATTTAAGAAATTCGAAAAGTCAGTTTTAAAAAATTTTATTAAAACACTTGCCAAACTGACTCATATTGTTATTTTTCAAAAAATATTTTTCACCTTTCAATAACAATAGAAACAATTACAATTTAAATAATTGAAAACGAAAATAGCTATAATTAAATAAGAAATGGTTAAATGTTTTAGCTTTAATTGATTGAGTTAATTCATTACTAATCGTTGAAGGTAAATTGACCTTCCTTTGGGACTGCTTTATATTACAACTCAACAATTTCAATTGTAAAGGCTCCAGCATTTGTAGGTTTTAGGACGTTTTCGATGTCAATGTTTCATGACTAATAATATTTTGATTTTTTTTAAGATTTAAATCAATTTCATTTTTAAATAAACTTTTTATTACAATTATTTTTACTGGCATATAAACAAGTTTGGTAAATATGAAGATTAATATATCCATGTAACATATACTATTAATTTATATGTATATATACAATGTATGAAAATGCTATTAACATATTTTATTTAATTATTTATTAATGCCACATTTTGGTTTCCCATTGTTGTTAATTACAGATATTTAGCAAAATTTTTTGTGTGGAATTTGTTGGGTTATTTAATAACAGACAGATAATGAACTCTTAAATCATTTAAAACATGAATTAAAGTTTTTAGGCATTTTTAACATTTTTATAAGCAAAAAACTAAAAATATTTAACATACTGCTTTTTGCATTAAAATATATTTTAAAGTACATATATATTTTTTTCTGTTTAGCTTAAAAGTTTATTTAAAATTAAAAGTTACAATTTTAGGTCGATGTTTTGTTGGACTTTTATTATTTACACTTTATCCCTTAAACTACTTGTATAAGTACAAACATTAAACGAGATTTTTACTAACAAAATCAACTTGTTTATTTACAAACATAATTAAATCATATCGATATTTGAAGTATTAAAAGTGTAATTCTTTTCAATATAAACCGATTGAATAAACGTAAAAGATATACAACTTTTTACTTGTAATTGAATCTATTTAAATTTAATATATTATATATATTTGAATTGTGTTGGTTATTGGAATCAATTTTTATTTCTTATATTTTCACAACAAAGTTTTTTATCCTTTAAATATTTTAATTTGTTCGCTCACTATTTTGAAGTACTGTTTATATAATACATTATTTAATTCTTATTTATAAGGAACCATTTATTGGTAATTAAACAAAGAAGAACTAGTTACTTTAATTTTGAGATAGAATTCCAAAGGAAGAATTTACATTTCCTGAAACCATTTATATGAAAGAAAAAATTTAATAAATTTTTCCAAGTCAGTGCAATAGCTATTTTTCTAGCAAGTAATTTTGTAACTTTCTATTAAAAAAAAATAAATAAATAAATAAATATAAAAAATATTTTATTTCCTGACTGTTATAAAATAATGGATTAGCAAAGTATCGTACCAAGAAATTTTTTTTTTAAATACCTTCAAGCTTGAAAAAATGTATTTAATTGATTAAAAAAAGTAAAAAAAATCTATAATTTGAATAAACAAACACTTTCACATATTTTGCTGACATTTTAAACACACACAACGCATGCAAGTTTTAAACTGCAGCAATAGTCGAGCACAACAAAAATGTTATTTAAATTAACGCCTAAAGCAATTTTTTTAAAACTGACAATGTTGCAATGTTTTGTTTTTATACAACAATAAAAGAAAAAATACAAAAAAAGACAAATAATAATAACAAATAAAACTAAAACGTCTCTTCCATTTGATGCAATGGAACAAGTGTTCTTCAAAACACGGACGAATGAAAATAAAAATTACCTGATGCAGCATCAGCTGTAAGTGTTGTTTCACAACAAAAAGTTGCCTTTTATTAGAACGATTTGTGGGACAAGTGTAATATACAGATACTTTAAAAGATCGGGTTTTATTTGGTAAAATACTAGATCCAAATAATAATGGTTACTGAAATACAAGCCTTTCAACGACATCCACATTTTTGTGTGCCATAAAAAATTTGAGACTTGTCGGTGAATTAGCGAAAAAGACAAATTACTTAATTATAATAAGCTATCGATATTTACATATATATGTAAAAGTTGTCAATCAGTTACTCCTATAAAGAGGTGGAACCGTGAATAATTTTTCAAAGGAAAATGCAGAACACTTTAATCAGGAGAAAAGTTTACCCATGCATGCGATATAGCATGATTAGGTGGAAATTTTACTCACAATCAAACGTTATAATGCATGACTCTCACAAACTACGTCAGCGGTAACCATCTCTGCTTTGATTTTACTTTGTGTACTTTTTCGTTATAAAATCTAAGATTGGTTAGACGCATAAACTGGAGGCAGTAGCATTAAGAACTTGGCCTTTAAGTTATAATTGTTTTTGTTTATAATTTTTATTTCTAACTTTGGTTGCATAAATTTGGTTGCATAATGCAACCATTTTTGGATATCTAATTATTAAGGACGATTTTCCGTCATCCCTTGCAAACTCTGGTTTGGAGATAAATTGGTTTCGGCTATCTGTCATATTCAGTGTCAGTTTTTGTTCTGAGTTTTTTATGATAATTTTCATCATTAGCTAAATTAATCGCTTAATCGATTACTTTTGACCGATTAATTGCAGTTGATAATTCATATGATTAATTAATCCGCTAAAAATGTTTTTTGCCAACACTATTCTTGCGTAACAAAAAATACGACTATACAAGTGAGATGCTTTTGGTCGATTATGTACCAAAGCTTTTATCGAGCCTTAAAAATTTTGAAATTAAGTAGAAAGCACCCTGCCTTCTTGGGGCGTATCTATTACCGTTGTTTTGCAAACGTTTATAACGAGTTTTTATTTTCCATATTTCAATTTTCGTATGACCCATCATTAGCCTTATATCGTTCTGTAAATCGCTTCCGCATATAGAAATTGGCATTGAAAATTAGGAATTTGATAATACTTAAGGCAGAATTAGAAAGGTGTCTCAATTGATATTACAATATAATACGTTATTGGAGACCACGAAGTTTATACAACATTCAAATCTAGCTTAATTTGAAGTACCCCCAGCACTATACACAGACATGCTACAATATTATATTTTGTTGTCGTTGTATATAAATAAAATATGTATAAATTTCGTGCAACTTTAAGCCACTTTGCAATGCAAATAGTCAACTCATGTTACAATTTTGTTTCTTTTGCTGCAAATAAAAGAACGTCTGTTAATGTTGAGCTGCCAGTTGTGCGAGTTTTAAGACAAGTGACGGTATTCAAATTATTGTAGCAGCTATTTGGGAAAACTGTACAAAATTGTGCGTAAAATGTATAATCCTTGTTACATAATTGCTTGCATTCGCGAATATATTGCAGAATATTTGAGTCAAGCGCCACAGTTACAATGTTGGTTGGAAAATTATTTGTCACATGGATCGTTGTAATTGTTGAGTTACACGCAAACTTATATTGGATTTTATCACACGCCAGTTGCAACTGCGATTGCAATTTTTATGTTTTAGTTGCTGGTAGCGGTTGAGTAAGAGAGCAAAAGTGTTTGGATATTTCAACTGAAATTTCCATAGTTTTTCTTTAACTATTGGAAGTTGTTGTTGTTGATTATTTTTCTTGACTAACTTTATTTGAAAATATTCTTCTGTTGATTTGTTTTTATAAGAAATTGTTGACACTTGTGTTTCTAACGATGTTGTTATATATTGTTGCCCTTGTTTTCGTTTTACAGCCGCTTTTGTTGTTTTCATTTCAAATAAATTTGAGCCTTTTTCTGTGTTTGCACTCGTATACGTTGTTAGTGTTTGGCAGTTGCCACCCTTTTGTTTTGCTTCCTCCATTGTACTCACATTCTTCGTTGTTTGGCTGAGCAGTTGTTGCAATAATTGAAACAATTGTTGCACGGCATACAATACAAGTGAGAGTGTCGCTAAACGTAGCCAAAAGCATGAACATTTATGCGACGCTAAACAGCCGTTGGCATTCAACGAGGATACATCACCTTAAGATGAAAATAAGAAAAAAAAAAAAATAAACTTAAAGACATTCCATACTCTTGTTCTATTTTTTTAATTAAAAATTTACGTATGATTTTTATTTTGTTGTGAAATCTCAAGTCTGATCTAAAAAGGCATAAGAGTGCGAAAAGACTAGAAGGATAATGTAAACAACGACGATGTAAATAATTTATTAAGAACAATGCGAAGATTTGTTTTGATTGGTATAAAAGCTTATTTTGTAGATTTTAAAAGTGATAAACGAAAAATGTGGTTTTTATTTTCGAACTCTCGGTTTTATGTTTGTTCAATTCACAGACGATTTGTATTAATGTAACAATTGTATTAATATTTTTTTGTTGGTAATTTTCATAAAAAATGTGATATTATAATAAACCATATTTAATATGTTCCTGATTATTGTATTTACAACACACCTGGGACTATGCTGGGTTTTTTCTCATATCTTTGATTATTTTGTGTTTTAATGATTTGGACCATTTTCACGTATAATTATAAAACTGCGAATTATCCGGTATGACATTGACGATGATTTTTTCAAATGACCTATTGTAAGTTGCAGATCTACGTGACTAAATAATTTTTTAATTTTTATAAATTCGATTAGTTGTTCAGAATAAATTATACAAATATGTATATGTAAAAAAGGTATCGTTTCATTAAAGAAAATGGACTAAGGATAATGTAAAGACGATATACCGTTAATATACGTATTAGTTGTAAGGCTGGCTATAATAAAAAAAAAATAAACAAAAATGAATATTGAGAAATGAAAGAATATAATCGAACATAATTTTATAAATTTCAAGGGGCGAAGCCAATAATGACCTGCTAAGTGGTGAAGTTCGGACAGGAGGGTTATGTACGATGTAAAAATAAAGGAATTTTAGTTGCGACATGGCAGGGCTAGCTACAAGTCCAATATCTATCTAAGATACTTGTTCATGGTAATGTTTGTATTATGAAGTGTGCTCATTTAACTTGCATTGTATTCCGTTTTTTGCGTTACCCGTTCTTTCGACAAGAACTTCTTGAGACTAATGAGACGACTAACAATAGTCGGCAAGTTGTGAATATTTTAAAGAAATAATATCGAAAAAATTATAATAATTTTTTTTTTAATTTGTTCAATTATTGCGTGTTTTTTGCAACACTTTGTTTCAAATTCTATTTCTATTTAAGTGCATTTAGTTACCCCCGCAAAAAATCTTTCTTATCGATAACATTAATTTCAGGGTGTAAATGAATTTTTATTATTTTGTTATTTAATATTTGTTCTTTTGCTTATGACATTTTGGCACCTGCAGTGTAATTGTAGGGAAATTAAAATTCCCATGCCTGATTTAATTTCATGGTGTTAAATGATGTGAATGCCAAATTGTGTACGTATATTGGTTCACAATCAAAATTTATTTTAATACACGATTCAATAATACAATTGAGCGATTATTTCGAATACTGTTAAAAAAAACGGCTGTCAAATAGTTGGTTGTACAGTGTGACCGTCAATAAAAAAAGTAAAGTACTAAAATACTTTTTAAAATTTTTAGAGACAAAAACTAAATTTTTTGCATTTTTAAGCATTAAAGAGAAGAGACGAATTTTGCTCTTTCAAGGCTTTGCTATATTTGAATTAACTGAATATAAATTTCGTTTGTATATCCTGTCCCAAATATGTCGATGCATTTAAATTATATCTCGATATATTAAATTATTCTTATCACTTTGAATGTATCTAACAGTTGCGTATAAATACGAGTAGTGACTATAAATCATGTAAAATATTTATTTTCCCTTTTTTAAATTAAATTCATTCTTTTTTGTACGCACAGAACATGTTGCGCTTTCCGTTTTGTTACATTTTTTTAAAATATTATTTGAAGGCTATACTTCTGATTTGCTTACGTGAAGAAGTTTTTAAATGCAGTTTCATCATAAGTCCTCTTATTAGTTTTAATACATTATTATTAATACATTTCCGTCTTACTTCCTTTTGCGAACAACGACAAAAGAACAGATCTGACAGTAGGGAGTTATTTCTATAATCATGTGTTTCCGTAAAATATAAAAAATGGTTATGACTGGGAAATTTTAACATATTTACGCATCAAAATAGGGAGAGTTTAAATGTAAAAATCTAAAATTCATTTAAAAGTGTATGACAGATACATGAGTCTTTAATATGCAAAATTATGTTTCAAATGGAACTTTTTCTTTAATAAAATTAATTCAAAACTAACTTACCTTTTATATGAGTCAAATAGGTGTCTGAACGATCGACTACATTATCCCCATCTAAATCGAAATAGTCTTCTGAAAACTTCTGCACTACATTCGAAGTTCCGGCCTTATTCAAATGATTTTCTTCTATAGACCTCTCAGTCGACTTCCAATAGACATCGTGTATGAAAGCGGTGCAACGAATCTGCAATTAGCAATGCAATTTTTATTTCATTAATTTAAATCGTTATGTGCAGCATGCAAAACCTCTATATAAATTAAAACTGGGTTGTATGAAATGAATATTTGAATTTTGCCACTTAAAGAATTTTTATGGTTTAAAAGATTTTATGCCCACACAGGCAATCACACATAAGTAGAGATAACTTATTAAAGCTCATTGCCTTTAATGAGTCCGTGATTTCGAATGTGAAAGCACGAGCGTGGTTAAACACCGAGTGACAGTAAAAAACAAAATATCAGCTGTTCTCTCATGGCCTTAAGACTGCACAAACATTTGTATAATGTTTACATATGTACATGTGTTTGTTTATTGCTCATAATTGAGAGTGAAAGGATGCTTGAGATACTCGTAAACCATGTGAGAATGAAATGCTCTGTTCAAGTTCACAATTTTATATGAACGTTAAACCATCCATAAAGTCATTGTAAAAAAAATAATAATTAACTATAAAATGTTTGCCCTATACGTGCCACGGCTATTAAATACAGTCTGTTTCTCTATCTCAACCTCTTTCCCTCTTTTTCCCTCTCTTTGCCATTTGTGTGACCATGTTTGACTGTGTTTTATAAAATCCACTAAATATTATGGCTGTGTTGTTGGAATAACAAACACTTAGTGGACATTGTTTTCTAATGCCTAATTGTTATGCTCCCATTTCTCTTGTAAGCCTGTTAAATAGAGTCAATATTTCGCCCTTCTACACATCCTTTTTTGGTTTCTATTTTTTGCTGGCTTTCTGTCATAAATTATGAATTTTATACGAATATGATTTCAATATTATAAAAAATATTAAGAGCGTAGTGTTGGGCACACAACGTAGTTTTAATTATTTTGTGTCCTTGTGGAAAATATTTAACAATTTTATTTCCTTTAACGACTTGCAACTAAATTCTGAAAATGTCGTGAAATTAAATTATGTATGTCATAAATTTATTGTAGTATAATTAAAAGTTTAATTAACAAATACTTGCGATGACATGGCAATGTAAACTATAATACTTCTATTTTCGTAAGTAACCTATTGTTAATTTTATTAACAATAAACTTGAGAAAGTAAAATTACTCTCAGATATCTTTTTTGTAAAATTCTACATCAAAACACCCTGTCGGAATATCAAATCAAGAATATCTTTTTTTTAAAGTTATGTCGTACAGCCATATTCATAACAAAAAGTTAGAAGCTCCTTGTACACTACATATCACTGTCTTCTAAATATAATGTCGATTAGACTTAGGAACTCGTTGGAATTGAGTTTATGCATAATGGCTATTAATCTCTTAGATAACTAATTACAAATCAATTCATAAATTTCGGGAAATTTCCCAACTCAAACGACTGTTCTTTAGTTAATGGTGTCACTTTTTGTTTTTGCTTGTAAATGACTTTGAGCGCTCTTTTTCCACAAATAGTATATTGTTAGTATGCGATCAGCAGGTTTTGGGCTACAGTTTAACAAATTAATTGTTTGCTAACTTTATGCTCATTTTTTGTTATGCATTGGCTGTGTGTATTTCTTACGCTATTTTGCTTAATTGAAATACATTACATGTCAGCCACTGTTCATAAGACTTTTAATAATCTGTTGCACATGCCTGATCCATATATTTATATATGTATGTCTACTTGCCACTACAGTTCTTCATGTCTTCTAGTTTGTCATTATATTAAGTCGAAGTTTGTTTTTCCTACTAACAGTTTGTAAAGTGTTCGCTTGGATGCATGAAAGTGGATGAAAGATTTCTTAGAGCGACTACTACTTACCTTTAATTTGCCATAAATAAAGTGTTGTGGTGTTACGACGAAATGAATTGCAGAAATTACAGTTTCTAATTCACGTGGATCCTTGTGGGGCTTAAAGTGTCGTATATGAGCAGGATTCGTCTGAAGCGAAAGAGATAAATGCAGAAAGAAAATAATTCCATTAACGTAAGAAAGTATTAAATAAATAATTATTTTAATTATAAAAGAAGTAGCGAAGCTGCATAATTAAATCAATTTATAGTTTTAATAACAAGAATTGCATACTTGTCCTTTTCAGGGGTTTAACTGTCAAATTATGTTTTAGCTTCATGTAAATAGTTTGCACTACTTAGGCAGCATTAAAATTATAATTTGCATTTTTAAAACTTTGTAACTTATGTCTCACGCACTTTATTCCAGGTACTACATGTTCATTTTTAAATTTTAATACCAAATTTTTAATTTGTTGGTTTTAAGAAATAAATTAAAACTTAAGAAGTTTTGCCAACGAAATAATTAAAACTTGCTCGTTTGTTGGCTGTTGTGATTTAAGTTTCGTAATGACCAAGTTGTTGGTAAAAGTTCTACATTTTTTATACTTTGACTGCAATAAGTCACAATTAACAAAATGCTTCTGTTTAAAATTAGTTTTTTGATGCTCTTGTTGTTTAGTGTGTGCTGAACACTTTTAAATGTCCTTTATTATGCCGAATAATATTTTTTTCCCCATTTTGCTTGCTCTCTATTTGATAATATGGGCGTTTGCTTAAAATAAATAATTCTTTAACTCGTGGCATAATTTTACTTAATTTATTTTGCGAAGTTTAAAAGTCAAGTCGAAGTTTTCAGATACTAATAAAAGATATAACATTAAAAGATTGAACATTATTTTAAGGCAGGGTAAATACTTATAAATACTTATATATACAAGAAATTGTTTCTACATATGACCAGTTTATTTTCAAAGTGACCTAAGTCCAACGTTGGCAACACATGCTATTTTTTTGTTTATCTACCGAAAGCAAAATCATAGCTGTGTTGTTTTTATATTTTTACCGCCTGCATATATATTTTTAGTTGGCAAACAATCAACCAAACGTAAAAAAGCAAGCTAGAAAAATGAAATAACAATTTGTTGTTGGGGCTTTTTGTTAAAACTTTAATGTTTTTCCTTTGAAGTTCTTTGCATTTTTTATTAGTTCTAAGTTATTTTGAGACTAAAACGTTTAGGTTTTTGTTTAAGTTGGGCAAAGGTTTCTTCATAAGCTGGCTTAAGCATCCAGCGAAATGCGCATAGAGACTAGCTTATCCCCCTTTCAACAAATAAACTCAATTGTTTAAATAAAAAAATACATTTTATTTTGAAGGTGGACATACCTCGCTTTGAGGACAGACAAAATGAGAGTGTCACAGCATTTTATGGATACACGTATGAGGAAGTGCTGCAAATAAAAGAAGTTGCAAGATAATTGGTAGACGGTTATCCACTCTGGCCGAGGTTTGTGGTTTGGCTTTTATAAGATATTTTAAGTGCTACCTTTATTTTACATTCATATGTTGTTTCTGTTCCTCTTTCGCCAGGCTAGGTAGTAATATAATAATCGTAGTGTAGCAAGTGCTACCTTTTTTGTAATTTTCTTGTTTGTGGAAAATCTTCAATTACTGATGAATTCACAAAATTGGGCCAAATTGCGACATTTTATAAAATTTTGGTAGAAGTTTTTCTTTAAAGTTTCATTTTTTTCATAAAAGCCGAATTTTGTATATTTATTGTGAATTTTTTTTTTTTTTGAGTAAAATTTTGATGTTTTTCATAAAAGTTTGATTTTCGGGGAATTTTGATATATTGGGGAAATTGTTGAATGGAATATTTTCTTGAAATTATATATTATAACCTTTTGTTCAAAACTTTAACTTGAATCAATTAACTTGCAACTAGGACTTTGTAAATTGCATATCAGTCTTTACCTTAAGTTTTATTTCATAAAAGTAGATTTTTAGTCTAAAGACACCCATATGTATTTATTCGTATTTACTGTTGCTTTATCGCCAGAAGAACACTATGTAATTGTACCTTAAATGAACGAAAATATTATGTTTTCGTAAACACTGCGACACGAATTACCCTTAGACACGAGAGAACATAACCTTAAATATCCATAAGCATGACAGGACAGAAATTTTGAAAACGAATTTCGAAATTTTGGGTTGGCTTTAAAATTACTACGAGTATATTCTGCATTCTGATCATTTTATTGCGAATAAAACTACACGTTGAAAACTTTGTCTGCACTTGGGAGCATATGTTAACAATGGCAAGCAGTCGCAAAAAAGTGTTGTTTCGATGTTATTTAAAGCATCTACTAAACCATAAGAAGCAACAACAATAACAACGACAACAGTAATGGCATCAACATTAAAAAAATCTGTGTTATAAAATGCGACCATACAACGGTAGTTAAACAAAATATTTTGTAAACACTTTGTACGTATGTATGGGTAGCTTGAGCATCAGGTTTGGTAATGTGATTCTTAATTTACCACGTTTATCTGCTGGGTGGTTTGGTCCTTCTTTGAATACATTTTTATCTCAGACTTATGTGCATACTCATTTCCAACCAGTTTTTGCTTAGTTTAACTTTAGTGTACTGGAAGCAGTTGAGGTATTTTAACCAAATTATTGTTTATGTTAAAAAAAACACATGTTTTTTTATATAATCATGTGTTTGTATGTAGTGGTGCTAAACGCCAACGTTTGTTTTTGTATACGTATATTTTTGAAATGAAAACTACGTAAGTGGACTTTGTGGAAATTATATATTTTGTTTTTTATGTCCGCTTGTTATTTTGGACAATGTCTAGTTTTATTATATTGAAGTTTATTTGGACATTTAATATTTTTGTATATTTATTGTATAAGCCGCGTGTTTTCCGCCTACAATATTGTATCCTTGGTAAAAATATATGAATATCTATATACATTCATATTTATGTTCTCATGGCTTTTATTGCATGTTTTACTTCGTCTTCTTCATCCGAAGTGGTTTTTCTGCTAATATGACTTGTTATATCGAAGTTTTTATTCTCTTGTTAGTTTTAATGTACAAACACAAAAATATTCATTTAAGTCTCATTTTTATGGCACCTGCTTTAATAAAATGTGTGAAATGAATTTCATGGTCTCAATAGTTGAATAGGGTGAAATATTGTTTTGAATTTATTAAATCACGGTGAAATTTTATAAATTATATTGTAGCGATATCTACACAAAATGACGTATATATAACGTTACTAGGTAGAGATTCAGATACGGCATACTTAATGTATTTTCGGAGTTAGATAGATTTCAAAGTAAATTATTTTTTATAGAAATATTACTTCCAATGCGAAAAAAATTTCTGAAAAAGAGATATAAAAGAGAAAATGAAGAGGTTACTTCTAGAGAGCCATTAGAAAAAGAAACTAACATGACAAAAGAATAGAAAAAAAGGCAGAAATGAACCTCTGCACCTTGATAGGGATAAAAAGAACAGTGTTCACAATCATAATTTAAAAACCTTCTCCATATATGGTCAGGTCTTCCAGCACACCTCTAGCCCTGAACATTTCAATTGATGTCCAGTCTCGTAATGCCGTCTGGCGAACTCCTGGGTGTGTGTGTGAATATCAATTTGTAGAGTGATATGACGACAACCATGGATATTTATTCTTACGTGTCAAAATACATGCAGCAAGGGAGACACAATGCCTTATATGCTGTCGGTATCTCTAGGTGCATTATTGCAAGATTCGCTACCATAAAATAATACAGAGTTCACATTGGAGTTGAAGCTTCTAAGCTTTGTGTTGGTCGACAACTAGGTGGAACGCCACACGTAGTTTAGCATGCCAAATGCCTATTCAGCCTTGTCTAGTCTGCAGTTGGCAAGAAAGTGCAACATATTGGGTTTTCTTACGTTTATTTCCAGTCGCACTCTTGTGGGCATTTCTACGGCCAATTTTATGTTGTCTTAAACGTCAAACTGCTATATGCGAGGAGACATATATCTTTCACCTTGTCAAGATATTTTAAAGGCTCCTGAAGTCCCTACTGTGTGTTTTTGTGGACGCGTGTAGCATTTAGCATAGGGGTCCCAAGAACAACTTTAAATAAAAGAGATACAAAAACGCATTCTTGTCAGACTACATTTCTGGCTTTAATTATGCCTCCAGTTCTATTCCCATGTAGCACTCGGCAATAGGAATGAGCGTAAAGTTTCACAATGTGCGCTATACTTGCTTGTGCTACACGTTTGCAGTATATCGATGACCATTGGCGCTTTATGTGAAAGGGTGTCTCTGCAAACGTGAAATTAAAAATGGCTATTGTGCAATGACAGAATTTAAGTATCCTGAGATACCAGACAAAAATAAATTAATTCCCAAAATCAATTTTTATAAAGATGTTAAAAAGCATCTCAATTTTAAACCATAGTGACTTATGCTACTTTACAAACAAACAGCTCAGTTAATACTACAACATTTTTACTTACTTCAAAACCATTAACGGTCCATGTTATATTGGCCGGCGGTCTGGAATGTGGCGAAGTGCAGTTTCCTCTAACTATGTCGCCAACATTATAGCGAGATCATATGCCGGTAATAATGGGATCTTTGCCTGTTACTACTAAAAAAGTTTTTAAAGAAGATAATGTAAAGAAAATTATATTAAATTTATTAAAACCCAACAGTTTAAATTACTTAAAAAAAAAATACATTAATAAACCCGATTTTATTGTTTTTTCATACCTTTAAAACTGTTTTTTTTTTTAATTTAAATCCTCTATAGGATTTGCCCTCTGCACATTCACTTTTTTTATTTATTGCTCAAAAAATGTCCCTTATAAATTTTAATTATTTTTCTACACTTTTATTTTTTTCAATTTCCTTTGCATAATGACACTTGATAATTTAGATCCTTAACAAAAGACCAAGAGCCATTAAACGATATTCCCATAAAGACACAATTCATAGTTGAATAAATTGAAAAAAAGTATGAAAAGTCTTTAAGGGCGAATAAAAATGCTTTTGCATAGTAATTGCTGAGTTTGAAAAAATAACAATTTTGTTGTTGTTGATCTTTTACTATTGATGACGATGATACTTTAAAAAAGGAAATATGGCAAAAAATTAAATAGACACTAAGGTGTTAATAAAAACAAGGCAATATTTTATTTACGGTTGAGAAGTTTTGAATAAGTTTTGTGTCAGCGACCAAAATAATAATAATGACAATAAAGTTGTTATTGAATTTTTAAATGTTTCACGAGTTGCAAATAATCCAGTTTATAAATTACTATTGTTTTCTTTTCTAGACAAAATTGTTTGCTCTTTCGTTATTCTCAAAATATATTTACGCAAAAAAGATGGTGTTTTTTATTTAGAGTTTACCCTTAATATTTGCAAACGGCATTGCCCTTAAAGACCAATATAATACCCCAAATATTAAGGATGTGTTAAGCATGTACCCTTTAATTTTGTTCAGGGTATTGGATGTTCAGCCACTGCTTACACTAGCTTGTTATAAATAAAGTTATCTAGATTCTTCATTGACGAAATTTCCTACTGGGGTTTTAAGTTATTTAAATATTCGTTTTTAAATTAACACTGAACCTTCACATGCAAGTGTTAATATGATTTATGTTCTACAGTTTTTTGTGGTTTATGTAGTGTTGAATTCTTGTTTATTAAACAAAATTTAAATCGTGTAAATTGTGCTTTACAAACTCACATTTTAATCTCATAACAAAATTGTCTAGAGAAAAGAAAAATGTTATAAACAAAAGAAAAAGTTTTATATTTAAATAAAAGTAAGAAACTATGAAAACTGCGACTGGAGTTACTGAAAAAGTATTTTTAAAATTCTGGTAATGACAGCTAATACCACAAATAATTTTTCTGCTTTGGAATCAGTGTAGAGAAAGCGGCATTAAACGGACAGGTGAACTTTATGAACTTTGGGCAACTTTACTTATACCTGCAAGAACATCATTACTGATATTGATGAAGAAACAATCTTATATCTTGTATTGTCACAGCACTTTAGCACACACATACCAGGATGATTGTACTTAATAGTTTATTTTCTTCTTTTATTATCTGCTGCACAAGTAATTTTGTTGGAAAATAACAGTAGTCTAACCAAACCTAACGAAATATTTTATTAAAACCTTTGTATAGAAAAGTATTTTTTAATAAAATGTTCGTATGCAGACAATTAAATTCTTCACCTGGAGCCAGTCGCCCTTTAAAGCGTAGATAATGAATGAATCGATTATTCAGTTAGAGAATTGTTTCACATTTAACATCATTAACATTGTAGGAAATGACAACAGAAATAAAAAAAAATATTAAAATTATTTAATATTTTTTAAAATTTATTTCTTCAATATTTCTTTAATGAGTTATTAATTGGAAACCAGAAATGTGCAATTGCATGTTTTCTCTTGTGGGTTGTATCGACCCACAGATAAAATATTTATACGTTTCAAAAGCTTTTAAGAATTTTAGGATCGATTTGTTTGTGTGCATATTTTAATTTATACAGAATTTGATTGCATATTTATAGTATTTGCCGAATTTTTAAAACATATTTTACTATTTTAAAAATAATAATTGGTTTTTTTACTTTTCTAATATTTGTGTGGTCGTTATCGAGTTAATTGACTTTATCTGTCTTATTTG
This sequence comes from Phania funesta, assembly GCA_963932375.1. Lineage (NCBI taxonomy): Eukaryota > Metazoa > Arthropoda > Insecta > Diptera > Tachinidae > Phania > Phania funesta. Next base: position 81,997,127 of record OZ010653.1, on the reverse strand, counting down.
AATGCTAAAATGAATTTCAACCACATTTGGAGCTTTTTTACATAATATTGTTAATTTCTAAATATTTATAAGTACTTTTTAGTAAATGTGCTCTGGCTCTTGGGCTGTTCGGGAGACTGGGCAACATTCGTAATATGGTAAATATCTTTCTTTTTCTCGCTTAGCTATTAAAAATATCATTTCGATAAAAATTATATTTGAATTTCTTGCGTTATTCAAATACTCTGCATATGAGCCGATTTGAAATCCAGGAGGCGGAAAAAATTGTTTTCTTGTAAGTTTTTTTCTTTATTCAATTTTGCTTTTCAACACCAAATTTAAAATTGCACCTGGCGTTGCAAATGATTGTCAATCACATGATATTAACCCAATTTAGCATAGTAAACATTTTAGGCCAACAAAAACTAAACAAAAATCTCTTTTTTTCACTTTCTAATATTAGAATTGTCTAACGTGAAAGAAGTGTGCATGACTAAAGTGATGGGTAAATGTGTAAAAATCTCACACATACGCAAACATATTTTCGTTAGAAAATATTTTTGCAGTTTTTCACTAGCACGGAGATGATTGGTTTTCTTGTTGTTGTTGTTATCGATAGAATTTATTCTTTAGACCAAAACATGTACGAAAGCTGCTTTTAATGGCTTTTAGTTGTTTGTCTGAGTTTTATTGAAACTTATCAACTTTGTAACATGCTCACATTCTTCACTTACGAATATGGTCAAACTTGTCTAGAAATGAGATGACTTAAAAATTTGACTTTCAATTTTAAAGAAAATAGGAAAAAAGTATGCTTTGATTTTTAGTTTAAAATTGTATTTCTGTGTGAACTTTAACTTAAATAATTGTACAGGATCTTTAAGCTAAATAGTTTACGATAAAGTAAAATAAAATTTATTTAAACGTCACTTACCTACTACTTCTAGCTCTCCAGCACCAATCAGTGTATGAAATGAAGGTGCGTCGGCTGAAACTTCACAACTGTATTTACCGGAGGTGGCTGAGTTAACTGTTTCCAAGACTAGTTGAGTCTCATTGGAAGACGATCGCTAATATAAAAAGATAAATAATGATTGTGATTCAAAACACATGAATTTGTTTAGAAACATTTAAATAGTTTCCATACAAGAAAATTAATTTACAAATTAACTACAGAGGCTTTGACTGCACAAATTTAGTTTCAAAAACTTAATCTTGAGTATTTAAGTGGTTTATTTAAAAAGAAAATCTTTGCGAAATTATCAGGTTTTAATGACATAAATCTTTATTAAATAGTTTTTCTCTGCTCTTTTTTAGAAATTTAAACTAATTATACAAAAACTACTAAAGAGCACACCAAGAAGCTCACGCAAATAGATACACTTGAGCATAAACACATACTCACACCTACGTTATGTTAATCGTTTATCACACATTTATGTACATGCAATTGCAAAGGTAGAGTATACTCCCTTATATTTTCGGTTATTCATGCAAGGAAACTGCACAGTTTGCTAAAAATTGTATTAAAAATTAAACTGGATAAAAAAAAGTCAGCCCAAAATTTAAATTTGTGAAAACCACACAGACATACACTCACATAAAAAATAGTTTTTAGTTTCTTGGGATACTATTATGTAATTTTTAGCTGTTGTTACGTGAGTAGGTGTGTGGGTTTGTGTGTTTGTGAGTATAGTGGAGCCATGAATTTGCATTAGTACAGGTCTGCCTTAAACTTGCACTGGCAAAAACTATCAACTGCAACTTGTTTTCAGTTCCTGTTTGAATCCAAGTATTCCCTGCTTTCTCTCCTGCACTGTCAGCAAGCAACAATTTGCTTGCTGACAGTGCCGTTTTGTGTTAATATTTTTTTTTTGCACTCTAGACGAAACGAATTGAAGTTGCAGCTGAATTTGTAAGCAAATTTTAAATGACTAGTTAAGCACTGTATGTAAAAAGGATATAAAAAATCTACACATTTGTATTTTATTTGAATTATGGCTTTTCCGTATGTGTGGCTTTGGGCTTCGAGTAATTTATTTAAATCACGTTTGTTTGTCTGTTTTTTTTTGGTGGGCTCCTAAAAGTGTGAATATATCACAGGAATGAAACTTATTATTTGTTATCTCTGATCCACTGAAATTTATTTCAACAAGCAACTGATCTTAATCTCTTCTACTCCGCAATTTAGTAAGAAAAATAAACGCTTTATGAAAGCATAAATTTATACGTAACTTTAATACTCGAAGAAAAGTTGCACCAGTTCCTTTAGCCTTTTGTTTATAATGTCGCCATTCCACGTTCTTGGTGGTGTTTCAATTGAACGACGAATTGTAGATACGAATGCGGATATCTCGCATCCTTCCCCCTAATAATAATAATATTAATAATAATAATAATAATAATAATAATAATAATAATAATAAGTTTTTGCCAACGCTAGAAGCTTATAAGGCTATACATTTTATGTTGCATGGGGTCTACTCGGCCCACGCAATACTCTTTTTAGAGAATACAAAAATATTATTTGAAAGGTTTTTGTAGAAAATTCTATAAAACGAAATGTATTTTTCGAGTGTATTAATCGTATCCTCTATCGAATACTAGTATAGATCAAACAACTACAACTGAAAACATTTGCCAACAGTATTCTGCATAGAAAATTTAAAAATAATAACCACCAACCAAGACATATCGAAAATTAAATTTAAAATTCCATAGGCACCTTTAAAACAAACTGAAACGAGAGAATTATAAATTGTTTGTGCAATTTATTTAGTTTCTCTGGCAATCACGTAAATAAGAAACTTAATTTTATCAACTACGAGATCAACTCTCTAGATCCATAAAGTCCACAAAATACACGCTTGCGTGTTTTATTTACTCGAAGTAAAATTTTTAAACGAATTGAAAATGATACAGAATATTTGAGGGCTTTTGGAAATTGTTTTACAAAAGTAACCTCAGGTTTGTGTGTTAGCGTAGCAGGTTTGTTGTTTCTGAAAATTATATTTTAAGTGTTTATGGTGTGAGTAATGTTTACAAAGTTTTGTAAAATAAATAAATTTATTAAACGCTTTTGCTGTATTTTTATGTTTAGTTTCCGGTTTCAAGTTGGAAAGTAACATTGGTCATTCTGCTGTGTAGGAATTTATGCAACTGATTTTATTTTATTTTACTGTATTTTAATGTATGGTTTTGAGAACTGTGGTATTATTGTTTCCAACTCAGATGAGATTTAAAATTTTTGTTTGTACGTGTTGTTTGAATATTGTACTTTGTGCATGGATTCATAAAAGCATTAAAAAGCCATACAGTTTAGGCCGCCTGCTATTAAGAGGGATATTTAACGAATTATTTGGAAATGTTTTTAAATGTGATTTTTAATTTGAATGAAATGCATTTTAAATTGTTTAGTCCAAATTTTTGAATTTTTGGTTGTATGTGTGGAACATATAATACGATTCTAATCACTATAATCTAACTTATAAATGCGCACTATATCCATATAATTGCAGCTTTTAAAAAAATTCTGAAAATAATTCCAGACAAAACTTAATATACACACTCATCTCACTTTTCATATATCATTAATTCTATCTACTTTTCACTAAGCCCTGAAGATATATTTACTTATATTTAAGCAAACCTTTTTCGAACAAAACACCATTAGTTTTTAATATATTGACAGAATTCGTTTTTCAATGAAAAGTGAAGTAAAATGTCATTCAAATTATATTAATTTTTTTTAAATTACTTTCAAAGTAAACGCTTCAATTTGGGGCCAATTTTTACCAAGCACGATTTTTTTCTAATTTTCACTCAAGTCCAAAGGATATCGACATCAAAATTTATTACCATTCAAGATGATTTTCAGCCATGCCCGATGAATTTATTATGACTTGATTCCTTTAAAACTTGGAGCACTATTTGATATGCAGTTTATACATTTTGTGTGAAAAGCACAAGTGGCTGGAGTTGAAATCATAATTTTTTTCAAAAGTAATTTTTTTTAATTTGGAACGTTAAAGCTTAATCTTCATTTATTTGTACATATATTGCGAGTTCCAACTTAAACCTGTTTGTACTTTTTTCAACAAAATGAATAAGTAAAGGTCTTATTAGCACTTGAACTGAAAGTCTTACACAAGTTATCAGCAGTAGTAAAATAAGAACTTTAAATAATAAGTTTATAAACGTTTTATCTTACAAGCTTCCCTTTCATAATACGGAACACTTTTTCCCCATTGAACCTTCTTCATTATTTTAATGTTCGGTAGTTGTTGGAATAATAAACTTATAATTCCTACTGAGTAATTGTTTTCTTTTTAGCAAGTGAAGGACTATGTTGAAATCTAAATAATGGGTGCGTCTGTTGTTTGTTGTTGTTATTAGTAAAATATGAAATAAAAAACACAGCTACTTACACATATATATAATCTAACTATAGGATAGTAGGTATGAATCTCTATAGACACAGCATAAGTACATATTTAAATTTACCAATTTTCTGGACTTTGAAACTGTTATAAAAACAAAAATCTTTTTCGCACATACTCGTATGTAGTTCGCTTGTAGTTATTATGAAGTTTTGCAAAACAAAACAACTTCATGACAGTAGCAAACAGTATCCAAAAAATAAAACTAAAATCAAAACCAAAATGCGAGCAGGAATTATCAAAAGCAAAATAATCTTTAGGGAAAAAGTACACACAGCAAACAGCATTTAAGAGTCGGAAGTGCCAATCTGTTGGCATGAACTTTCATAAACCGAAAAAAGGAAAGATAAAGCTAATAAATAGACAAGAAACTTTTGTTTATGCATAAATATTTGTTGGAGTTTCTCACATAGCATTCTCTATTTATAAAGTGGGAAGACATGTTCGCAGGAAAATTAAAAATATTTTTAAACTCTTAGTTCACATTAGGGGATTCGTAATGAAAAAAAATCCATAGAGGATATCAAGCAAAATTAGTGGTTTTGCAAAGTTTCGGTTCGTATTAACTGTGGATATCAGACTTTAAAAAATTTAAAAACAATCTGTTCAAGGTTCGTAACTTTTGGGCTTAAAATTTTAGGTATAAAACACTAGTTATTTCTAAACAGTGGATCAATATTTCAGTCTGATAAAATTCTAGTTGTTAGTTGCAGAGTGTTATTTTGAACATCTTAATATGATATGATCGTTAGTTGATAAGTTTCCTTTTTTGTTTTACTATTTTATTTCACAATCACTCCACACATTTCACCGTTGGTGCAACTTCGAGAAGTTGTATGTGAGATTGTAAAGTTCGTGGGTTTGTTATATTAAGTTGTGTTTCGGTTGTACTAAAAATAAGAAAAGTTTGAGTTGTTGGCAAGTTATACAGCTCGGTTGCAAAATAAAAGATCATGTTATACAACCTTATGTTCTTGGGCTTGTGGTATATGCCACAGCAGTGATGGGGGAATTTAGATTTTAAAACGATACTGAAGTTCAACTTAAACAGTCCTTTTTGAAATAGTCAATTTACCCTGTCTTTTTATTTTTTGGGTATAAATTTTAAGCCGTTTTTATGAATTTTTATGGTTTACCTATAACTTTGACAAGTATATTATTTGATGTTTAAGATTGGAAAAAGTAGTCTTGACATCTGGGGTGTAATGAGGTATTTCATCTTGTGACAGTTTTATTTGATATCTTTACTCCAAATGACTAATTTGCAAAATGAAATTGTAAATTAATGAAATGAATAAATTAAAAATATATTTTAACAAGCAACGTTAGCAGTGATGGAAGATTTATTACTATTGTACTGTTTTCAGTACTTCTGTATTGGATAAATTACAGCAGTACCCTCTTAATATTTTTTTTTTACTTTTACGTTATGCCTTTCTCCTTGTTTAGTATTCTAACGTTCCTATTTTTTCACATAAAGCTCTACAGACTTTGATGACTCCGAGTACACCACTACAAATGCCGTTGGCTACACTCTAGTTATAATTAAAATGGTAGGAACTGATATTCAAGTTTTACGTCTCGATACATATTAAAATTAAATTAATATTTGTGTTGCTAAATAATGAATATAACTTAGTAAAAAAAATAGTTTTCTAAAAAGTGTGTACAACTGATTAAAGCAGAAACGTTTAAAGAACATTTTTAAGACAACTCAGATGAATGTACGTAATTTAATTTTATTGCTGACACTGCTCGAGGAAAATATGTAGTGAGTTGTCAGTATTTTATTCTAAAGAAATAAATAATAACAGTTAATATCCGCTGGGTTGTAATATCTAAATTTCCCAACGTGGGAGTGCCTAAAACCATATGGGGCAAGTTTAATGTCAAGGCTGGAATTCAAATTTGTTACGGAGCTATTGATAGATAAAAGTATCATCATTATCAAAAAACAATTCGAATTGTACCAACAGCAGCATGTTAAAGAAATTCTTTACTCAAAATATACTTATGTCACGTAAACCTAAATTTCTTGATGACATTTTGCTGTTGAAGAAAATAAAAAATTTTTTAGCTTTCATTTGTTTTACATTTCTTTTTATGTTAGCAGCACTAGATCTGTTAATTGCCCCTAATGAACATAGAAATTGTGATAGGATCTTCGCGTTAGCGTGCATATTTTAGTTTTGTGGACAGTAGCCTACTGTATTTTTTTTGAAGGTGAATTTTTTGGTTTATTTTACCACATAAAAATGTTTTTTTTTTTTTAATGTACCAATATGTTAGAAAAAGCACCGCTTTGGTTACCAATAAAGAGATAAAGGATTTGCACCCTAGAGAAGTAAAAATAAATATTACGTTGACCAATTAACAAAAGAATGCTTGAGTTTAAGCGTTTAAATGTGTTTTAAAAAAGAAAAGTGTTTGAATATTTTCTTATATTTTATCCAATTTAATTTTAAACGTTTTCTTAGATACTCCTCGTTAATAACCTTAAAACTTAATACTGCACTGAAAATGTTTTAATTTCTTGTTTGCTAAATTAATATTCTGCGTCAGTTTGAAATTGTTTTCATCCCAAAGATCGTTCCACACTTTTTTATTACTTAACTTTTCCTAGAATTACTTGAGCTGTAGGAATAAAGTTGTCTGCAGTTAAAATGAAAATACTTGCAGATAGGAACGAATACAATTGCAATAGCTGCGAGTACCAGCCATGTGAATATATTTGTTAACGCCTGTGGACAGTTAAGAGCACATTCTTTAAGAAAACACTCGTACTTAAGTGACATCAAATAAAAATTAAAAAAAAAAACATTTTAAAATACTTTTGGTCATTGAATGTTAAGTCAGCTACATTATTGGCGGCAGTAAAAGCATAATGACAAAACCCACCATTTGATGCTCAAAAATATGCTAAACATTTCGAATTTTTGTTCATAACCTTAAATATTTCTGTCGTTCAACAAAAGTTTGTGTATTTAATATTAAAAAGCATTTTGCAATCAATGTTTTTATGTTTCTTTTGCCCTATAAAAATATATATGTATAAGATACTTACATCAACTTTAACGCCAGCAAATTCAAAAACTTTCATAGCAGGGTTTTCTTTGGGTGTGAAACTATAAAATTCCCTTCGTCCTTTATACCATTTAACTGAATAGAGGCTGTCATCCTCCAAGTCATACAAACACTTGAGTATTGCCTTTTCACTCTTTCTGACAGCTTGTGGTATTTGTACGCGTACATCACGTAGAGATAATGAGAGGCCTGGAAAATGTATGCAAAAACCAAGAAGCAAATTAATTTAAACGATATTCAATATTACAGTGTGAGAAATTTGTTTAGATGCTACTAAGCTGTAAAATAAAATAAAATGGATCTTGAGTTTTAGGCAAATAACTCGATTTCAATATTTTAGTTTTTTGTTTACTTTTCTCTTTCTAGAAAATTTAAAATCACCTCATATTTTTTTTTTTGAAATGAGATTAGTACTGGAACCGCACAGTTACGTCGCTTTAAATAAGTTTATGCAAATTATAGAAAGCCATGATAATGAATATTATCACACTTGCTTTACTAGAAGTAAAAAGAAATATACCAAAAATAATAAATATGATTCTATCTAAGGGTACCGCTAATAGATCAATATTTATAGTTGTATATGCCAGATTCACCTAAACGTCAATTGGTTTTAAAGAGCCTGAATTAGACTGTCGGAAATGCGAAAAGATTAACGCATAGCAAGAGTGGTTGAATCCGGCCAGTCCTTAGGATTCGGCCTTCGAGGTTAATAATTCTACATAATTTTATGACTCCTTTTAAGTATTAACAAAATGTGTCCGTCACATTATATAATTCTTAAAATTGCATGCGAGGTTAAATTTGTCATTACCTTATTTTTAACCGCATGTCATTATTTGAACAACGATTCGAAAACGAGTTATTAAGTTCAACATCTATTATATCAGCAAAGAATGCGGTTGGTACCAAAGAACCGCCTCAAAGTATTGGAATCGTTCGATGATAAAGTTGTTGTACTACATCTACTCGCAAGTTCATCCGTTTTCTGAAATCACTCGGAATTCAATACTTATTTTCTTGTTTTATCATTTAATTTTTGTGCTTCGATAGCGGCCCATTTTTTGGAAAAGTTCATTCCATAAATTTAATTAAAGCGTGCAGTGATAAAACTCCCAATTTTCATGCTTCACTATCAAGAGCATTGCTTAAAATAATTTTCAAACTGTTTATTATGGAGGGTTTTGTTCTACAAGTATAACACATTGCTGCTACAGCTGTATTTGTAAATATTGTTGTTTGCCATCTACCATTTTGAATACCAATTTGTGTTGACTATTAAATTGTCTACCGCATACTGTGACATCCATATATCTCGAAGCATTAATATAGACTTTTATTTCCAAAAAAAAAAAAACTGATAAAACTTCTTTCTTCCTCATTTGATCATATGGTACGGTTTATTATTAGTAAATTGTTGTTGAAATTATAGTCTTAGTCCTATAAGTATGCAAGACATTCTTAAGTTTAAAATTCAAAAATTTTTTAAATGTTTGTTCATTGGTCATTAAAAGCCGGTGAATTTTTTTTGTTTAGAATGAAGAAATAGACCGTGGCCTTAAAATATTTTGTTGTAAGAAGACGGAGGTAGATTAAGCTACATTTTTATGGTCCTAAAAAAATTGCAAACATTCGGTCATATCTATTGAACCACTAGCATTACAAAGACAGTTTGTTCAATCAAAATTTTGTATTATATTTCAAAATAATATCATTAAAACCTTAGTAATAAAAATTATTAAAAAATTAAGCTTCGAAATCATTTACTGACTTCACTTAGCTCTTTCTAGCACAAAATAATATTCTATCAAATTGAAAATCGCCGAAATGTTTCTCTATTGAACCTCATTAGGTTGTAGAAAATGTATGGTCGGAAATTGGCTTAATTCCACAGTTAACTAACACAGTCATGCACAAAATGTCTCACAAAAATAGATCTTTATTTATACATGTAGATTTGTACCTTCGACTTAACCACGTTTGAGTTATTGAAACAACGCAGATAGAATTAAACTGAAAAAAATCGTCGCAAATTTTGAGGAATCAAAATCTATATCTCCGTAAGACCAGGACGATTTGATATTAGATGGATATATTTCGCCAAATGTTCATAAAATATCATGTTTGTTTGCCCCTCCCCACTTTTAAAAAAATCCTACGCTTTTGTCTTATTTAAAACAATTAACTTTGACTAAAACTTTACCTAAACTTTTAGAACTTAATTTGAATTTAGAAGCAAAAAAATGAAAAACCTAAAGACAAGTTCATTTAACTTAAAGAATCCATTCCCATGTATTCACAAACTTTTTAAGATGTGGGATTTGTAACACCCAAAAAGCATATGATTGTTTGTAAAAATTTTTTAATACGCCATTGTGCAGTAGTTTCACACAATCGTATCCGTATACTTCATTCATACTTGCTGAATAATTTAATGGCAAGACTAAAATGAAATTAAAAGATAACTTAAGTTAATTGTTGAACAAGAAGGAAAAACAAAGTTGGGGTTTCGCCTGTTGAATCTGCTTTTGAGCATCAGGCAATCTTGGATGTGGTAGAGAATGTGGTGGTGGGGATAGCGATGATGGTGGCAAAATATTTTCAATGTATACGCGAAAATAAAAAAGTTTAATTTTTTGTAAAACATTTTCAGATATGCAGCAAAATTTCCTGTATCTGAAGGAACTGTGGAAAAGGGTATGTATTTTTTTGCTTCTATATTTGACATTGAAGTCTAGTTTAAAAAAAACGGAATATATATGATATAGTTTTATCAGGGTAACTGAACTTTAAGGGTGCAAATAGCAATAGCAAAAGAAAAAATTATATTAATACTAGAAACAGCAAAGATTAATATTTCCTTTTATAAAGTTGAGGTAAAATTATCTTATAAATTGTAATAAAAATTACAATGTTATATAATTATATGTGTATAAATGTATGTCGAATAGCATTGATATAGAAATGTTTTTTTTTTTTTTGTTAAAGTTTTAATAAGGACACATTTTTCAAATATTGTATGTTGCAGTGTTAGAATGTTATGTGTTAATCTGCAGTAGGCATTAGGAATGTTTGCTTCTATGATATTATTATTGGTTATCTTTCGATGATTATAAAAGTTCTCTCATTAAAACATCTAAACGTTATTGTTTGGTTTAGCACTGATGTAAAAGGTTGATACGACATGAAAATATGATCGTGTTTTGAGAAAACAGAGTCAGAATATTTGTCAAATAAGAGGACTCGTGTATCCAAGAGTAAGTGAAACGGTTATCTTGAATCTAAATGTTTTATTTAGTTTGTTTATCGTATCGAGTACAAGTTTTTGGTGGTTTTTAAATTATTCCTATTATAATTTTTGAATTTTCGAAGAAAATGTTTGTCCGTGAACTTTTATTATTTCATTATTAGAATTTACTTCTTGATCAACGATTTAGTTACTATGAAGCTTAAAATTGTTCTCTAGGCCTTTAGTATTGTATGATATTGGTGATTTTGCACAGATACCCACTCTTTCAGCATTTGAAAACCTATCGCTTTAATCTGTAGTTGTGCTTTTATAAAGAGTTCTGACCATAGTGGAGAAATAATTAAATAATGTTTTAACAATATTTTCGATTACTTTGGTAAAACAAGAAAGAGTGAGAAGAACTATTATTGAATGAGAACGTAAAGTATATAGTAACTAAACAGTCACTGCTATATTTATAATAAGTTCACTTATTCACGCATTTACACAGAAGAACGATTTACTATGTGTTTCATTCAATAACTGATTAAAATATTTGAATGAATTAACTACGTCATTATTTACTTCCAACATTAACAAAATAAGAAAAAAGTGAATAAATATTTATTTTCTACTTTTATATACAATGAAGTAAATGTAAATGTATTTCCAACAAAAGTGAAAACATTTGCATTAAAATTGAAAGTAATACAAAAATATCAACCTTTCCAGAATAAACAAAACTTTCAAACAGCTAGCTTATTATCATGATGACACTGACAAACATTGCAATGACTGCATGTCATGCCACAATTAACATTAACATAAAGACATGAAAACTAAAACTGCTCCTTATATTAATGTATATTCTGATTTGTATATAAGTTAAAAATATATTAAAATATATTATCATTAATACCACTCCACTACTTGAAGTTCAAAATTGAATGTACGAACTCATGAAAAGATATACGAGACATCGTACACTTGTACTAAATGAATATTGTTACAACTGCATGTACATACGTGTACAGTATACCAATACATTCATAAGTTAGATTTGTTGAGAGAAGAAGAACACTATTGATTGAAAATCAATTGAGCGTGCAAATGTCAAGCAATAAATAAACTGGGAATTCAAAGGATGAAAAATATTATACAAACTCGTGTTTTTTCTACGTTTTACACATACATATGTACACATACAGTTGTTGCAGAAAAGTTTGCAAAAAATCAGAACTTATTACTGCTAAACAAAATAAAACGATGATCTGTGTGTGTGCCTGTATCTGTCCGCTTATTACTTTGTGTGTTAAATTGATTTGAAAATACTAAATAAGAACTGTTACAGTAGCAGAGAACAGAGAATCAAAGAGAGCATAATCAAAGTTTGTTATCTAAAGGATAAAGTTTTTTTAATGTTTTATAATAATTATTTCTAGGGAAATTTTATTTAAAGAAAAATAAAAGTACATTATCTTATTTATATTCAATTCAATATTAATTTATTAATCGCAAAAACATATTTTTGATATATTTTAGTAAATTGTGCTACTAGAAATTAATAAATGGTTGAAACTAATTCGGAAATGGAAAGCAAATATTACTGCGAGAAATTAAAGCAGTTCTTAAAGAAGAGTATATGAACGTAAAGCATATGAACGTAAAACATGATTAAAAAGGCATTAGGCGACTCAAGAATTCAGCATTTTTTATCGTATCTGTAGCAGAGTGTCAAACAAAGATTATAAGATAAACATACATATACGATACGATAAATTAAGGATTACCCATCAAGAGTGATAACGCACAAGTATCTCTTTCAGATGGTGTCCAGCAACAGAGTATTTGGTTACGTAATTTGACAAACAAATTTAAAATTAAAAAGCGTCAATAATTCTTTTTTCTGTCTATTTACTTCGTCGTATCTGATATGCAACTGCAAAAAAAAAGTCATCGCATTCTTTCTCAACTTGGTTCAAACGTTTCAAGTACCCCATAGTCGTCATTTCAACTTCATCATGTAATTTTTTGTATCGTCCTTTAAAAGCAGCTTAACAACTCCCGTCATGAGTAATGGACGACGTAGTGAGTGATTATACTTCAATTCGTATAGCCTTTTGAAATGGCAGCATTTAGTTAAAGTGTCGGGTTACCACTCTAGGGAAAAAAACTTAAATAATATTAAAAGCGTAAAATTCGTTTTTGGAAAAAGTTGAAATAATTAATTTAAGGGGCGGAAAAAAATTAAAGTTTCTAATACAATGGTTTTATTGATCTGAACTAAAACATGATATTTTAATTAATGATTTAATTATGGTTTTCAAATAACCATTATCTATTTGCCACAACAATATATTATTTTAGAAATCGTAATATGGCTGTCGCCACAATGTTTCACCATGTTTTCTCTTTGCGTGTGCGAAGTGAATGCGTGTTAAAATATATAGAAAGTTTGTATGAGCTTACAAGTATCTTACATATTAATTCATTTTATTAAAAATTCTCGTTTATGTCATTTAACCGTGTTATTCGTTCTTAAAACCAAATTATCGTAGATGATAATATATAAGTAAACAATCCAAAGGACTTAAGCACACCTGTCCCAAGAACAATTTACACAAGAAATAGAAAAAAGGCAAAACAGTGCTTTGATAGCAAAGAATATGCAATTTTCTAAAAGCCCTCATTCAACGTGAAAATCTTGCTCAACATACATCATTTTCGACTTACGCATACATACTTGTAGATACATTAATGGATGCCTTTTACTCGAATGTGCAAGATGAGGTAGTAAAATGAATGACGGTCATTTGATGATGTGATGTATTTTTGGCATCACATGTTGTTATAGCAAAGAGTGCTCATATGTGTCTGTACAGATAAATTGCTATGCAAAATGTTAATGCACTAGAGGTACTGGAGTAACTTTCGCACACATGCATATGTATATATGTATGTATGTATGTTTATATTTTAAAAGGGATTTTATTATAATCGACATGTGAAGCATAAATAACATCATATATTGATGAAAAACAGTCTACACAGTCACCTTGTATATTTTATGTTGGTCTTGAAGTTGTTCTATCAAAATACTGTCAGCTCTCAATTTGCTGTTGTTAGTCAAGGACATGAAAATGTGAGTTGTTTAAATTATTTTATGTTTTTTGCTCTCTTAATTCAGTTTCCTCTTGCAACCATTTATTTATTTTTTTTTTATTTTTTTCCTGGACGGTATAATTTTATAAAATGTTGAACAAGTATTTCGGTAAAAGTTATAAAAAAACCTGTTCCCATGAATCTTAAGCTTTGTTTTTTTTTTAACAGTTTCTGTTTGTTTCATTAGATGATCACTTTTGTCCTCTATTGAGTTTTTCTGCTATGTTCACTTTAAAATAAATGAGTTTATTAAGTTTCTATCAAGGAATCAGACAAATCGGGTTTCATATTTGTATTGCTTTTATAAGGTATTTCCCAGCAGGATGAATTCGGATACTTCAATTAAATTTTTCTCTTTTTGCATTCGGAGAAGAAAGCAAAATGATAACTGAAAAAAAGATTATTTCATTAGTTCTACTCGTTTATTTATTATTTTTTTATTTGAAGTTGTTGGCCTATTGTCTTATCATTTACATTAAAAATTTGTTGAACCTATTTCTTTTATTTTCGAATTTCTCTTTTGTGGCTACACGTTTACGCTGATGCTGTGTGTTCGTGGGAAAGTGTGCTACATGTTAGTTTCTCCTCCTATTGTATTTGAAGAAAACAAATGATTTGATATTTAGTGTTAAATGACATGTTCACTGGGTATTCAATGACACATTATTATTCAAATTTTGTCTTGACTTCTGTGACGTGTTGAGATTTGCTTTTATATGTTGACAATATTTTTATATCTTTTTATGCTACTCTATTCTGTATAATTAATCATAGCAAGATATAGTCATGTGTTTGTTGTTAGGTCAGCAAAGTAATTGTATTGTATTGTTAAGACAGTGATTTCATGGTAAGTGATTTGATTAAAAAGCTTGGGAAAATTGCTTTACTAGAAACATTATTTAAGACTCATTTTATGAAAAGTCTGTTTAGAGTAAAGTGTCATAAAGAGCATAAACAACAGAAAGATAAAACATAAATTGGTTTAAGTGTTTTTTCGTAGCTTTAGCTGAATTATATATGAAAAGTGAAGTTGGTCTGATTCATTGACTCAATATATTGAACCAAAGTTTTATAAATTATATTGTGGAAATATTTAACGCTAGAGAACGTTCTCTGATAATAATTAATAACACGGGGCAATCGTGAAAAAGTACATTTTAATTCACCAAGGGTAGGTTGTAGGCCTACTTAAGTGGAATATTTTGTAATTTTTAGAAATTTGTTTTCAAAATCGAAAATTATGAAATTTTAGTTCAATAATTTTCAAGCACTATGTCATAAGATTGTTTAAATTAGAATTATATTAAAATCCAAAGAAATATAATCAAATTTAAAAGTTATTGTTAAAGAAGATTGACTGAGTATTCGTTGAGAAACAAGTTTTAACCTAAGTAATCTTAAACCGATTTTGAAATCTTAAACTAGGCTTCCTTAGAACGTTTAAACAATTTGAAGCAAATAATCTTATAAACATATATGATCAGAAAATGTTTAAAAATGTTTTCTTTACCAAAATTAAGTAAATTAATTATTAGGCTTAAGTTCGTTATTTACTCTTTCTGTTAAGAAAAAAAATTTGTAATATGATTTTCTGTATCTTTACACACGTTATGAACATTCTTGCTGTCTTAATACTAAGTTTGTTTTACAAAATTTTTTAACTTTGGTAGTCTTTTTTTTGAAAATTTTGTTTGGAACCGTATTTTTTATGTTCAAAAGTGTATTTGGTAGCGACCAGGTTTGTTAAAATTGAGAAGGTGCTTCTGAACATATATTTGTAAACAGGTGAATTGTTAAGAACACATAAGATATGGAAATTTATACAAGATAATAAATACTCTGCAGTGCAGTCGAAGCAGTTGACTTGTTTAATTATGCAACAGCCGCTTTTGGTACTTTTTTCGTTTGCTTCTGTACCAATGCAAGCCTGATAAACTGGAATTTCGGAAAAATCATTGTACTACGTCTAACTATATGAAAAGCGCTTTAAGACTTATCAAATATTAAGGCCCATACTCAAATCTGTATAAAATTGTTTGTAAAATAGAAGCAAAAGATTAAAAGCTGTCTGTTCTAGAAAATAAGACCAACGATCCTCTGTATCTTTTAACATTTCTTTATTTAAAATTTTAGTAATACTTTTATTTTATTATATCAAATCAAGAATTAAAAAATATGACTTTTTTAAATTAAACTATAATAATTTGACTGGTTATGCGCAGATACGAAATTAAATGCACAAATTTTAAAATCTTTACTTCGTCCTGCTAGTATTTTAATAGAATAAATTGTTTTAAAATGAAACCATTCAACAAAAAAGTGGTAATAAGAGGTATTATGTAACGATCATTCAAGTAAAACGATTTATTATAACGAATGATGATATCACAGATATGTAAACACTAAATACACAGACGCCTTTCATTACAACATGCATAGACAAGTACTCGTAGTGGGTATACGAGTGCAAGCTAAAACAAACAAGAAGTGAGAGAATAACCAGCCATCAAACAAACAACCAAACAAACATTTATTTTATTAAGGAGGTTAAAAAATGTGAAATAAAATTTGCATTTTATGTGTAAGATTTAACACCAGTAATCAATCACTTTGGATAAAACTTTAATTTTATTTTATTTCAGTAGAATAGCTGTTGGTGTTGTTGCTGTTGACTTTATAGTGGTTAGTTTTTTTGCCGTATAAATTTACACACAAATAGGTAGGTACATTTGCATGTATGTATGCGTAATGTGCCGTGATATGAAGTGGATGTGCAAACATGCAGAGACATCAACTGGTGACATTAAGTAAATAAATCAATTTTTATCTTTTTCATATTAAATGACAACTGACATTTTTAAAAACTATGAAGGGAAAATAGCAACAATAAAAATAAAAAATATAAAAAATTTAATACAAATTGGGCAGGAAGGCAGTCATACAAACCATTTAACAAATAAATAGAATTGTATTTTTTTGTGTTTCCCAAAAAAGCCTCTTAAAAAAGCTTATAAGACTTAAAATCTAACAGGGGGAAGTACATTTTATTTGTATCTATATTTCGAGGCAAAGGCAACATTCGTAAATTTATTTAAGTGCTTTCGTTTAATAGTAAAAATGTTCTTTTATTTTTTCTTCTAGATGATTTCTTAACAGACTTTTCCAATTTTTTTAGAACTTTGTCGAAGAAATATTGAAGCTATTACAGGGATATTTTCGTAAAACCTCTTTAGCTATTTCAGACCACCCCATGTAAAATAATTAAAATTTGAACGAAGGAAAGTTAGGACGACCAGGTTCTTTTTAACGGCTGGTTTGTTAAGGCATACATCTTTAAATTTAAACAGTATAATAAAAGTATATAACTGCCCAAGCATGCTGGTGCCCAATTGTGGAATTTTGATAGAAAAAAGTCTGTTATTAACCATAAATTTTCTAAAATCGAATATTTTAATAGAAAAAAGTTAAGAGAAGTCAGTAAAAGATTTTGCAGCAGAAAATAAAAAATTTTTGTTATTAAGATTTCAATGAAATTTTTATTACAATTCAGTACATAAATGTAAATAAAAACAAAAGGGTATCTGGGTAACGTTAGCGGATAAGTAATAGAATTCGACTTCATAAAAAAAAACAGTATTTTCAATTTTTGTTTTAAAAATGAAAATATAGCTCGATCTACTTTCGGCTTCCTACTACAAGATAATTGAAGGCTAGGTATTATTCTTTCATTAAAAAAAAAACTAACAGACTTTTAGCAGACTTATAAATTTCTTGACAAAGTCCATGGAAATTCCAACGCATGATTACAATCAAAATGTGTTGCATATTTATAGGACCAAGAGCACCAGGTATGTCCATTAGACCTGCGCGTGAAAACTTTCATATTAATTATATTTTTATTTCATGAAAAATTTCATTGCAGATAAAAAT
Organism: Phania funesta; assembly: GCA_963932375.1. Lineage (NCBI taxonomy): Eukaryota > Metazoa > Arthropoda > Insecta > Diptera > Tachinidae > Phania > Phania funesta. The sequence goes on along the minus strand of OZ010653.1, from coordinate 81,979,304 downwards.
CTGGTTTTGCTGTCGATGGTGAATCTAAGTTTACAATGAAATGCTAAAGAGGAACACTGGCGAAATAAAAATCTGTCATCAGTACCATCCACTATTATTTTATTTTGAAAAAGTTGTATGAGTTTGCGAGAAAATAAATTTCGATATTATTGTTTTGAGAAATACGGATGTTACAGTATGCAGTAGACAAATGGATTCTAAACAAATTTCGGTATTTAAAATGATAGATGGCAAACAAAAGTAGTTGCAAATACTACATCAGCAGCCGTGTGTTATATTTGTAAATTGAAAGTGAAGTCTGCAAATTAAAAGTTTCATAATTACACGTTGACAGTCTTGCTCTTTGTGATGTCTGGGAACCCAAATTGAATACAACTGTATGACAATTTAATCCATGTCGGAAAATTAAACTTTTAAAAAACACACACTCGAGGTATAATTAATTAAGAGTTCTACTCATATTTTGCTTTCACTTAAATATGTAACATTATTATCGTCATCGTTTACGTAAACTCAAAACGATTTGGTCCGCTGTAAGTTATCATATCTTTTTGTACATATTGTCTGTTACAGAAGCCGTAGTGATAGCCTTAGTTTTACTAAAATTGTTATACTCATCATTAATAGAAAAAGCAAAGTCAACACAGTACTGCAATGATAAAAAACTTTTTTTGTCCTTTCATTATACTGAAGCAATAAATTTGTTTCATGTCAGTAAGAGGAGGCATATTTTTCTGGTTTATTTGAGCTTATTTAATTTAACTCTAACGTATAACACGACGACATGGTAAGTGTGACCTTCTTTTTTATTTTAAACCTTCACTGGGAGGTGCAGTACAGGACTTGGCTATAAGTGCCATCTTTTTCCATTTATCTACACAGTTTTTATTAATTAAATCTAAACGATTTCTATTGACTGTAGTATGGTATTAAGTTACCAATGTTTAGCTAAGGCGATCTATGGTTTTTTAGTTGTTTATGGTTCGCTACACGCACCTTTCTTAGTAATGGCAACCTCTTAGAAATTGAGTGTGATAAATGATGGGCTGCAATAGGTTAAGGCAGAAAACAAAACGAATGACGCAGCGAATAAAAGAGAATAAAAAGTGAACGGCTGAGAAAACTAAACCGTATGATGGTGACAATAAAGATATTGGTGGCAGTTGGAAACCTTAAACTGTATTTATTCTACATACATTCGTTCACAAGTTGTTCTAGAAAGTGTGAAATGTTAATTTATACAAATTGTACTGATTGCTGTGAAGTTGGAATAAAGTTGTGTTTTTTCGATAACAATCATGAGTTTTATGTTTAGTTTTTTTTAACTTGTTGTGCTTGCTTTTTTTCAGTTTAGAATAGATTAAACTGCTAGCAGCAGAAATTTAGAATATTTTTAGGTTTTAACTTATTAAGTAACTTGTGATACGTAGTAAAACGTAATTCTTAAAATAAATGTAAAACTTCATTTATTTGTTTTAAACGTTTTAATGTATTTTTGCAATGAAATTATTATTTTTATTTTTTTTCCACAAGTTCCTCGTAAGTCAAAAGACGGAAGTAATTGAAAACACTGTAACACTCATACGCCTCCACACACAATGTATCTTATATGACGATGATGGCAAAAAACATTTATCAATCGATTAATTATCATATGAATAACCGAACTTAGAAATTTGTATAACGATTAATCGGAAAACATAATCGATTAATTTATCTGAGATTAAAAATTGTGATAAAGAATATAAAAAATTATTTAAAGTATTACAAAAAACATTAAAAAGTTTATTTTTTAATTAATTAATTAATCATATTGAAACTAAGAAATCATTAATTAAAATTAACCGAAAAAATCCACTAATCGATTAATTTAACACACAAAGTTATTTACAGCATTCTAAAACACATAAATAATCTTATTAAATTTCGATGTTTGGTTCAGAGTTTAAAACATTTTGAACTTGATTTGTTTAAAATAAAATCTTTGTAGTCACAATATTCCTCCTTTCTGTAGCGTTTGTGCCTGCTTAGAAAAAAAGACACCCTGATGTTGCAGAAGTTCCAACCAGAAAATATATTATGCAAGTGTGTAAAGCTAAGGGTACCCTGTTTGTATTTTATCCCATGTGTTAACCACATTTCGTTTGAAGTTGAAAACTGTAGCGTTAGAAAAGAATCTTAGCTCATATGGATCATGGAAATAATTTTTTTTTAATCTGGAGTCTAGTATACTTTATGGTGTAAGTAAAAGTCATTGCTCGATATTTCTAAGCTAAGAAAGTTTTTAGGCAAGTAGTACTGCCGTTCGTGATTTATATGAAACATTTATATGAGCTGGATGTGCACAAACTTTGTGCTCCCACCATAAATTAATAAAAAGGAATTAGGATTTTGTTTTACCAAAAACGAGGTTTTTTAAATCTTAAAGGCGGTTTACATCTGGTACGCATTTCCACTTAATTAAAAAAAGCAAAAAATAAAAATATTATTTGTATGTATTTTTTCTGCTTTTATGTTTTCTTACATGTTTTCTTACGATTAACATAATTTAATGTGTGGTACAGTTATTGTGGAGGTATTTGAATGATATTCGCGTACAAAAGGAAAAGGAACAAAAATTAATATTTCTTAAAATAAACACATTGATTGTTTTACGTAAAATTTAATTCAATACAAATGACCAGTGCACACATTAAATGTTTGTACACTAATGGAGCTTAATTTAGCTTTATTAGTAGTAATGCAAATGAAATGCAACAGGAATTAATTTAAAGACAAAATAAATTTAAATTAGATGTAGTGTGAGAATCCTTTAAATCCTTCAAAAGATTGATACCACCTAAACAAATTCTTGAAATTCTACTTATGCTTAGTTTGAATTGAGTGTGAAGCCAGGAACGAATAGCGAAACTTGGCTATTATTTGTTAGAACTTTTGCTGTCTATGGCTAACCTTCCTTTACATTCAAAGAAAATATTTATGGAATGTCAAAAATACAGTCTTTAAGTTACAATACACTTGAGCTAAAAACTGCCTTGCTGCCAACTTTAATACAGTTTTCTTATTTTCAGAATAATCCAAGTGCTATAGTTGGAACAAAGAGATTATCGATTTCCCTAGAATCAAAACTTTCATAACGAGACTCGGATAAATCCCCGAAACTCCCACGTTTACGTTTTATTAGCTGTGGCTTTGTTATCGTCAGAATATGTACCTATTGTATACTGCGACGTGATTTGTGTTGATAACCAATGACTTTTGTTCGACAGTAGTAGCCATCTTTCAATTTACTGTACCCTTATTGATGCCATACCATTGGACTTGGAAAAGGCAAAACACTTGTGTTCACTTTTTTACACTTTCATTGTTTAAGAGCAACTGCTACAAATATGTTCAACTACCCACGCAGTATAAGCGAATTATGTATCTTAAAAATTGTTATAAATTCACTTTTTTACAGAAGAGAAATATATTCAGAAATACCCATTCTATTTTAACAAATTTTGCCCGCTACTTTTTAATGAAAATTGAAAAAAGAAATTGGATTTCAAACAAAGTGTTACAAAAAGAAGCCGCCAAATTTGCAATAAAATTTATAAAAAATATTTTCAATTTTTCTTTGATTCTATTTTCTAAAAAAATTGGTATAGTTAGCCTGGGTTTTTCCTTATTCAACATTATATTTATTATTTATCGATAACTTTCGAGTTTGAGGGTGTAACCGAGGTTCGAAAAATTGCAAAGTTATCTACTCAAGTAGTTCTACAACCTATGCTAGTCCCTTTGAAAGTACATCCATTTTGTTACATGGTGTCATGCGAATCCTTATGAGATAGTTCTGTCTTGATATAAGCCCCGTAATATTTGTATGTCTTACGTACGATTATTCCAAAGTGATTGCACATAAGAGTATTCAAAATATGCTGCTGGATATAGAAATTCTTTTAATCATGTACTCGTTGTCTTAAACATCAATAAAAATGTGACAGGATATGTAGTACAATTTATTACCAGTATAACAAAAGCTACATCTGTGTATATATTACACATATACGTTCGAATATACATATTTACGGAAAACAAAATACCAGTAGAAAGTTCTTCTTAACATCGTTTTACATGGAGATAAATTTAAGCATACGAGAGCATTTGTTGAAGCAGAAATTCAATATATCGCTTGGTTTCGTTTTCATCTCTTAAACCATTTTTGCTTTAATATTGTAAGGAATACTTTTATTTGTTTATTTTTTCTTTGATATAATAATAATTTTTTTATTTTTAAATCACTATAAATATGTGTATACAAGTAATAGTATTCATCGGTTGCAAACAAATAAACATATACAAACAAGCACATATTTTTGCTTAAAAATATTAAAAAGTTACACTTAATGTATGTATGTATTACTACCTTAATATTCACTTTTTTATTAAGTGTTATATGTATGCATGTATGTATGGATACGTACGTATGTGTAAATGAAATAAATGTTGATTTTGTGCAAGTGTCAATATAATTTCCACCACATTTGCACTCAATTGCAAATGTGTGTTATGTGTATATGTATATATCCCTTTTTTTGATTAATTTTACCATAATTATATTTTCATGTATGTTAAAATTGCCATTTTCAATTTATTGTTATTGTGAATGATTTACCAGAGAAAGCTTAATTACAAAATATTTCGCTATGTTGCATTGTATATTTTTATCGGAATATTTTCATGCTGCGAGTGTTTTCCAAATGAATTGTTATCATATATATTTTTTATTCAATCAATATAATGTTTTGAGGTATTCAAAGGCCAATTGCTTATGATAAAAAATATATTATTAGCGCTACGTTTTCCTTAAATTTTTATTAAAAGTTGTACGTATATTTATTGAGAGATACTAGTAAATTTTTAGCAAATATATCGTTCAGGATGACATAAAAAATAGTAAGTCTTTAATACAAAAATTTCAAGCTTCTATTGTAATCAACTTGCCCTTGAAATATCATGTGAATTTCACTGCAAAGGTCTGTTATGGAGATGTTGTACTCTAATAATTCTTTGTGCTTTGATAAACAATCGTACGCATAATTGGGGTTGATTGTATGAAATTCCAAATACAAGCAAAAATGTTAATGATGATGCCAGCACGTATGATTTTGAAACGAACTGTCAGTTACTGGCATGTGTGAGCAAAATTGAGTTGAGACTTAAGGATTGACTTTTTATTCATAGTGAACTGGTTGGTGCAAGTTTCAGTTTCATTTGTAGTATAAGTTTTTTTTTTTCTTAATTTCTTATTTTAAAATATTTTACCATTATAGTTTAGCTTATAAATTAATTAGATCATAAAGATTGTAAAAATATATTATAATTTAATCTAAAGGTATATTTCTTTGATTCTTGATATGATATTTCGACAGGGTAATTTAATACGAATGTTTGAAAAAGAATTTCCGACATCCGTTGTCAAGTTAGGCTTAGAGGAAAATCTTTTTCGTCTCTGTGCAATCTTCATCTCTGTTCAAGAATGGGAAACTACACTAAAAATGACACATAGCCGAAACCGATTTGTCTTCAAATTCACTGTTATTTTTTGAGGATCGTAATACAGGAAAATATTTTGATGAATTAAGTTTTATTGTTTTTTTTTCGAAGTACAAATATTATTAAGTAATTTTAATTTTTAGGCATGAATTCGTTTTTCTTTCTCAACCAAGGAAAAAGACTATAATATGAAAAATTCAAAAATTGAGAAATAACTCATTCCATTTGTCTTAAATCTTGGTATAAACAGAAGTTGTTTAGACACACAATTTGTAGAAAAGACACGACGAATTTTGATACCGTGTGTATCGGCATAGAAAATGCATTCCAATCAGCTAGATGTCTAATAAAATTAAAAACTTTTACTTTTTTTTTTTTGTTAGCAGTTAAAAAAATTCATTGTATCGCTTAGATTCTTTTTTCGTATTTGTGTCCTTTGTGGATGCAGCAAGACACCTCCTTGTCGTTATTTTTGCTGCTATGGCTGACGTTGATTATTCGTGTTTGTGTAAGTTTGAAAATCCATTCACCGGTAATAAATTTTAATGTTTGGCAAAACATTTTTCATGCAGAATTCTTGTTTATTGTTTTGTGTACTGCAGCAATCGTTTTGTTCTAGTTGGTTGTTGATGTTCGTTGTTTGTTTGTTGGGTAGGTGAATGAATTATGAAAGTTTAATAGAATATTTATTTCTCTTTTGACAAGAGATTAATCGATTATTTTTTTCGAGTAATTTCAATTAATAAATTCGCATCATATTAATTTATCGGTTTATAATTTTTTTGTTATCAATAACCCCTGCGCGGAGGTTTAAAATAAGTTCAAAACAAAAGCATTCAAATTTAAATAAACCATATCAAACGAATTTTTACTTTGTTTTCCTTACTTTCCTTTCATTATTTAATAGCGTATTTATACACAATCATATTCGTTAAGAAAGAGGAGTTATGGATATCAAATCTATTATTGAAAAACACTCTCTTGTTAATTTTTTTTAATTCATGTTATTATAAAATTCCAATTTATCAATTCAATTTTTTTCATTGACCCATTTCAATAAATGTTTTTTGTATATTTCACATTCTAGCCTTTGCTTACATTTGGTTTGTGGGCGCTCCATACTTCTAAAAGTACATAAATGCACTTCTTGGAGAAAAAATTAACGTTGTAAAAACACAACAATTAGTAACCAGTCGTCACAGCCCCTTACAGCTGTAGATTTATGATTGGAGGTGTTCCCAATGCATGGGTGAGTCTTGAAGTAATAAATGACTTAATTATGCTGGTATACTTAAATGTCTGTAGTTGGAAATTAGTACATAAACATGTATGTAACTGGCTCATACATGTTTATGTACATCTAGGTAGCATATGTCGCGTGCAACTTTCTTTATGTAAGTTTTATGAAGTTCAAGCTTATTAGAAATTTACGTACCACAAGATTTTGAAATATCAAAATACTTTCAAAGTGTGGCTTGTTCTTTTTAAAATGGATTTGTAAAAAGATTTGGAACAGTACTTATATAAGTTTTTGAAATGTATAAAATTTGCTAGAGGATATCAAGTTGCAAGTTGTCAGCGAAAGCAAACATTTAAAAATTTGATTTTTTAATACTGAACGCAAAGCAAAAACATTGCTTGGGTAACCATAATCTAAGAGCAGCATATTAAGTTTGAATTTCATGGTTGTAAACAATGATTAGACGCTATTGAAGTACGAACACAGGCGACTGAAACCAACGAATGCTTACTTAATTTAAATTATCACTTACTTAACAAATAAACCCCTAAGAGCAACTTGTGCGTCTCAAAAGATCTATGATACGCGTGATACTAATGACGTGGTCATACAAAACCATAATTGTATCAGTGATCACCTATTAAGCACAAGTATGTTGTCCAAAGGTAGAACAATTACAGGCTAAATTATCCTTCTAAATGTATATCGAGTAGCCTTAGAGTGATCACTAAAATAACATCAGTCAGTGTGGCCTTAAGCTTACCCAATCTAGCTCATCGGAGCCTATCTGGAACTAGCCGTGTTTTGCTGTCTTCGATAAGATAAGTAGATAGTATTCTTTTCCAAGGGCTTTTAAATGATGATCAGTATATGCTCAGCTTGGAAAAATAATGCGCAATTTGTAGAACAGGAAATACATCAGCACGTATTTTATGCGATTGACCTGCGGAGCACGCTCATTATATTGTTTAATATGATTGTCGTTACTATGCCACCATTTATTTTTTTTTACGTATGGCAGCAAAATGTTTTTATAAAAAGTTTTCTTGCTAAAGAAAAAACTAATTCTTCTCCCTACTTGACTTATTCGCATACAAACCTGACACTGGCGTAAGAGGTTCTGATGTTGTTTTTGTACATATACATATACAGAAAGAAAGTGTTTCAATACTGAGTAAAATAAATATTAGGCTTATAAGTGATATACAAAAAGAATTTTATCTTTCATTTCTTTAAAACTAATTACTTATCTGTGCAGATTTCTTTTTTGTTTCTTTTCAAATCTCCAAGTAGATAAAAGAATTTTCACAAAAAGTAACTGTCGGGGCTCTGCTGTTACTTTAAATTTTGTGTTTTATATTTCCTGTTCTAGCGGAAAAATATTTATTTCATTAATTTTATAATTTCAAAAATGAAATTGGGCATGCTATATACCTTTCTGCAAAATTTTTTTTAGTTGATTATTTGTTTGCTATTCAATTAAATAAATGTTCATTATGTTGGCTGGCTTATTAAAGACGTGCATGAAAATAATTTCCTGCAACTACATTCTTATTTGACCATGTGTTCTGTAAACATAAAATGTAATTTGAAATTTCTTGTAATGAACATTCTGCTTTAATTTTCAGGGTTTAATATTGGCTTTGGGCCTCTCAAGGTTAGTTTATTTTCAGTTTTGTTAACACGAGTATATAACTGCTATTGCGTTACTTTTTGGGTTTTATAATTCGTGTTACTAGTACGTGAATAGTGTATTTGTAAAATTATTCTCTAAAGAATATTTTAGTTTTCTATATAATGATTCTAGAGACTTTAGATTTAGGTATATGCAAAATTGACGTCCAGAATTTGGAGAACGCAATGTTCCATGTGGAGGTACTTTTTGTATAGCCTTAATAATTGTAGGACTATTAACTTTGTTAGAAGACGAAATTATGTTAAGCCAATTGATATTAGCCAGCGATAATAATGGAGTTTTTATTTCTAGGAAAAATTTTACATTTTTTGTCTTTTTGTTATACTTGAAATATATTTGCGTTCACAAGAAGTGGTGTTTTTTTTAGATTTTACTCATAAAATAGGCGAAAGGCATTAAAAAATCACCTAAATATTTAAGGTGTTGTAAGCATGTGCTCTTAACAGAGCAGCATTTTATTTAAGAAACGAAAACGCCGTTAGTTTTTTGAACCAAAATTTCTCATCTATTTTTTCTTTGCTTTTGTTACAGCAAATTACAAATGAATGTGTAGGGTAATTTCAATTGAAGAATGATGAGAATCAACAGGCAAAAAAATTGGATTCCAGCGATTACTGGTTATATTAGTACCTCTTTTGTAATAAATTTTTTAAACTTAAATAAATGAATGAATAAATATATACTATCATCGTTTACTGTGAATATCGTTAAAAATCTTTCCTATATTAACTACGTTAACTATTAAATACTATGCAATAGAGCATACTATGCTATCGTTTTTTCCGCCTTTGTGTGTTTCAGCAGCAAGTCATTATAAAATAATGAAATGATTTGCTTCCCTGTGGGTGCTCAAGAACGCAAAGGAAGTTAAAAAGCCACTGAAATCAAGCTTCCGTTTAACATGGTGAGTGTTAGTGACAACTGCTGATGGATTGTATAGCTGGTGCCCTACCAATTTAATATTTATATAACTCAAGACATAGTGCGTAAAGGCAACACACAGAGACTATTAATGTTAAGTGACAATTAAAGTGTCGGAAGTTTTCAGTTAAAAAACATAAAAAATACTAATGCGAACAAAAGAGTCAGAAGAAAAGAGAAGAATAGGCACAATGTAATTAACCATTATGAGTATAACTGAAGAAATTCTTAACTTATATGTATTTGATTCATAAAAAAAATTGTAAGACTTTAAACAGCCATTTCATAGATAATTTGGAACTAATTTGTTGCATTTTCTAGAATAATATCACATTGAATTCGACATGCTTCTTCAACTATAAATTGTTAGTTAATAAATTAATCAAGTTACACATGTAACATGGGTTCGATGAAGTTTCAACTAAGTTTATCAGTATGTGTGTATCTATGTATGTGTATATCTAGGCAATTTTAATGTGTGCAACAAAGTGTTTAATTTTAAGGTAAACTTACATGTTCGTCAATGTTTGTATGAGTTGCTTACAATACACATGTATGTGTGGCCTTGTAAACTTTAAATCATAAACTGGATTGTGCAACTTGGTAATAATACATACTAGTAGAATATAATCAAGATAACATTGAAACTGTAAATTATTAATTTGTATTAAATAAGCACACAATAAATAATATTTACACATGTGTAATTAATATTGTGATACCTTCGTAAAGTTTTTTTGTTTTGTTAAGAGCTAAGTTCTAATATAAAGTTAATATGAAAAGCTAATGGGTAACAAGTTATCAATAACAAGTGGTGATGGCTAATTGTTGGTTGTTTATTAAATCCCGAATGTATAAATATGTGGATCGAGAATCCACACACTTTGATTTCTATCTTCTAACATTTCTCACGACCATACCTATCCTCTGTCAGTAATCCATACTATAATACAAAATGTGCGTAAATGACCACAAACAAATTAATTCTGGTACAAAAAGAATATACGTGAAAGAAAAAAAAGTTTTTAAAAAAAAAAGAACATTTGTGTCAGACATGGCTACGCCAACAACTACTTGAGTAACGAGCATATGTCTTGTTTGTTTTTCAACATACACTGGGTATTATTATAGGGGTAACAACAAATCGTCTTGGACTATAACTTAACATCGTCGTATAATAAATTCTCAGCAATGCACCTTAAATGCGCAATTAATAAAGTTTAATTGAGCTCAATTTTCAATAAAAGAAATATATAAATGTAAAGTTTTAGATTAGTTTTAATATATATGTAGGTTTTATTATTATTTAAATTGGTTTTGCTTTATTTACAGCGAAATTCAATATAGTATTAATAATAGTAATTAAAAGTGTAGATTATAAGTAGACAATATAAAGTAATAAAAATAGTACGTAAACTTTAATTAATTTAGTAACAATTGCGTTCAACTTATTTTATATTCTTTGTAAGAGTTTTAATGTACACGTTTTGGAAACAACTTTCTTTTTAACAACTTTATTTTAAAAAAAACTTTAAACAACTTTGTTTCACACCACTTTACTTTTCCACCGACTTGTCTCTTCGCAACAAACTTTTTAACTGACTGCTTATCTTACTGTGCCGGCAACTGCGGCGAATCTGCACCATCTGGTTCTCTTCAACTTTCTCGTCTTTCTTATTCTTTACTTATGCTTATTCTTATACACCATTTACACCGTAAACCCTTTACATAAATTAAAAAGCTAGTACTTAATTGCACCATAAATTGAGTACAATTCCCAGTGGACTCTTAAGTATCACGAAGAAACTTTATACCATGAGAAAATCAAGGCACACTACAGGATGGCAGCTCCACTAGTAGAACTACATTTCACAACTGCCGTATGTCAAATTCAGTTTATACATATAAAAATATATATATTCATATGAAAAGAAAATGGTAAAATGAAAAAAAATTGTGAAACTGGCGGTTAGTAAATTTCATGAACAAAATAAACTCATTTTTATCTGGCAAGTGCTAATTGAGTAAACTAAATTGCTGCTAACACTAATGTCTATAATTTAATTGGCTTCATTAATTTCGATGTCTGAAAATTGTATAAGGACCCTCTAAAACAAATTGAGCAAATAAAATTATTTAAGGAGATCACACGATTTAACTTAATATGCAAAACAATGCCTAACAAAAGCATAAACTAAATGAAAATTAAAATATATTCAGGATATCTTTTATTATTTGTAATTAAAGTGACAACCTTTAGTAAATAATTTAAGAGAAAATATTCTTGCTTAACTTATCTGGTAGGTTAGTGTCCGCTTATGTCAGCTTTCACTGTATTTATTGCAAAAATAAATTCTTCCCGCTGTTTTTGTGCTTACGAATTTCCCTCAATGAAATTGTTTACACTTTTAATAGCATTAAATCATTTTGTTGGAGTCTCATAAAATAATAAAAAAATACAAAAAAATGTTTAAAATTGTTGTAATAACGACAACGGCAACTAGACAGGCAACCTACTTTCACTTGTTATGAAATATTGTTCTCATTCAAAAATAAGGCGAAAATTGTTTTATTCTGCTGCCATTTGGAGTATGTTGCTGTCTAGCGTTACTTAAAATAAGCCTTTCGGTATTTACTTCCGAGAAAATATTGAAATACATCAAAAGTTGTTCTCAATACCTTACTATATGTGCCTGCTTGGTTGAGTGCCTGTTAGGCTCAGTGAAATATTTACAAACCGCATTCTTTTATTCATTGATTTAATAACAGCAGCTACAATATGTAAGATTACAGCAATTCAATAAAAATAAAAAAACTTCACATCCTTATACACAAGAATACCTACGTACAACATACAACTTTATGGTTGAGTCTCTGAGCGTGTGTTAATAGTTTTAGTGAGCGTGCTGCATGCAATCCCTGCAACCTGCATTGTATTCGCAAATTGCAGAACACTGAGGATACATTGCCAGAATAAATTGCTTGTACATACTGGGTTTGTATTGTGCTCGTATCGTTAAAATCGCATAATTTTTTATTGTACATCAATGAGATTTTTTCCTGCTTTTATTTTTTATTATTTTCATTCACTTATTTTTCATTCATTGTACTTTTAAAATTCTTAAAAAGAGTTGAAAATTTCCGTTGATAAAATAATAATTAAAAATCATAATTTACACAATTTGTGACAACTGCTGAAATAAAAAAGCAATAAGAAACGGAAGGCTGCCGGAAGAAATAAATGAGTGTTATTAGTGTATTTATAAAATTTTCAATTGCTTTAACATAAAAAATATTCATTCACAAAAAAGTAAAAAATATAAAAATGATTAAAAATGTTATGATGACCAACTGATTTGTACTGAAATTTATTATAATTAAAAATCAATCAGTCCCCTTTCAGTTGGTTCCAACTAATCCCTTGGGAATTCCACTGTATTTAAAGAAACGAAAACGCTATTAGTCGGTCTTTTTAAGGGTGTGCATAAACCGTCCCTATTTTGTTTTATGAATCTTCACTCTGATATGTGTTTCGCGTGCTCTTCGCCAGAGAGAGAGAGAGAGAGTTGTAAGCAATTGCAGCTGGCCAAAACATACGTGAGATTCTTCACAAGCTCCTGCACTACTTTTACATCTTTGCATTCCGAGTGCCATAATTTGCTTCCTTATAAAAGGGCAGATTTTAAAATGAACTGATCTTTTTTCTTGCTTTAGCAGAGACGTGTGAAGATCTCCAGATAAAATTCACTCGTCCAAATGATGGGTTTATAGCATTTATTCTAATGTGATGGGTGTAATGTATTTGTTTCAGCGATATTTTGATTTGCTTTGGATGTTTCAAGCTGCATATCGTTTAATTCATTCTGACTATCCTCGAGACGTATGTCATATATGGCATTTAGTTTATTTCCATATTATTTTCTGGTAATTTCCCTAGCAGTGGATACAGAAAAGAAAAGAAAAACATGAATTTCATTGGCGAAAGCACACATCATTGTCTGAAGCCAGCTTTGCTATTGATCAGGTCACTGGTATTCCTGTTGTTTATAATGTTACATCTTGCGTTCGTATCGATAATTTTGTTGGGTGTTCTATAACAACCCAGTGAGTCTTTTCGTCTAGTCACCATCGAACATTTTAAGCCTAGTGCTTATATTAACAATTTACAATAGAATGATTTTTTTTATAAATTGAATAAAATTAATCAGTTTATGTAGTTTTTATTGAATCCTCATGGATACGACAAAACCGTTCGTATAATTCCAGTTTGTGTAATCCTAGAACTGAAGTATTTTTTTTTTTTTTTGCAAGAGGACAATTTGAAAATAGATTTTTATTTCGCTGCGAAAATTCTCATAAAACTTGTAAGACTTTCGACAATTTCTTCGAATTTTAATCGATATAAAAGTACTAGCAAGGTAAGAGGCAAAAAGATTATGAATAAGGAGTTTACAAGTTTACACAATTTTTCTTATTTTAAAAGTTCCGGTATTCTGCTTGCGTGAATCAGGAATAGGAAGAACGCTACGTTTCTATACTAAGCAACACAAAGATGAGACAATTTAATTTTTTTATTAAACACTTTGTATTGATTATTACGTCCTCTTTAAGTACGTCACACTGCACGATGGAGTCTTCGAAATGCTTTACCCTATTGAACAGTAATCTTACACTAAATTTCCGTAACTACCTTGTTAATATTTAAGCTACTGATTACGCATATTTCGTTGTATTTATATTTCGCTGGACAAAAATGAGCAGTATTGTTCTACCCGAAAAAAAAAAGAAAACTTATGTATTTTCATATATCACCAATGTAATATTATAAGGGAATCAGCAAGTTTTAATTATATGCAGAGCATGTTTTAACCTCCATCAACTAGTTTTGCACTTTAGTTGTCATAATAATAGCGAAACATATACGGAGCAAAACATATCACGATACTTTATTAAAATTGTTTTATCAGAAGTTATGTAACTTAAAATCTCAGTCACATACAAATGTATATTAATTTCTCTTTCAGGTTACTAAAAATACTACTCATTTGCACTGTTCATTAGTACGAGTGCGATAATGATGACGTAATATGTTCAATTCCAATCATGTGAAATTGAAAGTATGGAATTATTACAACAACAATATCTAGCTATTTATGATGATGAGAGAAAAAGACAATGATAATAAAATTCAAAGGAACTCCACTTTTAGTTGAATGGAAACAAAAATAATAAAATTTTTTAAGTGCATCGGAGGATTGAAGTGAAACGCTGTTAGAAGCATAATTTTTTTTTTTACATATTTTGTGGGTTTTCGTGCAAAACCCATATCATAAGCATCAACACAAGGTAAATTTCGTAAATATAATTAACTTTTCTTCATACAAATTATAAAGAATTATGAAATAAATTTATTTGTTTTCCACCTGAAGATTTACTTTGTGTGAGATTTAAGGCTAAAAAAATACTATATTAAACATATTGCTATATGAACGTATAATTTTGTAGATACTGAAAGTACATTTCCCATGTATAAATTAACAAGAATTGCTCGTCAATGCGAGATTTAAGTGACTAATGACTAAAGTAAACATGGCTGTGGCATGATCACGACAATTAATTTATATTCCCTGCAATCTATTACCGTAGTTACGTTAAACAAGTTACTGTTTACATATAATCATTAAATGATTTCCATTCATATAAAGTGTAACATGGTTCAGTTGGACAATACAAGTTTTAATAAACTTCTAACCACAGACGTAGGGTTTTAACTATACAAAACCCATAAAATAAATTTAATCATAATATGTTCTTAATAGACATAATATTTAAAATTCATTTTCATTAAACATAATATGAGTGTGCTCATTAATTGACTTTATTCGCCTTTTTTGCTCTTCTATCATTCATGAGGATCATATTTGTATCTACAATAATATGATTTATTTACAACCATACAAAGCAATCATATTATGCAACACTCAGATTACGGTTACCACAACCATGTTTTTACGCGACATGAAGGTAGTTTTACAGCAGCTGAAATTATGGCATAAGAAATTCAAAAGGTATTTTTAAAGTGTATGAAAAAATTCAAAGGATATTTCTTTTTGTAAATTAATGCTGTTAGAATATCGTCTTAAAAACATTATGCTTTTTAAATTTCTTGAGAATGGCACGCAAAATATTTTAATATCACATTCATTTGTAATGAATTCCACGAAAACTCCTTGCATAACTAAATATATGCTTATGCAATATTTCTCTGGTAAATTATTTCGCTCCTAGTAAAAGGATCTCAATTCAACCAACATATTTTGACGTTTCTAAGAATATAAGCATCAAGTCTGTAAATGAATTTTCTTCAATTAACCTCGAAAACACAATTGTCATTGACTTTACAGTAAATGTTGTTACCGTGGTCATGATTGCCATTTTAATTATGTTGTTGCATTCAGCACTAATAACCCAGAAGCATTCATTTGCACAAACACATTTTCGTATTCATTTTCAAACCATGAATGATTCTTCAGTGCCCAGAATAAAGACCAAAACAAAAATAATGATTTTAAATATAGAGCAACAACAACAACTAGCAAGCACGACTAGCAAATGATACCAGCACAAATGTGTCGTATCAATTTTACCAGCAGCACAGTAGAACCTACAACGAGACGAATTTGTGTTAAATACATCCGATTTATTGCTTGCATGTGCAATTGTGTAACTACTGTAGTAGCAGTGTAAACCATTTCGAGTTATAAAACGTGTCAACCGCAGCTGTGTCACATCTACACACATCTACGACTAAAACAGAACGAACAATATTAAGGAAAATTACACTCAGGCATACACACACAAATGAACAGAGTTTGTATACAAGTATTAAATTATAACTTCTTCAAGAGACAAGAGCCTGGAAGAAATTCTGAAGGTCCGTTACAGCAACAGCAAGTAGAGTTATAACAAATAAAACAGCAACAACTACGAAGTGAGCAGTTTCATAAAAAGATCTGCACAAATAAAAATATTAAACTTTAGTGCCAGACTTAAGGCTACAAACACTCCCACGTACACACATTAGCAGAAATATGGCATTCAATATAAATGTATATACCACTGGCATTCACATACAGTAGCACCACATGTATGTACGACTATTTTACGTAAAGAAACCTGGACTGTGGTAATAGAAAATTTCCTACTTTTCTAACCTTTCTGTATTAGTTTTAATAAATATGTATGTATGTTGGTCTGTCTGTATTTAAATGCACTTGTGACTTGATGTGTATAGAATAATAATAATGCGAGTACTTTGGAGCACATCAAAGGTTTTTTCTAAGTATGCACACAATATGAATAGACAGAAGTATGCAGGCAATGGTTAGTGTCGAAGTGTAGAGTAGTGCATTATATTACCCATGAATGGTTAGTAAGTATCTGCACTTTTGTGCCATAATGATGATGATGACTTTCATTATAAAAATATGTATTTTCGATCATTCCTATATGATTGGTTTTGTTTTCTCTTCGCATCTTTCCTTGTACTTGTAAATCGTAACATATATATATTATATGTAATATTTATATGATTTTTTGCTTTAAGTCTCACAGCCTTATAGAAACTTTGAATTAAATATTTATTATTCGCCTGATATGCTCAAAAGATTAATTTAGCAGGTATGTATGTATGTGTTGTGCGAAATATTATGGGGCATCACCCAAAAGCTTTGATGTACAAACAGACACTGAGTAGTTCAATGTTGGTAATTTCAAACAGGCATGCTACTATTCCAGGTAAAAATACTTACAATTGCTCTTGAAAAGAAGGCAAGCTTAAGGAAAAAAACTTCAAATACAAGTTAATGCAGTCATCGATAAGTTTACAGCAGGCTAACAGCCATACCTAAATAAGAGCGTTGAGAGTTTCGTTAGCAGTAGGTTACGTATCACCAGTTCTTTCAAAGACATACATTTTACTTCAAATGTACTGTGACGTCGTACCCTGCTGCTAATGCAACGCTCAACGCTTTTATTTAGGTATGTCTGTAATACGTTTCAACATTATATCGAATTATGCAATGTATTTCATAAAAATTTCGATGAAGTACTGAAGATCTATCCACCATTGCACATGCAAACGCTAGGTTGGTGAATTGTATTCTGGGAAAGTATATCAAGCAGAGGCAGAGCTGTTATGCAACACTAAAACAAAAATACGAATTTTGTTTAACCCAATTTTAAGTGAACACAGTATGAATGATTAGGAAAATATATTTAGAACAAGCTTGGAAATTGGGATTTTATCCCCATGCGCTTATCAATAAGCCAAATCAACTGAAGCGGCTTTACCCTCCTCACGCACAGAATCGAAAACGCATTGTATGATTACGTACTGGACTTTTGGTAATGATAGTTTCAGATATATTGAGGAGAGAACATTAAGAAGAGAATACACCCACTCGTTATAACGTGGCTCAACTTGCTGAACAGTAGGACAATAATCATTGAATCTAGGGAAAAAGTTGAACTGTTAAATCAACCAAAGGATGCCTTGAAGGAGTCGTTCTTTTTAACGACGAAATTTTGGCAAGCTCTCGAAAATCCCGGATACAAAGTTTGTGGACTATTTCCTTATTAGGCAACTTTGACTACGCAATTACCGATCGACTACAACTAGCTCTCTAAATTGTTTTGATAGTTTTTATTAAAAACCCTTCTTTTATATTTCTAATTACTGAAACGTTAATTAGAAAAATATTTATTAAAAGAGAATTAACTAATGCCTCATTGTTAAAGCAAACATTAAATTTAATTTACTATTCTAATTCTCTATGACTGTCTATTTGTTAATATTGTTGTAATAAATAAAATTATTCGTGGTTTTTATTTATTTACCAATTACTCATATATGGGCATCAGAAATCTTACAATGCAATGTGCAAAAAAAAACGAATTAAAAATTAAAGTTAATTCGTTCGAGCTTTTAAAAATCAGTATTTTAATAATTGTAATTAAAATGAAAAGAATTTAATGAAAATGAATTAATTTTACATATACAAGGATTTTTTGGTTTTCAGTAAACAATTTGTTGTTTTCAAAACAATTTTGTTATAAATTTTTTAGAAACAGTTTTTACTCTGAAAATAAACAACAATTTGTTGTGGGCATAAAGTTCGGATGGAAAACAGTTTTAAAAACTCAATTTTCATGTCAACCACATAAATAAATAAATAAATTATTTTTGCTTGTTTTTCGATTTTTTTCTACCACGTTTTTGGTATTTTATTTTTTGTTTATGTATTTTATAATTGTATTATTTAAAAATTTTTTCAACATTTCTTCAGTTGGTAATTTTACAGTTGCCAAAAAAAAATAACCAAAAACATTTATATTTGTTTAAAATTGGTTGATGAAATAAAGAAAAATTAAATACATCTTTGTTTTTTGTATGACAATTAAGTAAATAGTTTCGGATTTGTTTCTAATTTATCATTCGTTTTAAAGATACAATTTGATTTAAATTATATTTATTTTGTTACATTTACTATTTATGATTTTATTATTAAAATTCCATTGCTCTTATTACAGGCATTACATAAAATGCAAATGATTAAACCCAAATGAAAATTCAACAATTCAAGGTATTTTTAAGAGTGGAAAAAATAACGTATCTTTTTAATCACAACACGCTAAGTAAAACCGTGGTTGAGATAACCGTAAGCTAAGAGCAGCATATTGTAACTGACTTAGAGGGATGCACACAAATATAGTTATTACTGTTCTCCTAGAAGTATAGAAAAGCAAACAAAAATTTGTTATTTGGAAGCTTCTAAGATACGAACACGATGAGAGCTTCGAATACTTAATAAATAAACGCGTGCTCATAATTTTATTAAACACCAAAAGAATTGTAAGTATTAAGTATAGTTAATATCCTCGTACTTTGTTTATTGTTAGAATTTTATTACAAATTAGAATGTTCAATTCAATCATTTTTTTGTATGGAATTTTATGTATGGAAATAATTTAGTGATTTAATAAAACAATGACTTGTTTCTCGCAACCAAAGTAATGCTTAAAGTGATTCGAAATAAGCATTATAATTTTGCAGCAAACAAATATTTTTGCAGAGAACATAATATGGTTGTCATCACCATGTCACAATCACGCTTTTTCTTAAATGAAGTTGAAAAGTAATTAGCATTTAATCGTTGCTATCACCGATCTTCTGTATCGATGCATTGAAATGAATTAGTTCTTCATAACTGATCTTGTTCGCATAGCAAAAGCCCATACAAAAGAAAAGAAGTTGCACCAGTCTCTCCCTACGATGAAAAGTAATTCAATGACAATTCCAAAACACCCAACTATTTTTTTTGTCACGCCCATAAATACAGCCCCTTTAGTTTTTCGTTTATTCTGTCGCCATTTTGGGTCCAATCCAACTTATAGCAAATGGTTCTTAATGACTTGAAATTTTTAATTTTAACCTTGTCAAAATCTCATAATTTGTTGCTTTAATACTAAAAAATTCAATAGGGGTTTTCAATGTTTGGTGTAAATTGTCTTATAAAAGGACTTGATATTTTGCATTTTCTCTTTACAGGTAATTAAGATGCAAATTAAATATTTATGCAAATTCTGTTAAGAATACATTTAAATAAATTTTCAGATGTACGAAAACGAATTTTAGTATCAATACTGGATACTTCTATTTTAGGAAAATTATCGGAAGAATCAAGCATTTGCACTAATCTGTAATATATAACTAAAACTAATTTTATAGAAGCAAGTCCTTGAACAAAACTAAGCAAAAATATATCCCTAATTTATTAAACTCAAATATATTGAAAGTCAATAAAAACAGCTTAAAAATTTTGCATTTACAAGAGTTTATGTAACGATTAATTTCAGTATTAAATGTTGGCACAAAATTCAATAGAATGTTCTTACAAAACCCCTTACTAGAAATATTATAAAGTCTTTTTAAATTTCTTATGGTCGACTATAGTCAGCAAATGCAGACAAAGTATTAATAACATAATCCTTTAATTACTTACCTGAGTTTAGGATGACATACAGTAGGGTGCAGGTTGTACAAATTATGTTATTGTTCTTTAAATGCATTTTCATTGGTTCTTTAAATTATTGTAAAAGCAAGTTAAGCGAGGAAATTTGGTACCTTTTTATTTGATCATTCATTTATTGGCATCACGAAAGTGTTGCCATAACACAATTTAAAAGCTGCAAAGAAGCAAAAAAAGTAACATTTTACATTTCATTAACAATTCTGTATTCATGTAAACTAGCATTCATCTATATGGTTTGTAGGTAAATATTTTAAAAATGCTGTGAAAAACTACTTAATTATAACCATTTTTTATAATTCACAATTTTTTTATAAGTACTTTTAAGACTATTTTAAAAAGTATACCGAAATTTATTCCAGCTGAGCTTAGCCGTAATCTTATTTTTCTTTTCATTTTAAAGTTTCGTAGCCTTCCAGCTATAAGTAATTAGAAAACTTACTTAAAGAATTAGTGAAAGAAGAATAAAAATTAATACCAGAAAATAAAGTAATACACTAAACACAAATTAATTGAACAACGCTTACTACAGGATAATAGGAAGAAATATATAAAATAGCGATAGGGATGTTGGATAAGTACAAGAAATGAAAATATCAATTCCACCCTTGAACAGCAAACCAGATGTAAATGTTAAAAGCTACTACACATTCACTGACTAAGATGCAAAGCCAAAGATAAAAAGCAGAACAAAATTATATTTTTGTTCAATTTTCTCATGGATTTACTTTTTCAGATAAAAAATAATATTATTTTTAGGATTAAAGTTTTTAAGCTTCGATATAAAGCTAAACTTTTTGCTCTTTCATTTTACTATTTCTTTTATTTTGACTGACCTACCGACCATTCAAACAGTCAGCTGACTGGTTCGTTGGCTGCCTAAGAGCACTACTAAAAGAAAGAATAAATTGAAAAAAAAAAACATAAAAGAAGTAGGAATGAAAAAGCAAGCGGTGTGTTAAAAAGTGATACTACAATAACAGCAACAATAAAAGCAACAGCAAGAGCAAAATGCTCTAAAATTTTCTATTCAGGTGCAAAACAAAATATTGCATATACAAAGGTGCTTAAGTACTTTGTTGATACAGATGAAAAGATAATATTGCAACTGTGGATTCATATTCACTGTACTAAAGTTATTTAAATAAGGAAAATCAAATTCAGTGTAACAATAATGTGAACGAATTTTAACTACTTAATTTGAGTAGCGGGCCTAGTACACTACCTTGAGGTACTCATGCACTTATTTTCCCATCTCTTTAAAGCTGATCCTTTGAGCTTACTTTGAACGTTCTATCTGATAAATAGCTTCTTAGAAGCTTGTGGATGTTTTTAGGAAGAACCCGAGCTTCTTTGGTGAGTAGCCCATCATGGTAGACTTTATCAAATTCTTGGGAAAAGTCTATAAATAAAGCTGACAATATTGCTTCCTTTGAATAAGGGTAACGATTCTATAGACTTGTTCAATAGTACTATGCCTTGGTCGAAAACCAAACTGATGATGACAAGGTACACTCGAGACGAATAGTTTTTTAAATAATTTTGTCAATACTACGAGTAGGCTAATGGGCCTGTAGATCTTCTAAGATCGTGGGAAAAAGCAAACGCGCAATTTTAATATACGATCAGGCCCGGGTGATTTCCTCATATCCGTATTTTTAATTGTCAATTTGAAAGAAGATAAACGATTTCTTTGCAGTTGTTTCAGTTTGCAGGCCTGTTCGCAATTTTCTTTCTTTAGGGATGTTAATCTCTTGTACAGCTCTTTTGTTTGATTTTTGGCAAAATCAGTCACATTTGAAGATATGATAGAAGCGGAGTTTAGCTTTTTCTCTTCTTTAAGTCGTTCTTGTTTTTTTTTATCTTTTTTTTGATCAATTCTTTCTAGCTTTTTGTTGTATTTCTTGTCTGCATATGGAATAATCTTTTCACGTTCCGTCCACTGATCCAATAAAACCTCTCTGTCTACGTCTACTTTGCACATAGCAAGTGCATCATTATGGCCGATGTCAAAGACAATACCCAACTGTTCTTGAAATTTTTAGTTACGATTATTTGGATAAAAGGTATTCATGCTTTCTCTTTCTTAAGTATAAGCCATTCAGAATGTTGTTTTTTGAGTTTATCAATATAATAATTCGCAAGCCTAACCCGAATAGTGGCTTTTTTCCGAATGCCTCTACAGTGCTGTGATTTTAAAACTGATTTTTTTCTTGGAGTATGGTAAAATTGATGAAATAAAAACAAATAGAAATGGCAATGAATTAGTTTTCGAATAAATCCATATTCTTGGAAAATATCACCATTTATCTCGGTCTTACTTCAGTTCACAGAAACGCCATTTAGTTATTTTCTGCGTGTTATTTTGCTTTAAAAGCAAATCCGAAATTTATATTAGTATATTTATAAATTCAGCAAGCGACGTGAATGCACATCAAGTATGAATTTATATGAAAAAGTGAAAAACGATTACTACCATTTATTACATCCCACCTGACTCCTATAAAGTTTTTGCTGGAATATGTTCTTTCGGAAAAATCCCCAAACATTCATTTTGTTAAAATGATATTTGAACATGATTTTAAAAATTAAACACATGTTTAAGTCTCATTTTTATTATATATTGTTCAAAGTCATTTCATGCTTCTACACAAGTCGCCTAATACTCTTGGAAATCAATTTGATCAATTTTGTTTTCGCTTAAAATTATTTTATATTTAATTTTTACGGTTTGTTTAATTCAAAAAGAAAAACTTTTGTTGTTTATTAACACGTCTACCGAGAAACTAAAATGTGTTTGTAGGACACGTACTTGCACCTTTAATAGAAAATTATCCAATTGAATTCTTGAATACATAACAAATACTTTTCAATTGGATGAGTTAAAGAAGAGAACTTAGTTCATTTATAATAATTTTTAAATTAATTTTCAAATATTAAATGCTTTGATTATAATTCTGGAAGCTTTATAACATCAAACCAACCTAAACAAGATTTTTGTTTAGAAATTCCTAAAAGAACTTACCAATTCAAAGCACATTTATTCCTCGTTTGAGTTCCATTTAACACATGTGAGTTAGTTCATTAGAATTTTATAATCAAATAATTTTTATTTATTTTTTTTTAATAAAATTCTCTTTAACACATTAATTATGTTTCGAACCACGCTGTGGCAGCACTAAAGTTGATTAGGAGAACACACGAACTAAAGCTTTTATAAACAAATGCAAAAATCAGACTTAAATGCAATAGAAAATGTATCAGAATTTCAGCGGTTTAATTTTTTAAAAAAACACAAATTGCATGACAAATTTTAATGAAATTTCACCAGTTTGATAAGAATTTTTTCTTCTTTGTGCAGCATACAAAGGTCGTTAACCTGCTTGTTTTTTGAAATGCTCTTTAAAAATGCTTAAGCAGATCAAGGGAGATTTTAAACTTTTAGGTTAACAACAATAAATATGTTAACTTAATCCCTAAATCGTTAATAAATATTTTACAAATAACTTTGTTTTCAATTATTTTGGTATTATATTTTTATTCTTGCTTTTTTATATAATTTTTCCTCATGCAACACGTTCATTTGCTTTTCGAGCAATTGATAAACTAACTAAACGTTTTCTTTCAAGTCCATGAAGCAAGAAATACAGATGACGCAGACGATTGTACAAAATTGAAATCTACTGCGCATGTACGTCACAAGTGGCCAGTATGTGTGTGTGCTATAGCAATAGTATGAGCTTTCTTGTAGAAAACGCGAAAGTTGTAAATATAATGAAAGTATAACAATATAATGAAGCGAAAATGCATTATATTTTATAGAAATGGACTGAGTTCATAATAAAACACTCTTTCCCACCATATTTGTTGTTACCTAAGAATAAAAACCAATAAATAAAACAAGTATTTCAATTTATAATTTTTTTTATTTTTCTTTTTCGAGACCTAGCGCTATCGGCTAAATCTTGATTAAGATATGTTGTGTTATTTCCTGATATGGCAATGTCAGGAATATCTTTTTTTTAATTTGTGACAAATGTAGTCCGCAAGGTTTTCTAGTCCATCATATTGTATGTCATTCAACCCTTGCTCTACTGGTTCTTCAACTTCTGGAGCAATATAAATACTTCCTATTATTGTTCCTGAAAACATTAATTGAACTAATTCTTTAAGTAGCTGCTTACTTACCCATTTCATATTCCAACTTGTTATCATAATCCTCCGGCCTAAAATGTTCCGTGCAGATACGTGCATTTTTCACATTCATTTTATTACCGCGGCAACAAAAACTTATCCATTGCTTTAAAACACAAACATTTAATGGAAAAGTAAAAAAATATTTGTTTACAATTATTTAAACTGCTACTCTTGCAATCTTTTACTGCACACTTCATTTTATTTAATAATTTTATTATTCACACTTTATTATTCCCGCTTCACTTGCAAACACGGTTAACGTCTCACACAACAGCTGAGCACAAAAGGCAAATACAACAATTATAACGGACCTGCGCAATGCGGAATCCGTATTATTAGAATCATGTTTCAAGTCTGCATCGTGAAATTTTCCTGCATTTGACACACGAAACCGTGGTAAGTTTTTGCGCTTCACACAATACAGCTGTGATCCTTTTGGATGAATAATAAATAATCCTAAATTTCTATACATCCAAACAAAAGTGCCGTTGTGTATTTTATTCTCAAAACACAAGTTCTCTCTTCGTATTTTATTGTTGTATGGGGAATAGTAGTGGTGAATATAATTTGTAATAGAATTTCGTATTTAGGTTATCGGCTCAGAGAAATTACAATTTTGAGAACGAGATAGCTGTTGGTTCGTAAGAGAATGAGAAATTTTAAACTGCCCTTGCAGGCAATGTTGGATAGGAAGCACTCCGATGTTTGTAAAAGCAACAAGTGTTTATTTATTCGTGGTAAAGAACGAGTTGTCTGGTGTTGAGTTTTTTTATTTTTGTTGTTTCCTTTTACATGGGGCTCACATATTAAAATTACATGGTTTTACCCATTTTCCCAATATTTTTGATTTTTTATGCCGATCAATTTAAAATCTTCCATTCGTTTAGGAATATTTCCATCCGCTTGCATAACGAATCTCTCAGTTTTCTAGTTTAATCTTCTATAATAGTTTTTACAATCTTGGGAGTTACAAAATAATAAGAGCTTGCTAATTAAAGAATTTTAAAACTATTTTAACCGACACTCTGAAAGTTGCTGGAAGTAAATTAATTCCTAACACTATCCATCTTGAAAATTCTTATTGCTAAACTGAACTCGGTCTGAAATTAAAGATAATTTCAATCAATGTTGTAATAGTAAAACAATGTTTTCTGTTACTAAATAATTTTGCTTTGTTGGGAGAATAATTCTTATAATTTACACTGTTCGATTTGCATAATATAACAGCATGATGTATTAATTTATAATTAAACTCAATCAACAAAGTATTGCTCAAGTGAATTTAAGATACAAAATTAAAGTTAATTCCACTAACAAATTCATAACAATTTATTTAAACATAAATATTTCGCCAGCGACAGAATCACAAACTTTACTAATGCTACTTATGTAGGTATCACATTAATACTTAGAGTAAATCAGAAAAAACCAAAAAGCAAACCCTTGAACAAAAAAGATTAATAAAAATACAAAGAGGCATTGAGAAGTATATAGAAGGAGATAAAAAATAAAAGCCATGAGTAAAATCTAAATTGTGAAAATCGATACTGTTCTTCTTATAAAAGAACCGTTTTTTTCTGTAGCAATACAGTGAAACGTCGTCAGAAATGAAAATGGGGTAAAACAAATCTTAATGGAGTTTTCCAATAAGTCTTTGGTATAAACGAATGAAGTCTGTATAATTTATATATTCCATTCAAAGTAGACTTCTGAACTGGAGACGGTTTTTGTTAAGAACGATATAACCTTCAGTATCCTATCCAGTATTCATGATAACTATTTTACTAGAACTTGATGTCCAACTTAGAACTACCAACTTAAGAACTACCAAAATGGTCGAACTACATATCGCGACATTGTTTTTAAATTTTAAAAGGTCTATATTTAGGGACATGGCAAAATATTTTTTTTTTTGGAAACGCCTTCAACTAATCTTTAATCTTAGGAGGTGATTGGCCAAAGTTTTTTTTTTTACTAATTTTTGTTCGGTTTATGATAAACCTTTAAAATATCGAGTACTGAGTTTGATAAATAATTCTCATTTTGTCTAAGTATCTTCAAGCATAAGATATAGTATTTCTAGTTTTACAAAAAAATTTAGGTAAAGGTTTCCTGATGAACTGACGTAAGCAGCCACTAAAATGCACATAGAGACTAGCTTATCGCCTTGCAATAGTTTTGCGAGTTTATTGCTCATTTATTGCTTGGGAAAGATGAGCGACTTAAGTATAATTTAAATTCCTAAATAATATTTAAAAATTAATTTTATGTGGGGATTACGAAAGTAAGCATGATATATAAGGCACCAAATAACAGCTATTAGGGACCCTGCTTTTATATAATAAAAAAAAAACTCATTTATACGAAAAAAATAAGTGTTTTGTAAAAAGGCCTTGAATCTGAATTTTTTGTAATTTATTTATTTTTCAACTAAATTTTTATAGAACTATTTTTTGTGTAGTATTTTGTAGATCCTTTCGGTGTGAGGTCGTCAATAACGATTTCCAAAAATTCACTGCCAAAATGGCACTTGCACATTTATATTTGTGATAATGCAACGCTTTAATACGATTAATATCAACAATCTTAGCCGATTTTGATAACCGTTTCCGGATGTAGTCGCTTTTATAGATCTTGCGTAGTAGAAAAAATATTCTCGTGGCAATCAATACACTTTTTAGAAAGAGCTATCTGCCGTCTGCCGTTTGTCAGTTTTAGTCCTCCAAATAGTTTATCACAAATAAAGCATCATGACAGACATCTAGCCCTGTCATTGTGAAAGACCATATTGCATTTTTATGTTGTTTTTTTTTTGTACTAGTACTAGGAAAAAAAGTTATGAGGAGCAGGATTGCGCTAGTTTTGGGTGGTACATGAATTAAGGAATCAGTAGGTCTTAATGGTCTTAGCATAATTAGGTGTACGAGATACTTCATTCTATCTGGTCTCCATATTATTTGCACCACGTATATCCAGCTGAAAATGAAATCGAACCCCTATGTGTATGCCGGTATTTAAAACTCTATTCTGGAGCTACTCGACAACGTACAAGAGAAAGCAAAGCTGCTTACCGGTGGTAGCCAGGTAGCAAACTCTATTGGAACACTAGAACGCCGACGCAGTGTGGGTTGTGTTTCATTATTTTATCGTTATCAAAGTGGAATATTCTGTAATAAAATGTTCGCATCTAAATTGACAATTTAAGACAGCTTTTGGAACTGAGGTGGTTGCTTAAACTTCTTATTGTAAAAGGAATTAATAAAGTGAAACTTCCAGCAATATCCTGCATAAATAAAATGAATAAAGGAAAAACAAATTATAAAAATACGTATCTTGTTTACATATTCTCCTTTTTAATGTATTGAAAATTCTGTAATTCCAGTGTGCAAATATATTTAACTCTACGTAGCATAAAAGTTATTTATATTCAATTGACACAAACAATATTTGAGAAGAAGTATAAAGAGAATTTTCAGCCAGATAGTGAACAACGAACTTTTGGTACTAACAAACGCACTCCCAGACAATTTTTACATATTCCTTAGTACAGGTAGGTGTTCTTACATCTGTACAAAGTTTTCTTTAGAAGCAACTGTACCAATACAACTACAGAGCGTTATGTGAATTTACAAATTGTTTAAATGTGTTGGCTGCCATTTAAATTTTAAAAGGTTTATTCGCACATACAAATGACTAAAGGAAATTTTCACAACTAAAATTATTTGGGAAAATTCATTTTCTTTTCTATCTTAAAAACTATAAAACTTTCGCGTTGTTGATTACAAAATTTTTAATAAACTGAGATGCATTTCTCGTTTACAGCTGAGTGCAAACTGCCACCGTCTTGTTGCTCGAACATTTTAGAAAAATACAATTAATTGCATCACACATTTGCTTTTGTGGCAAGAATATATGCTGCTGTATAACCAACATATTTCTAAATGGCAAAACGTCACTGCAATTGAAAAAATGCATTTTTCTTAAATTTGAAAAATATAATCGAAATTCTTTTGAACTTTAAAAATAACAGATACTTAAAATTAAATTTAATTTGCAATAAATTTAGTATTTTGCATAAATATTTCGTAGTTATTTAGAATTGAAAACTTTAATTTAAACAATTTGTTGGTATAGGTAAAAAAAAGGTAAAATTGTAAACATTTGTCGTAATTATGCTGTCGGAAATATTAAATCAAAACAGCACCGTGTGTGATTATTTATATCGAACTACTCTTTTATCAACTGACAATCATATCAATGCGCTTAAAATCGTAAATTAAAAATTCATAACTTTTAGTTATAATATTCATCCTAGTCAACAGTAGCTGCATACAATATAAAAAGCTACAACAGCATTATCATTTCCATTATCATCTTCATTAACATCACTGTAGAGAAAGGATGAAATTGAATCTAAATTCAGTGGTAAAATAGGCAACATACAGCAGTGATTAAAGAATTCGTGTGTTCAATGAACTGAATAAAAGCAAAATGTTTGTAAATGCAACTACACAAATTGTTAATAATACAATTATAAATAGAAACAAAAAAGAAATATGAACGAGAAACTCATAGTAAAACTTGACTTTTGAAAAAGTATCCAAATGTCAAAACGGCCCTATTAATATAATCCATTTTCATTGTGGCCTTTTTCTAGATATTTATATTCAAATTGATGCAAAACGATATTGAATTGACCCCAAATGGTATAAAGAGATCACTTTCTTGAAATAATTTGTTCATGCAAAAACCACAAAAAACAATTCTTCGCTCCCCGATAAGCACATGTGCTATTTTTCTCTTTTCCCTTGAATCTTTAGAATCATTATTCATTTATTGCTTACATGACCAAAATCTTACTATAATAATATTATTTGGTACCTTGGATTAAGAACGCGTTCCCGCTAGGGTCAAGGTGTCAGTATTTTCAGTCTTCAGTGTCCACCGAACAGCAACAGGTCTCCCGGAAAAGAGCTGGAATAAGCAATTCGTTTGACTCGTGACCTCACCGACGTTGTAGTGTAGTTGGTTCTATATTTTTTCTCTTACACCTTTACAACTAACACAACAACCTTGCACATACTTTTGAAAAGTTTTCGGATCTTCTTATCAAAAGTGTTTGAAACGCCTGGTAAATATGTTGGAAAATATTTTCTTACTATTGCTATATTTTGTAAAAGTATTTAATATATATATATTAGAAATACAGAGACGCTGCAAAATTCGTCAAAGAGGATTTTAACGACAGAATGCATCGAAAACGAAAATGTAAACAGCTGATTGGGTAATGTTTAGTTAATAATGGGATTTTCTTTTCTAGAAAAAAGGTAACATTTTTTCCCTATTGTTATAATTGTAATATGTTAACGCCCTAAAAGGAACATAAATGGTAGTGTGTTTCTTTTTTTTTAATTTTGCCCTAAAGTCGCATGAATTCTTTACCATGGCAATATTTTATTTAAGATACGAAAACGCAATGAGAGATAAACTTATATTTACATATTTCATGCTGATATAACAGACAATCTTTCTTTACTTGAATTGAAAATTGAAAAAATACCCTTCTGAGATGTTTCAAATTTCAGCGGCAGCATCCAAAATATTATTCCTCCCTTGTTCGCGTTTAGAACCACAATGCCGAATGGAGATGAAAAATATGTAAAGATAATTTATCCCTACGCTACTACTTCAATACAATGCTCACGTAGTTTTTAATCCTTCAAAAGTTTACAAGCAACTCTGCCTTGAAATAACTCATGGGTCCATGCGAAGGAAAATTCATACTTCTTAATTGCAACCTTTAAGCATATTTGTTTTTTCGCGCACTTGCAACACATGTGACTTACTTCTGTTCTTTTTTAACTTCAATAAGTTTAAATCTTTATTTGCAAAGGCATCTTATTTCTTCTGCTGCAATTTAAAACTATTTTAAACCACGTTCTGACCGTTTTTAGGGAAATTAAGGTTTCTATAAAAACAACACGTATTTAGTTAAAAGAACCAAAAAAAAAATCTGCCTGTTACTAAATAAACAGAAGAATCGAGCTGAAATATGGCATTCAAATTACCATTCGGCATCACAACAAACTACAAACATGCACGTACGACTACGAGGCTGTTACGTGTGTAAATTTCAAATTTTCGCACTAGAATGTGTGAACCTGACTGCATAGAAGCTCTGTTTTGGGTATAAAATATACAGGGTCGTGTAAATAGATGTTTTGTTTTGGTAGGTTTACTCCTCGTGAAACAAAATTTTCCATTTGATATTTAAATAAAGAGGGAAAGCGAGTTCGGTATCTTTCAAAGTGGATGTTTTTATTGGAAAGAAATTTAACCACAAATAATTGTGTGTCGTAATTGTTGACATTTATTTATACTTCAAATTAAAATATTAATTTACATTTTTTCTTAAAAAAGAGTGTTCTTTGTTGAACCACCCGTTAAGTGTGAATGTGTTTTTCTCATAATAAAAATGTCATCATTCTCTGTTTCATTGTGTTTCGACTATGGAAAGGTGAGCATGTATTTTTGTACTTGTGTTTAGGGTTAACTTTTATATTATTCACAATACAAAGCAATAAAATTGCACACACGTTCATGCTTTCGGTCTGGTTGTGTCAAGTCTTAACTCTTCAACACTTCAAACTATCGGAACAACAAACAAACAAAAGAGTAATGGAAAAAAGTGTTAAACAAGTTTTTGGTTTTTTTACTTTCAGGTTCGGTTCTGCCCAATAATTTGCTTTGTTAAAACATGTTTCTTCCACAACGTGACGCAATACATGCGCCTGTGTGAGCGTAATTCAAGTTTGTGTACATTCCAACAAACACAAAAAAACGTAAAAGTATATTAATCAGGAAAGAAAACAAAACATCACTACTTCTATATTAAAGACGTTTTAATTTTAAAGAAATACTGAAGTATTCTAAACTTAAGAAAAATTAAAAATTTCCATTTAACAAGTTCGTATTTCAGCTAATGGCCTACTAAAGCCATTAGCCGAAATACTCACTATTGCTTGTATATTATTAATTTGTACATATATAAAATACTGGTTTCGGAGTGCTTCGCTACTCCTATTGCTAATTCAATTACAAACATAAATATTTAGAAGAATTTACGTCTCTAGCAGCTTATATGTCTTCAGGATTTTTCCTGAACAAGTACATGGTGTTACAATTACCCAACACCAAAACTCAGTGGTTTTAGAGTTGCAGTTCTTAAGGAAACTTGGGATAAAGTGTCTCAAAGTCACCACTATTGTCACTATTCTTAGTAGCTTTTTGGTGATATTGTCAACGATGTGTCTAAACTTTACACCTTTTGAAACAAAGGAAATGAAAGTGTTTAAAGTATGTTTACTGACTTATTTTCCTTTCGATATTACTTATTTTCCTTTCGATATTCTAATGAAAAGTTGCAAAAGTGTTGACTAAAATTGTAAAAATATACTTGTCAATTTCAAGTGTCTCCGTATGGTCTCATAACTATCTAGTCAATAGTTCCAAGATAGATACTCAATGACAATCATATGTTAAATGTCTGCAGAAAAAGCACTACCTCGAGTATAATAGGTCTGTATAACTGGTGACAACATCAATAGTAATATTTCAGTTTTAATATTAGCACTTCCTATAGAGCTACTTTAAGCTAAAAAATAAAAAACATGCAATGTTTGTTGGCGTAGCTGAGTCTGGCACAAAAGGTTTATGTATAAGTTAATGAACCTATTAAGTTAATTTTAAAAATTATAGTGTTGAGTTTCGTTATCCACTGTATCGCTTAGTTGCTAAGCCCGATTTTGCAAGTAATATTAAAAAAAAAACACAGTTGGTATGTGACCTAACTGTTTAACATATTATTAAGTACGCGTAATAAATATTTTTACATTTCTCTTCTCTTTTACACTATTCATATGGAGATCTTACTTAATCCATTGATAGAGACCAAAAACACATTCATTCAGTTTTTGATCTTACAAGCAAACAGCTAAGAATTTTGTCAATGAAAAATTGGAACATAAAAAATAAGAGAAACTATTATTTAATTAGAAAAACACTTTATAAAACTTCTACATAGTAGAAAATTAAGAAACAACTAGTTCGAACTATTCATAAAAATTTTACATAGTAAAAAATCGGTATTAAAAGACTACTGAGAAATTTATAAACTAATAATACTTTTAAACAATTCCATTCAGTGGAAACCAAATTACAAATTAATTAAAAGATTATAAATCTGAGACCAAATAAAGAAATTAAAACAAAGGTGCAGATATTAAAAACTATTGTTATAAACACAATATTTAAACGAGTTATTAAACAAATTTTCTTCCTAATTGAAGTATTTGAACTAAAGTATTACTAAAACAAAAATTTTAAATAACTATGTTGCTTTGAACACTTGAATCTTTAAAAATAAATTGTTGCGCTATTGCTCTTAATATAATCATATTTAAATGTTAACATAAGAAAAGAAACTATTTGAAGCTTGTTAATCTTAAGTTAAGAGAATAAACTCATTAATCGAAAATCTTATATTGAAATTGGACTAAATTTGATTTTATTTCAAGTCAATAAATAAATTTATGAGAAACTTTAACAACTACAAAATTATTTGGAAAATAATAAATTTATAAATTCAATTCATACGAGGTTATTTGAGGAAAGCAATGAATAAAATTAACTGGCGCCCAACAAGGTAAACCCATGGTTGACAATACAAAAGAATAAACGGTGAATTATCGGTGAATTATCGAGGAGTTTTGGCAACAAAAAGTTGAAGCAGCTGAAAAACTTTCTCGAACTTCCAGGAAAAACGTGAGAGCCGACAGACAAGTATAAAAAAGCCTAAGTAATATTTATTTTTATGAAATTTTTTAATTGTGTTAAGTGCACTAACAACTATTATATATCGACAAATAATTATTGATATAAAATTTATAAATATTAGCATATTTTCAAAAAATTGAGTAAAATTAATGTCTTAATGTTATGAGTGTTGATAGTCTAATCGATTGTCTAAGCGAATTGAGTATTAGTCAAGTACAAAGTGAGAAAATGGATCCCGAGATAGTACAATCACTAATTACTGCTGCTGTTAGGGAAGCTACCGAACATACTCGCCGAGAGTTTCAGGCTACTGTAGATGACCTTACGAATAGGTTGAGAGCATTAGAAATACCCCTGGTTGTAGAAGAGCATAGACAGATTGATATAGTTGAGGGCGTTGAATGCAACGAATCTTTAGATGTTGTAAAATCCATACCAGAGTTTGATGGTGAAGCCTCTAAATATATTTCATGGCGTCAAGCAGCTATCACTGCTCATAAATTATATGAGAGATTCGTTGGAAGCTCAAAATATTATCAAGCTGTCGCCATATTGCGTAATAAAATAACTGGCAATGCTGATACAATTTTAAGTTCCTACAACACAGTGCTTAATTTTTATGCGATTTTATAAAGGTTAGATTTTGCTTATGCAGATAAGAGATCAATTTTTACTCTCGAACAAGAGCTTTCTAACCTTGCTCAAGGATCCAAGAGTATTCTTGACTTCTATAACGAGGTGGAGAAAAAACTAAACTTGATAATTAATAAGACTATGTTTACCTATGAGGAAGACTCAAATTTAATAGAATCACTAAATAGGAAGTACCGTCAGGATGCCCTACGCGTGTTTGTTTCTGGTTTAAGAAAGCCTTTGTGTGATATACTTTTTTCATGCAAACCTACAGACATGTCTATAGCATTGACATTAGCTCAAGAGATGGAAACAAATCGGAGCAGATACATTTTCGCCAAAGCTTTTAATCTAGGTTCAATCAGACCAAGCCCTAACAACTACTTTATTCCAAACCAAAATACCTTGAGGTACCCCTACTATAATTCGACAGTTCAAACGACCCAATTTAGAGCTCAACCACGACAAATGTTAGGTATGCCAAATTATCAGAACAGTAACGTTGCTCCTTATACCGCTCGTTGGCAAAATTCCACAAATTTCAACCCACCGCAGATTGCTGCTAGACAAATTCAAAACCTTGAGTCCACCCAGAGTGCCCAACCTTTCGACACGGACGTAAGCATGAGAACTATTGCTACTAATAAGAATAATTCTTATGGACCAAGAAATCCAATGGGTTCTGCCCGTACTTTTAACAATGTGCAACGTATTCACCACATGACAAGTAATCAAGATAATACCTGTTGTGAAGAATATAATAATGGCTTTTCAGAAAACCTACAGGAAAATATTCCAGAGGATTGTGAGGAAGATCAGGTCCATTTTTTAGACATAGGTCCGCCTTACCCTACGTGCAAAGGGAATTCAAAGGCCGAAAATTAAAGTTTCTGGTAGACACTGGGTCATCAAAAAACTACATTAAATATCTGGATATTCTGCCTAATGTAATTACCGTTAAAACTCCAATCTTAGTAAAGTCTATTCATGGAGAAAATTTCGTTAACCGTAAAGCTCCAGTAATGTTGTTCAATAAGGTCACTAATTTTTTTATACTTCCAAAGCTTACAGCGTTTGATGGTATCGTAGGTTTTGATCACCTCAACGAGATTAATGCTCGTTTGGATACGGGAAATGGGGTGTTGAAATATGATGGTGGGTAAGAAAAGTTGAAGTTCCTTTATTGCAACGATATCAATCAATGTACAGTAGAGCTTGATAGTATTCCGAAAGATTTTTTAGACAAATTCTTGATATTATTAGAGAAGTATAAGGGTGTTTTTGCAAGCCCTAACGAAATATTACCTTATAATACTAAAGTTGTAGCAACCATAAAAACTAGGGATGAAGAACCAGTTTATTCTAGATATTATCAATATCCTATGTCAATGATCGAATTTGTTAATCAGGAAATAGAAAATCTATTGGCAAACAAAATCATTAGACCATCTCGATCACCGTACAATAATCCCGTCTGGGTGGTTGAAAAGAAAGGTCTAGACGAGAATGGAAAACCAAGAAAGCGTTTAGTAATAGATTTTCGGAAACTAAACTCAAAGACTGTGAGTGACAAGTATCCAATACCCGAAACTTCGACTATTCTGGCAAATCTTGGTAAGGCCAGATATTTCACTACGTTAGATCTGAAATCCGGTTTTTACCAGATTAATTTGAGGGAAAAGGATAGGGAAAAAACTGCCTTTAGTATAAGCAATGGCAAGTTCGAATTTTGTAGGCTCCCGTTTGGTTTGAAAAATGCACCCAGTATTTTCCAGCGCGCTATAGACGATATATTGCGCGAGGAGATAGGTAAATGTTGTCACGTTTATATCGATGATATCATCATATTTTCTGATTCAGAGCAGAATCATATTGATGATATAGAAAGAATTTTCCTAAAACTCTACAACGCTAACATGAGGGTATCAATAGAGAAGTCGCAATTTTTTAAAACATCCGTAGAATTTCTCGGTTTTACAGTTTCTATTTCTGGCATTAGGACTTGTCCCGATAAGGTTAGTACAATAGTAAATTACCCTGAACCGACATCTCTACGTGAGTTGCGTTCCTTTCTTGGTTTATCAGGGTACTACAGGAGATTTGTAAAGGAGTACGCGGTCATTGCGAAACCGTTGACCAAGTACCTTAGAGGTGAAAACGGTAATATTGGGACAAGACAGTCGAAAAATGTAAGGATAACTTTGGATGATGAAGCCAAAACAGCCTTTAATAAAATAAAGAAAATCCTAGCATCAGAAGAAGTCTTATTGCTCTATCCTGATTTCGATAAGCCATTTGATTTAACAACCGATGCCTCTTCATTTGCTATTGGCGCAGTTTTATCTCAAGGCGGTCGGCCAATTACCATGATTTCAAGAACTCTATCCCCAACAGAGGAAAACTATGCAGTAAATGAGAAGGAGTTACTTGCAATTGTATGGGCCTTGAAAAGTCTGCGGAATTATCTATATGGTGTCAATAAATTAAACATATTTACAGATCACCAACCGTTAATATTTGCGATTTCCGAAAGAAACCCCAACGCAAAGCTAAAGAGATGGAAGTCGTGTATTGAAGAATACGTGCCGACCTTCCATTATAAACCAGGTAAAGATAACGTGGTTGCCGATGCACTATCTAGGCAATATAACAATATGATTTTCCATTTTTCCTCAAACTCATCCTTGGACGTTCAGAACAGTGAAGAGTCATATACGGAAGTTATTTCGACTGTTCAAAATCCACTGAATTGCTTTCGTAACCAAATTATTCTCACCAATATTGAAAACGCTTGCAACAGCTTCAGGGAGATAGTCAATCCCAATGTTGTTAACGCCATTTTTTGTGACTTGCATATCCTGTCCCAAATCCAGCATTTCATAGTAACGACTTTCCCATCTGTAAAATTTTTACATACTAATAAGTTTGTATCTGACATATTTAACGGTGATGATCAATTAGAAATCTTAAATAATGAACACAATAGAGCCCATTGTGCATTGACCGAAAATATTAAACAAATTTTAGAAGACTATTATTTCCCAAACATTCGTAAAAAACTAAAAGAAATTATCCGAAATTGTAAGATATGTAATCAAGCAAAGTATAATAGGCATCCGAAGAAGCAGGTGATAGCCGAAACACCCATTCCTTGTCACACGGGTGAAATATTGCACATAGACATTTTCTCTACAGACGGAAAATCCTTTTTGACATGTGTTGACAAGTTTTCAAAATTTGCAATAGTAAAACCCATTGCGTCAAAATCAATAGTAGATGTTAAACCTGCTCTCCAGGAAATTCTAAATATCTTTAGTAACACGAAGACGGTAGTGTGTGATAACGAGAGATCCTTGAATTCGATATCAGTGAAGGCTTTTGTAAGAAATTTCTATGGAGCTGAAATTGTTGCGGTTCCTCCATTACATAGTACTTCGAATGGCCAAGTTGAGAAATTCCATAGCACACTGTCCGAAATAGCTAGGTGTGTTAAGTTAGAATACTCCGTAGATGATACCACTGATCTGGTTCTATTAGCAGTCTCAAAATACAACCACACCATACACTCTGTTGTCAATCACAGGCCTATAGACATATTTAGCTCCGTACCAGTCGAATTGGGTACTTTTGTGAGGAACAAACTAATTAGTAAACAGAAAAGAGATTTAGAGTTCCATAATGAAAAAAGATGCTCACGTACTTTCAAGCCTGGACAAAAGGTTTTCGTTAAAGTCAACAAAAGATTAGGGAACAAATTTAGTAAAATTTACATTGAGAAACAAGGTGAAAAGGATCTGGGATCATCAGTTCAGATTGACAACAAAATTGTCCACAAGGACAATATCCGCTAGATATTAATGTTTTTCTTACATCTTATACAGACAATAAAGTTAGATCTTCGATTTGACTATGCAAGAAAGTAAGTCTTGTCACTAATAAATTACTTCATGAAAAGAAAACAACATAGATTTAAATATTATATATTAGCGATAAAATTTATTGTAAAAAAATATAAATAAACATTTGTTTTACATTGCTTTATTTGAAAGAAATAAAAAACCTATTTACGCAAAAAAAAATATAAAAGAAATTTATGAAAATTGTAAATATGTTATTTATAAATTGTGAATATTTTGCAATAAATGTATTTTTTTATATCTCGTTAGTCGGGGACGACTACCTTTAAACGGGGGGAGAAGTTAATGAACCTATTAAGTTAATTTTAAAAATTATAGTGTTGAGTTTCGTTATCCACTGTATCGCTTAGTTGCTAAGCCCGATTTTGCAAGTAATATTAAAAAAAAAAACACAGTTGGTATGTGACCTAACTGTTTAACATATTATTAAGTACGCGTAATAAATATTTTTACATTTCTCTTCTCTTTTACACTATTCATATGGAGATCTTACTTAATCCATTGATAGAGACCAAAAACACATTCATTCAGTTTTTGATCTTACAAGCAAACAGCTAAGAATTTTGTCAATGAAAAATTGGAACATAAAAAATAAGAGAAACTATTATTTAATTAGAAAAACACTTTATAAAACTTCTACATAGTAGAAAATTAAGAAACAACTAGTTCGAACTATTCATAAAAATTTTACATAGTAAAAAATCGGTATTAAAAGACTACTGAGAAATTTATAAACTAATAATACTTTTAAACAACTCCATTCAGTGGAAACCAAATTACAAATTAATTAAAAGATTATAAATCTGAGACCAAATAAAGAAATTAAAACAAAGGTGCAGATATTAAAAACTATTGTTATAAACACAATATTTAAACGAGTTATTAAACAAATTTTCTTCCTAATTGAAGTATTTGAACTAAAGTATTACTAAAACAAAAATTTTAAATAACTATGTTGCTTTGAACACTTGAATCTTTAAAAATAAATTGTTGCGCTATTGCTCTTAATATAATCATATTTAAATGTTAACATAAGAAAAGAAACTATTTGAAGCTTGTTAATCTTAAGTTAAGAGAATAAACTCATTAATCGAAAATCTTATATTGAAATTGGACTAAATTTGATTTTATTTCAAGTCAATAAATAAATTTATGAGAAACTTTATCAACTACAAAATTATTTGGAAAATAATAAATTTATAAATTCAATTCATACGAGGTTATTTGAGGAAAGCAATGAATAAAATTAACTTATATATATGATTTCTGTGTTTTATTCGTTTTATAATTTTCTGATCCACATTAGACGAATGTAGAGTAGTCGTATTCTGAACAGTAGGCAAATATTAGTTACTTTGCCAAATGGTTAATTTCGAGCGAAATCAGCTACTACGAGAGTTTTTTTGAAATTACTAATAGATTCCAAACCAATTTTTGATTGACTAATTCTCTTAAAATTTCCTTTCCAGAGGAAATTTGAACAGAACAAAATAAGTTTTTAATAAGAAGCATACATATCACATACATGCGAATAACATTTGCAGCTATCCTGATTTTGATCTTACTTTTTTTCGGATTCAATAGAAATATTCGTATTTCTTCGGCTTATTGTTATATGTTTATGTTAACTTATTCTAGTTTTCGCTTTAGAGAGTGTGAGGGAAAGGCTGTTTTACTTTTAAGTAAAATACAGTAAAATGTTCGAATATAATACTCTAATTGTTCTATTATACACTGACCTCAATTGTCCAAACATGCGTCTGTTTAATTATTTTCCTTTTCGTTGCTTTAATCAATATAGTTTTGCAGTCTGACAACAGTTGATCATTAAATACTTTCATAAATTTAACAAAAATGACACACATGCACATGCATTCGTCCAGTAAATCGGAAAATTCGTTTAATTTATTTGTTTAAGGCTTTGTAAATACTTATCCACCCTCTTCTAGTTATCGCAGATACATTTCCGCTAAAGGCAACGAAACTTTGACAAGAAGAAGTACGAATATTCGTTTATGTGAAAATGTAAAATATTTTGACCCTTAATTAATTTGTTATTATATGACGCATAAAATAACTGGCTAATTCCTGTCAACAAGAGTGAAATTTTTCTAAAATTTAATGCTTTACTACGATTAGACACTTTATAACCATCCCCTAGATGCTTGTACGTTTTTATTTTATTGTTGTTGTGAACATGTCTTTGTAGTTGTCGAAAATGTTAGGAAAATCCTCCCTCCATTTATAGCACGTGTTGTTTGATAACAAAAGTCACTCCCATGCATTTCATAAGCAAGAATGCGAGGATGTGTTACAATTCTACAAAAATTATTTTTATTTAGTTGCTTATTTGAGGATAAAGCATTTCGTACTTGCCTTTGGTTATAACTAGAGATTTGTTGTTCTTATTGCGTTTTAAGACGTTTTATATATTTACTAGACTGCTTGCTTGTCTCCTTATTGTGGTGGTAAAATATACTCATCACTTTACGTTATTAAAGTGATGCTCTAAGAACTGAAAAAATTGATTAACAAAAAATGTTGACAAAAATGTGAAATTAAATCATGTAAATATTTTAAGAGAAAATATGCATCTGGGAATAAAATATGTCTAAAAAAAGTGCGTCTATAGTAAAAGTATTTCAAAAATGTCAACACACATGGCAGAAATATTTTTACAATTATATCGTTTCTTTTATATAGGTATAAGTTGACCCAAGTATAGTTGTTTTAGTTTTTATTTAGTAATAGAAAATGCATTTTAAAATAATCATTAACGTACACGAAACCCATACATATGCATACAAAACACTGCATGTTACACTCGAATATATCGATCAATTTATTTGCTGACCGTGTCACATAAAAAACGCGTAAACCAATAAATAAAAAATAACTTTGTTTTATTGCATAAAAGCATTAAATTGAAATTTGTATTGTTGGAATTCCTGATTTTGTATGAGAAAAGAAAAATGTTGCATTTTAAAACTGAAAAACAAAAAAATCACGAAACTCTGCAATAAAATCTATTAGAAAGAGAAATTTTATAAAAATAAATGAATATCAGTGGATACGAAACAAATTTGATTGCACATTTTTATTGATAAATGGAAAACACAATTTTTGCCAGTTTTAGAAATATTTTAAATTTCATAGAAACTCGCAAAGGTCTGTTGGTAGTGGTTTTTAAAAATGTAGATGGTTAGAGGTTTTTGATGAGAGGCACATAATAAAGCAACACAAAGACTCTAGACTGATTTAATTCATTTTTATGCAGTTCGCAAGCGGCTTCTATTATTATACCATGTATTATTTGTTTGTGAACAGTCAGTTTTATTGTATTGAAATATCAAAAAATTAGAGACGTTAAACACCCCAGTTATTGTGTTCATACAAAGTTTCAATAATGTTATAATATCCTTAATAAAGTTAGAATATAATTTGTAATTGTGCTGTAGTTAAAAGTTAAATACAAAAACAAGAACACTATTTTGGCTTAAACTGTAATTCAAAATCCATTATTGGAACCCGTTAAGGCTTAGAGAATGCAAATTATGGCATCTCTGTTTTAATTTAGTTATAAATATTATAAATACATCAGACAGAAACTCAGCATTAGTTTCTGAATGTTTCATTTTCGGTATAAAATTATTCAATTCTAAAAAAAAAACAAAAGACTAAATCACATCACCGACTGAATTTGTCCCATTTAGCTTAAAATCGAGTAAGAAAAATATAAATATTAATACTCAACGTAGGGGAAAAGCATTTTTGTTGTTCAGTTTTTCCTAAACCTCCTCTTTTTTATTATAAAAATTTTTTGTTGAAAGTCAAAACAAAAATCTTCTTTATATTCAGTCATAACAAAACAACTTTCGTATTCGAATGCTCTGGTTTCTCTTTGTAAATAAATATTCATACTCATATTCTAACAAATTTCTCTACAAATATGATGATTCCAAAACAAGTTTGTAGGTTCTACCAAGAGTTCAGCATGTTTATGACAAATAAGATTTACAAATTTCTAAAGCCATTAAAATAGATTTAGCAGGATTAAGTTAAAATGAACAAGAGAATGCATTATATTTTTTAAAAACCTGCACAAGATGACATTTGAATTATGACTGACTATTAGTGTATTTATAATGATTGTGCTATTTTAGACCTGCTCCAGCAAATAATTTTTGTTAAAAATAAATTCACATATATTTAAAGTAAAAGTTAAATTCAGAATTTCTTAGTTGATCACACATGATTTCAACTTCCTTTTTTAAAGATATTTAAAGAGGTATTTAAAAGTATTTAAACAGGTTGTACTGGGCTTCTGTACTATAAAATATACGGTTTTTAATAAATTCTGAAAACTGTTAGCTAAAAAAGCTCCAAAGCTAATATTGGAGTACTTCTATCAGACCTTAAATTGATTTTAATAAAATATAAATTGTGCATATTTGTGAAATAAATAAGCACTTTTCAATTCTATACTTTTTGTTACTATCGGCTGTATGATGTGAGCGTGAAAGGTATAAAGAAATCGGCTTACCTATTAGTTTTATAGATAAAACAAATTTTAAACTTATTCCTCAACTTCGCAATGTGACATGTAGCTAAAGCCTGAGTTTAACAACGAGAGGGACAAACAATTAAGAAAAGGCTTAAATAAACTTTTTTTAAATAATTTTTGGATTTCTAATAGTAAAATTCACCACTTCTGTCTCATATATGAAAACCTGTAAGAGCAAAACTTAAACCTAATTATAATAGCTAAGGCCAACTTAAAAAGTTTTGCTTGTCCTGTTTGTTTTCATGAAAGAAACGAAGAACATTGGAATAAATTTCTCATTATTTACTTTACAAATTATGAATATCTGCCTTTTTTTTTAAATCATTTTTTAATTACGTTTTTTGTTTTAATAAACTGTGTTAAATGTTCATAAATGCTATTTACGCACAGCATTTAATATCATAAACTGCATTGAATTGCAGCTTTGCCGCTGTTTCACTTGTGAAAGAGAATTAAATAAAGTAGACACAAAAATAGAGGAGTGTTCGAACATAACCCATGTATCCATGTACTGTGTTAAAAAAACTTCCAATAAATTACGAAAATATTAAAATTCAACAAAAGACTTTTTATACGTAATTTTGCCTAGAAATGAGGTCAATTTCAGAAGAAAACCTAGCGCGACACTGTTGCCGGTATTAATTTAGAACCTCCAGTAATATCCGTGTGGCAGATATATGTCAATTAGTGTAGTCGCACTTCACTTCCCGTGAAAAATTGTCTCTAGGACAAAAAGTAACGTTAAGTGACCAGTGATAACAGCACAAAACACATCATTTAGATAATTCAATTTTTTAAACGATGTGGGTTTTAATACATATACGAGTATATATACCTACATATATATTTAAACACATATATAATACACATATTATAACGGAGACCGTTGTTATAGTATCCGACATTGGGCGAGATTCTTTACATCTATTCAGTGACCAGTTACACTGTGTATAAGAGATAACAGTAATCTCCATTTTTGACAAGATCGTGTTAAAGTGACAGGTCGTTTTATGTAAAGTGAAAGAACTCAAATAGATCGCTTCCGTTCCCTCTAGAGATGGCTCCATAAAGACATGTATTTAAATTTGTAGATAGCCACAGTTCTACATGTGCTGGGATATTTAAATAAAACAAATACACAACATCTGCCAATAATTATTTCATATTCACGAACAAACCCAGCCAAATTTGTTTACATGGAAACATATAAAATTTGTTTATTGATTCTTGCTTTTTTATTATGTTTCTGTTTTACATTTGAGTTAGAGAAACACTATTTTCATTAATTATTTAACTGCGATATTTCAAATTGTCTAATGAACCGGCACAATTAAATTTTAACATGTTTTATTTTTTTGCCTGCAAATTATATGTTCTATAATTAAAAATATAATAATTAAATGAAAATTGAACAAGGGAAAATATTTATTTACATAAATTGCGGACACTCGTCACTGGAGCATATATACTCGCAGTTAAAAATTAAGAAGAGCTTAAACCTTGTGAAATAAACTTTTTATTAATAAC
Organism: Phania funesta; assembly: GCA_963932375.1. Taxonomy (NCBI): domain Eukaryota; kingdom Metazoa; phylum Arthropoda; class Insecta; order Diptera; family Tachinidae; genus Phania; species Phania funesta. The sequence goes on along the minus strand of OZ010653.1, from coordinate 81,935,143 downwards.
TGAATACTTACAGTTGCAAATAAATAAATTTAAATTTCCGTTGTTAAAGTTGTTACATGTTTTAAGTGTAATTTTTAATTTTTGTTTTTAAATTACTGAAGTATTCTTTTAGTTTTTGTTTCTTTTTTCTATGTTGACATTCATACATCACGAAAACAATTATACGGTCACTGATTTAAATATTTCTATATGCATGTAAACATACACGCAATATACTTATATGAATACAGTCACATGGCTGTACGTTAATAGTGTAACGTTAGATTAGGTTGGAACTCTATGTACTACGTCTATTTGACACTTTGTTTAAACATGAAATTGTTATCAAAAATTCAAATTTTTGAAAATAAATAAAATTTATTACAAAATTACTTCTAGAGTCGCTTGATTTCTAAACATGCAAATACAAGAACAATATTAACACATTTTCAGCTATCACATGCTAATTTAGTGAGCTAAATTGAATAGTGTGAACACTATTAAATTTCGAAGATTTTTGGCAAAAGCCCGATTTGACATTGACATGACAGCGAGTATATGATAGAAAAAGGTCGTTTTAACCAGGTCTTTTGGGTGAGACTACAAACATAAAATATACGAGTAAAAACATGAAGACAATGAATTTCCTACGTTTCTTCAAATGTACGTTCGACAATCAAAATTTTATATTTTTTACAAAAAACAAACTAAATTCATCTTGTTATAATTTTCCATATTTATTAGGGGAATTATTCAGGGTTCAGGAAGAGGGAGAATATCGTTTTCATGTCCAAGCGATTATAATTCAACATTTATCCGAATCCAAGATTTCTGACACTCGGATTTAGAGGTTGTATAAAGCACATATAATTTTTAAAAGTCTCTTTAACTGTTGAACAATTTCTGCCAGCTTCTGGGTAAATATAATCAAATTCATATACAAAACAGCGTAACTGTTTCACAATATTACTTTCCATATGGGATTAGAAGTTTAAATTGGTTCATTCTGAAGCATTTAGCTTCAACAATGTTGTTGGAATAATACTGTGTTTATTTGTGTTATTTATGCCGCATTTATTGCTTAAAAATTTATAATTTAGTTGTTTGATCTCAATATGTAACTTGTTTTCCATTTTGACTTTTGCTTTCTGCTCGTTTAAATTTAATGAAAGAAATGTTTAGTTAAGCATAAAATTGACATAATTAATTTTATAATGAAAAAATGAAATGTTTTACAATTAAATATGCCGAAATTAAAATAGTTTTACAATGTTCGAAATTTTTTGCTATGTGTTTAATTAAAAATAGTTTTTATTCACAACTCTTAAAGCTCTGTGCATTTTGAATAGAATATAATATTATTTCAACATAAATTGGTTATTTGAAAACATTTTAAACATATTATTGTTGTTGCGATAAACAAGTTATTACTCATATCTCTAATTGATGTCCATCCATTAAAATTGCAATATGGTTGAGTTGAACAAAGAAACTATTTAACCTATGCAAAAATAACATAATAAATTTAACGTAAAATTCTTTTCCTATTTAATCGTAGTATGATAGGGGTGTGTATGGTTTAAGTGGTTAGCATGTTGATTATTAAGCATTCGTTGGCTTTTAGTGTCATTTTTCTTCGTATCATAATATAACGTAACATTTTTCTTCGTATCTATCTTTCTAAGATATAACAAACACGTTTTAAATGTTACCTCTTTACTTTCGTGTATGTCCTCTTACGCCGCTTGGTTTAACATTGAATGCGAAGATATTTTCTTTTATCGCATTTCTTTTATTTAATTTACAAAATTCGTTGTATTGTTTTTTGTTACTTTATGCTTGATTACCTTTAATGTTATTGAATTACTGTATTTCTTTTGCCTTGCTTTCCCATTTAAAATCCATTTAATTTGAGCACGTTTTCCTTTCATTAGCTAAGGATAGTTGCTGAGGCGCTCCGTTATTAGGGGTCATGCAAAAACCAGTTTTCGACTAATTGAAATATTTTTCTTTTGTCACATCAAATTTGCTGTGTGATGAAGTGCAACACCAGAATTTCCTGTGTCTTTCGACTGAGTAGTGTCTATTGCAAACACCTTATATTTATCCCAGCTAGTGATGTAAATTTAATACGAGAGTTTCTCAATAATCCATTTTTTTCGTTAATTTTTCCGTTTGGTTAGAACTAATACTACACTACAGTAACTGTACTCGGTGTATTCTTGTGGTACTCTTGCTAAGTTTCTTAATTTTCTTAAAAAAAATAAAATAATTAATAAAATTAAACCCCAAACCCGGTAGAGAAACCAAATTGTTCCCCTGACAATTCGCTATCGCTGTGTTTCCATCTACTTCTTGTGACCAACCGAAATTAGGGTTTTATAATCTCAACTATTTTTCCTGTTATTATTTTTCTCGTAAGGTATTGTAGAAATTTGAACAACAAATAAGTTCTTTTGCTTTTACACCAACACAATTAATGTGAGTATGAGTGTGTATATGTGTGTGTGTGTTCGCATCACATATTTTATAAACATTTCAGTTCATTTTGTATTTCGTTCCGTAGGAAAAATATTTCGAAGAAATTAATTAAAAGTAAACATTCGGTTTTTGCTATTTTTTATTTTGGAAAAAAAGTATTCCAGACAAAAGAATCATTCCATTACAAACAAAACTGGAGAACAAAAAAAAAATAAAAGAAACTTGTAAAATGTCGTTCATTCCTGAAAAAACCGGTGAGAAAGAAACTTAATTAAGTAAAAAAAACCCCAAATAAACCAAGGAAAAAAACATACGGCAACACAATAGGCTCAAAATTAAATGTAGTTTTACTGAGTAATAAAAAGAATGTGAAAAAGTTTAGCAAAAACGACACACCACGAGTATCTTTCTTTTCAAAGCACACAACAACAATACAAGACACTTATTAAAGTATCTCTCTGTTAATAGGAAGTAAACAGGAAATTTTCTCCTCCATTTATGGTAGTGTATTTATTTTATATTTTCCTTCTTTATTTTTCCATTTTGTTATATTTTCTAAACCAGAAAATCGTTTGGAAGAACGAAACAAGTTTATTTAATAGGCCGTTTAGCTGCTACTCAAGTTTCTGGTAAAGTGTCATTTGCGGTTTTATCTTTTATTTTTGAAGAAACGGAAATGTGGGTAATATTCGAAATACTAGATTTAAACGCAGTTTAAATAAATACGAGTATACGATCATCTGTTCAAGTTAATATTGCGCGAAAATGTTCCAATTATCTCTTTAATTAGGTTTCTGTTATTGAAAAACCAAATAATTTTGGTTCTTTCTGGCACTATGAACATTTTGCTAACGCTCCCAGAAATATTCATTAAACTACTACAAGTTATGCACTTGTACTACAAGTTTTAGACAAGTTAACCAAAAAAGCAAAATGGCAAAACCCGGGTTTTTATAAAACAAAAAACTGGGTTATTAAACCTTCGAAAGTCGCCATTTCAAAAAACGTACCCGAAAACCCCGGTCGAACAGCTTTGTCGATCACTCTAACTGTATATTATATATAAAATTTACAAATGTTACAAACCACAAGATAAACCAGCTACACCTTAACAACGTGATAGTAGCCAAATTTTAAAGAATATATCCGTTTATTCCTTAGAGTGTAAAATACGGAGGTAACTAAATATTTTGCCTTATTTTAATATGTAGAGGTTACTATAAACTCTGCTTTTGTATCAAAAGGCAACTTGTTTATCTAACGTATTTCTATTTCTTTTTCCCCTGTTGGTAATAATGTTGGCGAAAAACAAAAACAAACAAATATAAGGAAATACAAAAGAATGTTGTGTTGGCACTTTCATGTTCATGGTCATCAAACATTTCATAAATTTTAGAATATTTGTGAATATGGTTTGAAGCAAATTCAGGTATTTATTTTAACATGTCTCGTTGTCAATGAAATTAAATTTGATTATGTTTGTGTTCTGCACAATTATCATACAAATCATTTATATTAATTATTAGATTCTGTTGTTCTTAGAAAATATTACAGGAATTCCTCCTATTAGCCGAAACTCTCTGATAATTTCATTATCATTCACTACGCCTAAATTACCATGCTTCGCCAACTCTCACTTGCCATTTCATTTAGCAACCAATTAATGTTCCAAGTATACAACTGTGCGCATGTAGAAATAATTAGTAGATGTAAATGAATGTTTTAGCTGGAGTTTTTGTCAAGATTAAACAATAATGTTATTAAACTGCACTACTCGTAATATGGAATAAGCCAAGCGAAGATTACACCCATAACCATCCATGTGAATTAATACCCACACAAACTCACTACCGTCAGTGCACTCGTATAGTGCTCGTGTGTTTAGAGAGGAAAGCAACAATACGGACCATGATATTCCAAATACATTCACACTTCAGGTACATTGTTTCATTACACTGTAATAAAATTGTAATTATGAAGTGTTTAGAATCGTTTTCTATGGAATATCGAAATTGATTTTAAAATAAATTATTTTTGTCTTGTAATTGAATAACACAATAAGCAACAATACGCAACCTAAATAATATTGATAGTATGCTGATTTTAATATGTAACTTGTTTTATTATTAAGTAGAAAATTAGAAAAACCTTGTAATTGTTCAATTCACAAAAAGGTCTTGTATTGTTGTATCAATTGCATTATTGTACTAGAATACAATATGGTATTTATTACAGTAATATTTTCTTTAATAGTTAAAAAACAAATGTTAAAAACACAATGTTAGCTGAGAACTTTTCAAAAAGAGTGCTTAATCCTTATTAAATATTTTCTTTTATGTTTCTGACATCACGATTATTATTTGCTAGCAAACATAAACACCCTATTATAAATATATTTTTTCGAATAAATTCTTCATAACAAGCTTTAATGCAACAAAAGAAGAGCACTGTACACGAAAACCAAATTTTCTTCTAAATAACACGGTTCTGCCAACGGGTACTGGTAGAAGGTCGTATGTCCGCTAAAATTCATTTTATGAATTCTCACAAGGAGCATCAGTTAGCAACAGAATGCGATGAACAGGGTGAACAGTGTCATCACACATAATCATCTCTTGAAGAAGGCAAGAGCATTCGTTCTCTTAAAACTTTAATATGCCGGATTTTCTTTGATAGCGGTATAGAATTGCCTGGAGCAAAAATAAAAATATTGAAAATAAATGGACACTTTCTTAAATACCCAAATTTATTTTCATCGCTTTATAAATAGATATTATACGTACAGCTTTCTTTTGTATGGTAAATTGTAGTGAAATTTTATGTATTCAATACAAACTAGCGTCACCAAATCCTAACTTTGTGGGATATTTTGGCATTAATTGGGAATAGGTCCGAAATTAATCCTTTAATACATTTCAAATTTTGACTTTGTTTTGAGAGAAGAGCTTAGAGCTATGGTCGCTTTAAATACTTCTAGCGAGAATTTTGTGGTAAATATTTTTGTAGGACATTCTAGGCCACTATGTTACTGTTTAAGGCAAGTTTTACCCCTATTCTAAGAAAGAGAAAAAAAGACCCGTACAGCTTAGAGTCGGGGGATTAAAATATTCTACAAAAATATTCCACGTAGTGTTTTACCTAAAAGCGTTGAGAACACCTTGTATCTGAAATGTCAGGATTAGAAGATTTGCCGCGCCGATTCGCTATCAAAATGTGCAAAAAGGGGGCGAAGTTTAACTCTTCCGAAAATAAAAGTCAGATGTAAACTTTCAAGACCCCGATACATGTAATACTTTTTTTATTCTCCTCTCTGCTTGTGTCAGAAAAATGTTGTGTTGAAAAATGTTAATATGCAAACAATCAGGTTGTGTTTCTTTTAATATAAACAAAACACTTTTGTTTTATTAATAACTCCTGAAACCGCGTTTATGTGGAACTCCCCTAAGTTTTATATAAAATTAATATGTAATAACGCTCCTTTAATAAATGTGAAGGGCGACAAACTTAATTATTGAGATAAGTAGCAACAATAACTGAAGTTCAATGTAATCGTGCACTTGCATAACTGAAATATTTTTATAATAAACACAGGCATTTGATTTGTAAATGTAGAAATATATCATACGCTAGCAAGAGCGGCGAAGAGGCACGAGTTACGGAAAGCACCGCAACCACAACAACAAAAACAACAACAACAACACAACCACGCATCAAACCACCAAGACAGAATAGCCGTATCAACAAATAAGAAATTAATAAAATAAAGAATATATGTAAAATTATCTGGAAATTCAAATAACCTAATTTAAAGGCATATAATAAACCAATAAAATTAAGAATATGCAATTAACAGGAAATTCAATTGTCATAATTTAAATAAACTAAAGTACATTTTAAAATTATTAAGAATATAAAATCAGATTATTAAGCACTTTTGTAATTCAGTGAAAATATAATATTAAGCATTTTTGTATTTAGGCAATAAGTTCTCATTATAAAAAGAATTATTAAATAAAATCAATTATTATTCAGTGGTGCAAGAGATAAGTTGTGTTTTTTTTGAGCGGTGTCTACAGTAATATCGTAATTGGCGCAGTCGGTTTAGGCCTGAGTGAACGATTTCTGTTAAGTGTAACCTACAAAACTGTGAAGGAATATCACAGAAAAAGGATAAATCAACCAAAACAACTTCGAGGGAATATCGAAGGAAGTCTGGAAGAAATAAACAAAACGAAATCGGCGAGTTTTAACTCCTCATCACCAGGGACCAAAAAAAGAAAAATGCTCTTCACAATAATCTTGATTTGGTAAGCGAAAATTGTAATATGTGTTTAATATAAATAAATAAAAAGTAACGCTTGCACATATGTATGCACAGCCAAAATAAATAAAAAAATAAACTATATAAATAAATAATAGGCTTGTACAGCCTTAACATACTAAACATAAACTGCGACTCCTATCGAAGGACCCTCCAGTTATAAATAAAACTCAAATCTGCGATTCTGTAGCAAAAAGCCAGACCTTCCAGGTTAGAAGAATAACTAATATATAAAAATATAACAAAATAACAAAGGAATAGTGGAAAAGCTTATGAAAATTTTAAATATACAAATAGTTATACTTATACATATACATATACATATATAGAAAAAAAATTATATAAAAAATTAAAATAAGTTTTATGCGACTAAATTAAATTTGGAAGTCCATCCTTGTTAAAGACCTTGACGGCATATCACTGGCCTATTTGACAGGAGTATAGAGGGAACATCTATAGAGCGACATATCCCGATCAATCTACCCAACAATAGACATAAAACATTCTAGGCGGATTTAGAATATATTAAAAAAAAATATATATATATATATATATATATATATATATATATATATATATATACATAAACAAGAGAAAATTGAATCTATATATTGTATTATATTTTAATTATTGTCTGCTTTAACCAAATTATATAAAACCCTACTCAAGTCAGTGATTTTCAATACATATACAAAAACAAAAATAAGAAATAAATTAACCAATAGTTTACCGTATGGTGCTTGTAGATGAGCAAACAAAAATCAACTAGAAATAGAAGTAAAAGCTTAAATTCAATACCTGAAAATTCCACATTAACGGGTATATCACTTCAAACCAATATGTCTAATCCACCAAATGAACAACCATCATTGAACATCACTCCAAATTTTCCGTCACTTGAATCACTTCGCATCCCTGATGCAATCAAGGATCTGTCAACATATGTAGGCAATCCGCGGTTACTAAACGAATTTATTAATAATGTTGAAGAAATTTTACTTCACATTAGAGCTTACGATGCGACACCACAAGGTAAGATCCTGTTGTGTGCTATCCGCAACAAAATTGTTGGACAAGCTAATGAAGTCCTTAATATGTACGGGACTTCCGTTAATTGGGATGACATTAAACAAAACCTCATTGTACACTATTCAGACAAAAGGACAGAAACGTTTTTAATTAGGGATTTTCACAGTATTCGCCAGAAATTTAACAATGTAGAAAAATTTTATAGCGAGATAATAGAAATTCAAGCATCCCTTTTCAATAACATTCAAATACACGAACGCGACGAAAGGGTAGTTAAAGCAAAAAGAGACCTTTACTCTGAAATGTGTCTGAACAGTTTCCTAATTGGTTTAAGAGAACCTCTAGGCTCTACCATATGCATTAAGGAACAAAATATATTTTATATGAAAGCAAACCCCGGTAGAATTGAACCCAATTGGCAACCCAGACCTAATAACTATCCTTATAGTGGAAACAGGTACAATAATATATTCACACCTTTTCCACCCCAGAATCAGATAGCTTACAACAAACAATATACACGGCCCCAACAATCGAAAGAATTAGTTAGTTATAACTCCCATCCTTTACAGCATAAATTTAACAATAACTTCTCAAATCAGCACTATAGTCAAAATCCATTTAGAGGAAATACATTTAGAACCTATAATAAGCCTGAACCTATGGATGTATCTTCTGGATATATAAAACCCCAAATACCCACCATAACCCAGAGGTCATTAAAAACAGACCAAACAATGAGAACAGCTGGAAACCAATATAAAAGAGGAGAATTATTCAACTTCCAAAATGATAATACTCTAGAGCCATTTCCACCAACCTCAGGTCACCAGAATTTGGATCGGTACCTCGAATTAGAACGGGATCGCTTAAATATTGAAGACAGCTAAAATTTTTGACGACTTTGCCTCGAACCACCAACAGGATACCTAGAAATAAATAAACACGGATTTGAGTTAGGATATATTAATATTTCGTCCCCATTTGGAAGATCCCTCAAATTCCTAATTAACACCGGAGCCTCCTCATCGTTTATAAATCCAAAATATATAAATCCATCACACCAAACGTCGTGTAAGCCTATTATAATAACAATTATAACAATTCTAAATAAATACGGACTAAACAAAGAAGTAAAACTTCAAACTTTTGTCGAATTTAATCAACGAGGGGAATTAAGATTTCTTTTATTTAACTTTCACAATTATTTTGATGGACTGCTTGGTCTTGACGTCTTGTCACATTTGGAAGCCAAGATAGATTTAGAAAATAATAAGGTCGTGACAAAGAACGCAGTGATCCCTCTAGAGTTTAAGCCTAATTTTTTTTTCGGGAAAACATGTTATACCTAATAATTCTAAGGTTATAAAAAAATTCCAGTGGATTTTCAGAGTGGGGATATCTATGTAAAGAGAACTCATATTACTGATTCTCTTTATATACCAGAAGGTATATATTTCGCTGAGAATTGGAAAAGTCTTCTTGAAGTTATTAACATATCAGACGAAAATCAAATTTTATTCATAGAACAGCAGTTAAAAGTCACTGTATATAATACTCAAGACCATGTAGAATCATTTAATTTTCAGACTAATAAAATAGCAAACTGTGAAGATGTCGATATTTCAGAAGTACTTTAAACCGAACACTTAAATGACGAAGAAAAATTACATCTAATTAGACTTTGCCGTAATTACAAAGACATATTTTTTAAAGAAAATACAAAAATAACATTCACTAACCAAATTAAACACAAAATAGCAACAACGATGACATCCCCATACATACTAAATCATATAGATACCCCCATGTACACAAGGCTGAAGTCCAGCGCCAAATAACAGATATAGATCAGGGAATAATTCGCCCAAGCTACTCTCCGTGGAGTGCCCCAGTATGGATTGTACCAAAAAAATTAGATGCCACCGGCAAACAAAAATGGCGTCTAGTAATAGACTAGAAAATTAAACGAAAAAACAATATCTGACCGGTATCCCCTACCTAATATAAGCGAAATCCTGGACAAATTAGGGAAATGCATGTATTTCACTACACTCGATCGAAACGCATGACAAAGATATCCCAAAAACTGCATTTACGGTAGAAGGCGGACATTACGAATACGTAAGAATGCCCTTCGTCCTTAAAAATGCACCATCGACCTTTCAAAGGGTCATGGATAATGTTCTAGGCGAACTTATAGGTAAAATATGTCTAGTTTACCTAGACAATATAATTATCTTTTCCACATCCCTGCAAGAACATATACAAAGCCTTCAACGGGGTCTTCGATAAACTTCGACTTCCGAACTTTAAAATTCAACCTGATAATTCGGAATTTCTCCACAAAGAGAAAAATTTTCTCGGTCATATTATTTCTACGGATGGCATAAAGCCTAATCCCGCAAAGATCAAAGAAATACAAAATTTTCCAATATCTCAAACCCAAAAAGAAATTAAAAGCTTTATTGGACTAGTAGGGTATTATCGAAAATTTATTAAAGACTTTTCTAAACTAACCAAATCTCTTACAGAATGCCTAAAGAAAGGCAGAAAAATAGACTTTAGTGACAAATATATAAACGCATTTGAAACCTGTAAATCAATTTTAACAAACGACCCTATTTTGCAATACCCTGACTTCTCGAAGCCTTTTATTTTAACTACAGATGCAAGTAACTTTGCACTAGGGGCAATACTTTCACAGCGACGTATTGGAAATGATAAGCCCATTTGCTATGCCAGTCGAACATTATCAGACTCCGAATGCAATTACTCAACAATAGAAAAAGAGTTACTAGCAATAGTATGGGCTACTAAATACTTCCGTCCTTACCTGTTTGGACGAAAATTCTTTATTGTAACTGACCACAGACCTCTTACGTGGATAATGAGTTTAAAAGAGCCGAATTCAAAATTAATCAGATGGCGTCTAAAACTCGAAGAATTTGATTACGAGATAATTTATAAGAAAGGGAAATTAAATACAAACGCTGACGCTTTGAGTAGAATAAGGATAGATACACCCCAGTTAATAGACGTAAACTTAAATGATACAGCTTCAATCCAAGGTACTTCTGGTAGCACCATACAATCAGCAGAAGAAAACTCGAATGACGGTATACACATTTCAGAAAACTCATAAACGAATTTAATTTGCAACTTGTTTTTGAAAAATCAGCAAATACTCCGGAAATGTTGGTAACAATGCCATTTAAAAATAAACAACGTCGTATATTTCGGATATACAGAAGAAATAATAACAGACATTTTCAAAAAATTTCATAATCCAAATAAATTGTCCGCTATATTCGCTGACGAAGACACTTTTCGCATAATCCAATCTGTTTATTCAAATTTCTCTTCAAATAGCAAAATGTTCCGTTTAATACGATGTACAGAAATTTTAGAGGATATAATAGACACAGATAAACAGGAAAAACTAATTAAAACCTCCATCAAAATAACAATCACCGCGGTATTAACAAAACACTACTTCACCTCAAAAGAGAACTCTATTTCCCGTACATGAAAAATAAAATTACACAAACAATAAACAACTGCGACAAATGCCAAACCCTTAAATATGACAGGAGCCCCCCAAAGCCGATATTCGAAAAACCAGAAACCCCCTTGAAACCACTAGATATCTTACACATAGACATTTACAGCATAAACGACAAACAAATTTTAACAGTAATTGACAAATTCTCAAAATTTGCGGCAGCATACACACTGTCATCTAGAAATACTGTTTGTATACTAAAATCTCTACAAAGCTTTATTAATCTTTACGGTATCCCAAGAAAAATAGTTGCTGACCAGGGTTCCGAGTTTAAAGCTAATATTGTTGAAGACTTTTGTAGACAGTTCCAAATTAACCTACACATTACCTCATTTCAACAGAGTATGAGCAACGCTGCTGTTGAAAGACAACACTTCACTTTAACCGAAATATACAGAATCGTAACAACTACCAGGAAAGAAACCCACCTTAGTGAGGACCATGACGATATACTGACAGAAACCCTAATAACTTACAATAATTCAATACATTCTGCTACGAAATTAACCCCTTTCGAACTATTTTTCGGTAGAACCTTTAAATTTATTAACACAGTCACATACAATGACGAACACGAATACTTAACAAAACTTAACGAATTTCAAAACACCTTGTACCCACTCATTAAAGAAAAAATGCAAAACGAAACAAGTTTTCGGATAGATAAACTCAACAAAAACCGTACAGAACCCGAAAACCTGGAAAATCAAACAATATTTAGGAAAGAAGCGAAACGTAATAAAATTACACCTAGATTCACAAAACACAAAGTCAAAAGTAATACTAAAGTAACGATAGTTACAGATAGAAACAGGAAATTTCACAAACCAAAATTAAAAAAAAAAAATACACAAAATACCAAAAATATCTAACTAATATACCCCTCTATCCGCAGGATACCAATAACGTTTTCTCAAACGGTTGACATAAAAAAAATAAATAAACAACAGAAAGTAGGGTAATTACAAATTACAACAATCTCATACACATTATTAACCTCGAAGAATACGCAAACAACGCTACCAATATAAAAAATACTATCTCGACATTTGAGCAAACCCACAAATTTACAAGCTACACAAAAATAACTCGGTTAAAACTTCAGGAACTAGAAAGTAAAATACAAACACTCATGCCATATAAACGGCGTAAACGCGGATTATTAAATGGACTTGGTACCGCTATCAAGTTTTTAACAGGCAACATGGACACCAACGACGCACCTTTTATTAACAAACAAATACAAGACATTAAAACGAATACAACACATATCGAGACAGTACTGAGAAGTCAGAACCAATTGAACTCAATTATGCAAAATAGGCTACAAAGCGTCACTGAGCACATAAACAAAGAACAAGACAGAATAGAAAACTATATTAACAAACTGACAAATAACATATTAAAAGAAGATGACCAACTCTTTGAACTTAAATACTTTAGTCAAATCAATTATAACATCGATCTTTTAAATAACCACTTAGCTAACATTGCTGAAGCAGTTATTCTAGCAAAATTAAATCTAGTTCTATGGTAATACTAAGCACCATAGAACTAGAGGAAATTCATAAATATATGGAAAATCAGTCAATAGAGATCAGCTCTAAAGAGCAAATATATGAACTACTTGGACTACAAGCATACTACAATAATTCAAATATTATATTCAATATAGAAATACTCAACATATCAAAAGAAAATTATGAACTCTTCCACATTATTCCACTTCCTATAAACAACATCAAGAAAATTAAAATGAAAACATATATAACATACAATAAAAACCACATTCAATTTTTCGACGAGCCTTGCCCAAGAGTAGAAGACTCCTATTACTGTAAGAAATTAATTCATACCGAAATCACAACTAATTCCACATGCAACACAGACGCTTTGTGTGATCTAGAAGATGTTGACAACATAAACCTGATTATACAACCTAAACCGAACTACATTCTTTTCATCAATGCAAACAAAACTGTTGTCACAACAAGTTGCAGGAACCAACCATACGAAGTTGATGGTACAACACTTCTCTACTACAACAACTGTACAGTCAACATCAACGATGAAAACTATAGATATATGCCCATGATATACAGAGACGAATCTTCCTTACCATTTACAACCTATTCCGAAATCAAGGCAAAAACAATAACTGACAAGCTAAGCCTCGATAAATTGAGAAGCAACCAAATAGGAAACTTTCAGTTAACATCAAGGAAAAGTAACAGTATACTCTTAACAATCTGTTTATTGAGCATCATATTTACTACCATTATCATTTACACCATAAAAAAATCCAACATCAGATACATCCCAAAGTACTCTTTTGACGTTCCAGCCCCTTCGTTTTCCTTGTGGCCATCACTTTACTCTAAGGGGACAGGAGTTACGGAAAGCACCGCAACCACAACAACACAACCACCCATCAAACCACCAAGACAGAATAGCCGTATCAGCAAATAAGAAATTAATAAAATAAAGAATATATGTAAAATTATCTGGAAATTCAAATAACATAATTTAAAAGCATATAAGAAACCAATAAAATTAAGAATATGCAATTAACAGGAAATTCAATTGACATAATTTAAATAAACTAAAGTACATTTTAAAATTATTAAGAATATAAAATCAGATTATTAAGCACTTTTGTAATTCAGTGAAAATATAATATTAAGCATTTTTGTATTTAGGCAATAAGTTCTCATTATAAAAAGAATTATTAAATAAAATCAATTATTATTCAGTGGTGCAAGAGATAAGTTGTGTTTTTTTTTGAGCGGTGCCTACAGTAATATCGTAATTCACGCGACATTCATATACGAACAGTAGTGATTAGAGCAATAGCAATATTTCGTTTTATGTTCATAAACTCTCCAAATCATTAAAAGAATTTATATTAAGATTGCCATGCACACCTTCCCTAACGCTTCTCTGCCATCGCTTTTGTTTTAAAACTCACTGCCTCTATTCTTAAAGAGAAATTAATTAAACAACAAAAGTCAAATGAAAATAAAACTTTATAATTCAGTTCATTTAATTTATTTATTAATACCGTTTTGTTAAATTTTTATTTACAATACCAAAGTAAAAATTTAGTTTTTGCAAAAAACTTAATTTATTAAGAAAATATTTTTCCGTTTTCATAGAACATGTCCATGATTCAATTCCCGAACAATTCTTTACGGTTCAATATATTGCGGATATTATTTCGAGAGCAGCTGTTGTAAATAACGAACTTAGTAGATGTCTACATAAATTTACATATACATTTGAATGCATATAAATTCGTGTATGTGTGTGTGTATTGGTGAGCATTAGCGCTAATAAACTAAACTCAAATTTTATTGCATGCATTTAGATACGCAACAATAATTTCAGAATTCATGTTAGAGGCTGATAACTTCGTTACTACTCACACGCTTGGACACACATAAACTTTGTCAAACAATAACAGGAACGAAATGAATTTGTATCGCAAGTTATGTTAGCGCTTGTGTGGTTGGACAGTGTGTGTAGAAGTGCGTGTTAGTGTGGGGTAAAACAAATTGATCACATTGAATAGAAACATGTATGTTTTAGATTGAGTTTTTTTCAAAACTTTCCAATAGTTCATTAATGCTAAGAGTTGTGAGTTGGCTGCAATGGTCTCTGATGTTTGCAAGAATTTTTTAATTAAAAAGCTTCAAGGAAATATATTTGTTTTTTAATATTATAATATACTTTTTCTTTACTTTGCGGTATTTAAATATAGTTGAGCAAAGTTATTTCAGTTTTCAAGGGGTTAGAACTTGTAATAATTAAATACGCGAATTATCAAATTTCATTTAAAAATTTCCTAAATTATTTCATTATTTTCACATAATTCAGACGGTGAACTTTGTCAATCGTCTAAAAATGTTGGAATAGTTGTTGAAATATATTGCTACCATCATCTATTCGATCAGTGGTGCAATTATTATCTATCGTTCATTGACTAATACATTGTGTGTGACGTTAATATGGTTGTCACTAGAAAATTTGTTATTGTTGTTATTTACGACAAACTTATTGAGTGACGTAAATATTTCGCTGTTATTACAAATGATTTTGCATTCAAATAGTAGAATCAATTAGTCTTGGGAAGTGCTGCAGAGAGTAAAACTAATTACATGATAAACGAGATTTGTGTTGTGGAAGATTGCCGGTTGTTGTATCCTGACAAATGCACATTCATACTTTCATGCTAAAGAATAGTGAAGTTATTCCTGTAATCTATTTATCTTTATTATTAATTTTAATTTTCTAATTAATTAAAACATTTAACTTAAAAAATATATTTAGAACCAAAATGATTCATTTTTAAATGTTCGAAATTATGGGAAAATTTGCGATTTTGTTGGTACGTTTTATAAAGCCTACGCGGGAGAGATAGCAATGGTCTTTGGTACATACATTTTTTCTGTATGATATGAATATGTTGGGGCCTACCACAGTGAAACTGTTGTCTCGTTACTTAAAACAACATTAAGTGGGTTTTTGCTTTTGCAGCTCTTAGAGAAGGCTTCCCAAAAGATTATATGAGATACAATTTTTGGCTGAGTAAAATTTAGTTTCAAATTAATAGGCGCCAGCAAAACTTAATATAGCTTATGAGAGGAGTTTTCTAATACATTTTGATATATTTTATCATCTGAAATATCCATATGACATGGGGTCAGCTGTCAAATAAAAAAAATTTAATAGGCTGATATATTAATTATTAATTAAATTGCAGAAATTATGTTATATAACGAATTTAACTAGCTTTTGTTTGTTTTAATTCCGCAAATAATTTGGACATCGACTTTTATTTTTGTATCTATTTATTTCATATTAAAGTTTAATACTACGTAAAAAATAATCTGCTCTCCATAATGAAAATTGCAGAAAATAAGTAAATTTAAGTACATTATAGTCATATTCTCTACAATAATATTTTGCTTTTCTATCGTTTAAAGGGGATCATATTAATTTTATCTTCATTCATTAATGTGATTTCTTTACTGTCTTATAATTCAATAATAATAATATGTTTGTCTTATAATACACAAGTTTTCAAAGATATTTACCGTCATCTCCAAAATAAAGAGAGTGGCACCACATATATTAGTGTAACTTGAGAACAGTTTATTTTATTTGGCTGAGTGAAAAATTTTTAGTGTTTTTCTGTAGGCATATAGCTGTGTAAGTTTCAAATAAAACATTTAATAAGTTATCTCATTTTAAGTTTCGCAAGTTTTGTTAGAGATAGTTTTATAATTGTGTTCATACGGCAACTTTGTCGAAACGAGATGCCTTCAGTTTCCTTTCATCATTTAATAAATAATTTTTTTACCTACAGCATTTTTTTTTTTTTTTATGGTTGGACCAGCACTCAGTAGATGACCCCTATTCATGCAATGCATTGTGCTAGAACTAGGAAAATAGGTTATGGGAAGGAGGACAGAGGGAGTAGTGTTTATTAACATTTGATTTGAACTTTACCACAGAGAAAGTGGGAGGAAAGACCTTTGCTGGAAGCTTATTCCACATACGAATGGTCCGGCTAAAGAACGAATTCTGTCTGTAGTGCGTTGTGCGATCCACTGGCCATTCTTTTCTATAATTAGATATCGTGAAAATTTATGCAAATTATATTTTTAATACCGGTTTTGTTGAAGATTTTAATAATAATTGTGAATAAGTACGAAACTAGCCATTCAAACACATTCTAATTTTAGACTTATTTCTGGCGTTCAATTTGAAATTTCAGGATTAAATGTTCCAGGAAAATGCTGCTCGTAGTATTTAACATAAAATTGCTGAACACACCTTTTACCTAAATTGTAAATATTGCAAGATTTCCTATGCATATTGTCTATAACAAAAGGCAAAAGGAGGGAATTTTAACTGGCCCAAAATTAGAAGCCAGTAAATCTTCTTTCGTTCTATCTATTAGAATCCGTTGCCAGAACATTGATATTTTTTTTTTTTGTTATAAAATTATTCAGCCCTTAACTCAAATCTTCCTCTGTCTTTGAATTCCATTTGCTAAACATTAAATACTTAATTTTCAGTTTTTATTTCTTTACCTTTTGCCGCTTAATAGACCTGTTTAATTGATGATAATTGAGTGAAGGATATAGTGATTAATTGCTTTCCGTATAAGAGAAATGCATTTTCCTTATATACTTCTTTCGACTTTAATTGAATTGATAGGCTTTTAACTAAAACGAAAGTATTTGAAATACAAATGTACATTCAAACACAGTTTGCAACAAAATTAAAAACTAAGGAATAATACGGAGGTTTTAAACATTATTCTTCAAGAGGCTAAAGTAAAATAGTCGTACTATAATCAAACTTTGCATCGAAAAACCATAAAAAAAAATTTTACTAAAAACCATAATTAGTTTGAAGCCTTGTGAATCGTTATTGGCCAGAAATTTGAGTGTCTGCTTCAGATAATAACCATAGTTATTGAGGTTGTTAACTGCAATTGGTTTGGCAATTGTTGTTTGCTGTTTTCTCTCCCAATGTTTGCGGTGTTACTGGAGAAATACTCTTATTTTAATTGGAAGCATTTGTAATTGTGTGTTAATGCTTTTTTTACAATAAAAAAATAATAAAATTTTAATATGAAAATTAAAATTATAATGAATAAAACTTTAGTACTTGTGGTTTGGGAAATAATAATGAAAACTTAATTGAAAATGTATTTGTAGAGGGTGTTTTCTTTTGCAGCAATAAAAATAATTCGCTGATAAAAAGTGTTAATGACAATGATTTTGGCTTTATTCTCGTCGGTTAGAAGTCCAATCGGGAAGTGCAATACAAACACATTGTAAAAGTACACAGTAAAATAATTTCGAATCTTTGCTTTGACTACAGTTGGATAGTATTTCAAGTTCTTTTATATCGATCTCTGACTCTTTTAGTTTATCTTCTGCTATGTATACTTCTTCTCGTCACATATAATTGAACTCCTTCTAAACTGCCGTAATTGTGTGAGTTTTTCTCAGAGTGGTTTAAATTGAATTGAATTCTAGAAATTAATTATTATGGTCTGCGCGTGTATTATGTAAATCATTAATTAAATCACAAGAGCGCCAGCGTAGTTTATATAAAAAAATTACGACATAAAAGCCAACCTGTATCAGGGTAACGTTTGCCCGGCCACTAGTAGCCGATAAAATGATTATTCTCAATCCGTGTATTCTATTATTCTTATCAACGGTTTGTTATATTATTTGTATTTGTATTTTTCGGGATGGATAATGTCCATTGAAACCATAAATATGCTATCGAAGAAACGAGCTTTTACGTTCATGAAGTATGCAGCAAAAGTTACTAAATATGCTCTGAAAATTATTAAGTAATTTTCTTATTTTTTAATAAAATTTTTGTTAAGGTGATTAATTTGATTCCGGCATGAATAATTAGTTTTCATTTTTGCTTTGAGTATCTGGTAATTAAATACGAACTGAAGTTTCTCTTTTATTAAACACGTTCTCTCTTCTCTTTCTAGGTCAAGTTTATCACAACAAATTTCGATGTTTTGGAAGGTTTTATCTTCGGAAATAAAAACTTTAAAGATATGTATAGTATGTACATTGGTATCTCGACTTTTTTATTCGAAGTTTAAGAAAAGTATGTCTGCAATATGTAAAAGAGGAGGACTCTTTTTCATTCATGTTCTCTTAATCTATAATTCTATTGGATATAAAATGTCATTACTTCAAAAATGGAGAAAGATATTTACCCAATTATGAATGGTTGCTAGTGTCCTGAACAGCGTTCTCGTCAAATAATAAAGTTCGCAAAAGTAAATAATTAAAAGCTTAAAAAAGCATAAAAACCAGTAACTAAAAGAGCAGCAATACTCCAAAAAAGCACTTATATTTTAAAATTTAAGAATAATAGGGAAAACATATCTAAACTCGGTTGACATTTATTTTAGCAACTAAATATTTCAGTGATAGTCACTCAAATCGTTGACGGCTTTAAACCGACAAAAATAGTAGAACCAGCAGACGAGGGCGATGTTATATTTACGCGAATGTGAATGGAGACTAAACTAGTGTTTAAGGTTAATAATTGGCAGCACCTGAGATTCAAACGAATAAAGCCATTTAAGCGACAGCACAATAGGTGTTCACCTTTTTAAATCCTTCCATAGTGTTTTAATAAAGTGTATGAGGGCTTTTTTTATTACACTAATTTTAAGACACAAATAAACACCACCTCAATATTTATAATTTTTAAAGCAAACCACATTTCAAACACCCAGAATAGACAAATGAGCTTGTTTGTCATCACTTAGGATGAAAAACATACGCCAGTTTTAACTTGTATGTACCACCAAACCAGAGCGTAAGTTAACATCAGCAACCACAATACAAGTTTGTGTGCCTACAGAGATGAATTTTGCATTTAACCGTAATGGGCCGAAGGGTTTGCGTACTCGTACACACAGTCTCAAAATTTCAATATTTCTTTGTAAATACCTGTGTGTTTGCTTGTTGTATATGTGTTTACTCGTATTTAAAATTGTGTAAAACATTTTATGATGTGTTTTTTGAAAGTGGAAGTTTAAATAATACGGAAGCCTTTGTAGAAATATAAATGAATATACAGTGCGCTCACGCTACTCTGACAGGCCAGAACTCAAATTATTTTTAAACAGAAAACTAAGCAAACAAATTAAATACCTTTTTATCACACATATAATTTTATTGGTGCATATTCTAAATATTAATAAATTTCCTTTTACATATGTAAAAAGTGCACGTTAGTGAGGGCTCACTGTACTTACTAGACTTAACACATTTAAGTGTATGTTTAGGCAGATGTTTGTATGTAACTGTATATGAAGTATGCAACTCCTTAGGGTTGCTGTATACTCGTATTAAAACTGCAAAAGTTCATAAAGCAAACACTTCTCCTGTTAAGTAGTCAATTCATACATGTCAGTTTGATGGAAAAGTAAACTATTTATTCTCATAGAAACTCTTTCATAAAAGCATACGAGTGTGTTACACACGAACGTCTAAACCATAAGCTTGTGAATCGTTAGTCATTCTGCTGAATAGTTTTCTTTGCTGTATATAATTTACTAACCAGCCTTACCTAGCGTTTACACATGCCACTAGGAGTTCGAAAAACTCAATACACTCACACATTTTCACTAATACATTTACATTTTTCGCAATGGCAGCTCCAGTGGCAGCTAAAATTGCATGCGAGTGGAAATTTGGCATTTGCATGCCACTAAATGTCAAAACGATAGACAAAGTTACCCTGTTCAATATTAAATGTAAATTTACTGGATTGCTGTTAAATTGTAATTAAAGTTATACCTTTTTAAATGATTTATTATTACGATTATTATGCTGTTATGATTTATTTCTTAAATTGCGCATAAAAAATTCAAGTTTCTTAATTAAAAAGCAATAATATTAGTAATTATAATAAAATATTACTATTGATAATAAATGTAAATCGTTTCCCCAAAAATATGCATATATGATAAACTCGGTAACTCTATTTTTAAAAGAAAACAAAAAGTTAAAATGGAAGCAAAATTGAGCCAACAGAATATTTTAAAATTATTAAAAGTGTGCTTCGATGTCTAAATCGCACCTTTTAATCAATAGGGGTTTTACCCAACATCTCCTCTTAACAACATTTTTCTTTAATTTTTCTTTATCATTTTCTGATCAAATTTTTTTTAATATTAAAAGTAAACAAATTTTTTCAAGTTTACGCTTCGACGACATTTTAAAAATGAACTTACACTTGCATGTGTAAACTCAAAAACGAATGGCATGAGATTCGACTATTTCGAAGAATTTTTCGTTGATAATACGTATACAACAATTGCATGCCACTACTTGCATTTGTAAACGCAGGGTTAGAGAAGAGTAATTTCTTCAGAATCTATTGAGACAAAAGCTATGTCTTTTCAGATGCTTTTACACAAGCACTTTGCTACATCATGGCAATAAAGAACTCTCATCAAAATGAAGACACTTATTGTCGTTAGAAAAAACAGCAAAATATTTATGTTAAATACAAAATGTCATATACAGACATTATTATCAGCTACAATAATTTTGTTATACATACATACCTAGATATATATAGATATAGTTATCTTTATAATAATTAGAAATATTAACTTTTGCATATTTGTGCTATTTGCTGCATATGATTATTTTGTTATTTGTTATGACTTGAGTTCTTACACAAACATTCGTGTTTCCACACTGGTTGGCTTTAAAATAAAACATCTTTGTCAAAGCAAAATTAAAAGCCGCCACCGCACAAACCAAGCATTTTTTGCATACAAGTCCAGAAAGGGCATGAAACCGCAGAGCGCTTTAAACAGTTTGATATAAATCACAGAAAATTAAATGTATTATTTATTTTTTATTTATTTTTAGCATTAGAGAATAGTTATAAACTAACGTATAAAAGGCCATGACTGCTGGGCCTTAGGCTCAATATTTCTTAATTCTATTCACTTATGTTTATTTAACAATTTTTTGCTAATATTACATATCTATATATAAAGTTATATATAGTTGGGTTCCTTTAAAAAGTTAATGATTAGAATTATATTACTTTCAACAGGGTTGGTTAGTAGAGCGATGGGATTTGGGGAATTTTTAAAAAATGTTTGCCGTTGTTTTTTTAAATTTTGGACATGTAGAGTAGATATGTTTAAGAATTTCAGGTGCTGTTATATTACAGTTGCAAATTTATGGTGTAGGTAAATTAACTAGGTGTCCGTGAGACAGTTTTGTGTGTCCTAGACGTAGTCTTTCAAATTTAATAATATCTCTTCTATTGATATGGTTAATGTTGTAATTAAGGGATTTGCTTATACTTAGTTTTTTGTTGTTTGTCGTACGATACCAATTGGACGTTTGCTCAAATAAGTGGTTGTTTCCATGATAATAGTTTTTCAAAACTTTGTTGATATCGGTTGCATTGTAATTGTTTGTCATCAATAGTGGAGCATTAGTTGCTTCTTTTGCTATTTTGTCTGCGAACTCATTACCTTCGATTTGACAATGACCTGGTATCCAAATAAGTAATATCTTGGGGTATTTCTTGATAAGTGTATTTCTTATATTTCTAGCGTAAACATTGTTGTTTCCGGTGTTAGTAATAGCTTCTAAGGCCGATAAGGAGTCAGTACAAATTGCAAAATATCCATTTGTGTTATTAATTGATTTGATAGCTTCCATTACAGCGATAATTTCTGCAGTATAAATTGAGGTATAGCTTGGTAGAATAAAGTTTTTAATTATTTTGTGATTGTGGGTAACATGATGCATCCGTAAATATAAAGGTAAAATTTTTGTGTTGGGATTGTATTTCTTGAAATAAATTTCTAAATATTGATGGATTTGTGTTGGATTTAACATATTTATGAAGAGTAGTATTTATTATTGTATTTGTAAAATTCCAGGGTGGCTTGTTTTTTTGGATGTGTAATTTATTTGGAAGAGGCAGATTATGGAGTTTAAAGTTACGTAATATTCTATGTATGACAGATGATATTTTTGGATTTCTTTTTCTTTTTAAACATTGTTTTATATATTTATATATAATATCTTTGATGGGGGTATCCTGATTATTGTATATGCATTAAAAAAGTCTCGCTGTTATCTCTCTCTGTACCTCCAATGGTTGTATATTGTAAATCGGTGTTGTACGAAATGCTCCAAATACAGCTCTTATTAATTTTCGTTTTTATTTTTCTAAGCAATGTTTTGGGACTATGGCCGTAGAATGGAAGTGAGTAGTTTATTTTGATTAAAAGCAAAGTTTTTACAATTGATATCATTGTAAATATATTGCAGTTGAATTTTTTTCTGGATAGGCATTTAATAATGTTGAGTTGTTTAGTTAGCGATGTTGCAAGGTGATCTATATGAGTGGTCCATTTATATTTGTTGTTGATATGAAATCCAAGTATCTTTAGGATCTCTACCTCTGTAATTGAAAAGTTGCTACATATGATCCTGTGTGTGCAAGCTTTCTTCCTGCATATATTAAGGGCTTTACATTTAGACCTAGATAGATTTGCACCTGAATATTTGCACCATTCGTAAATATCCCGAAAGAGGTCATCGACATTGATTATAGGATTGTTTTTGCAATTTGATCGAATTATTAGATTAGTCATCGGCGTAGGCCGTAAAATCTATATTTTTGTGCAGAGAAATAATAGAGCATATTTTGTTATAGGCTATTAAAAATAATATTACTGAAAGTGGAGATCCCTGGGGGATCCCGTTTTGTAGTGGGAAACAACTTGAATAGTATTTACCAACTCTAGTTATTATTTTTCTGTTTGACATGAAGTTCTTGATATATGTTATAATTTTTGGGCCAATTTCCCAAGCAAGTAGTTGATCTATAATTGTGTGTATTCCGATTTTGTCAAACGCTTTTTCAAAGTCGAGTGATATTATTGTAAGATGTTTTTTTAATGAAAGGCTATTTGCAATCTGAAAATCTACATATAGTAGAGAATCAGTTGTAGATTTGCCTTTTGTGAATCCAAATTGTCGACTATCGAGAAGCTTGTATGTCTTTACAAGCCACCATAGCCTACTTGCAATGATTTTGTCGAGAAATTTTGATAAGCAAGACTTATGTCTTCTTCGATTATGTTAGCTGTAGCTGTTGGAATTATGGAATTATGGAAGAATTTGGTTACATTTTTGTAGTGTTCATTTGGAAAATTGGAATCTGCCGAGTTTTCTGCCCAGCATTTACATAAAATATTTGCTATTTCGCATTTGTTAGTAGTAAGAGTAGAAGGTATGTTTTCTGTTTGCAAACTGTGTATATTGATATTAGTTTTATATCCAGTGAATCTGTTAATATTTTTCCAGAGAGTATCTATTCGCGAGGTTGGGTTTATATTGGATGTAAATGTTGCCATTGATTTTCTTTTTGCTATTTTAATTTCTTTCTTTAGTTTTGCATTCAATTTTTTGAAATTTATAAGATTTTGGCTATTAATAATGCGTTTGAATAGGTTCCAAGCGTAGTTTTTTTTCTTTTTTAAAATTTTCAAGGTCTTGGTTCCACCATGGGACAGTTTTTTTCTTGGGACTTATAGAGCTTTGCGGAATAGCACAGCTCGCGGCTTCAATTATTATTCTGCGTATATTTGCAGCTTCTTTGTTAACTTTATTTGCCATAGGCTCTTCTAGATTTAGTTTGGAGCAAATTCTACTAAATTTTGGCCAGTCTGCTTGCTGTGTTTTAAATATAGGTTTGTAAAACACTTGTCGCTCTGTTTTTTTTGTTGAAAATGGAACGTGATTAAGATGGGAAAATGATCGCTGCCGAACAGGCTATTTTTTGTTTTCCAATTGAGTATTGGGGCTATTGATGGTGAGCAAAATGTGAGGTCTAAACGCGAAAAACTACCATGGCTGCTTAAGTGTGTTGCCGATCCATCGTTTATCATGTTATGTAATTTTAAATAATTTTTCCACGTGAGTTATTAGCTGGAGATCCCCAGGATCTGTGCCAGCCATTAAAATCCCTTACGATAAGGGATGGTGCGTTGAGGTTTTCGAAAACATTTTCTAAGTTTTTAATTTTTAGTTTGGTTTGAGGTGGAATATAAGCACTAACAATTTTGAATTTGATTCCTGATTTTACTTCCTGGCATATTGTATCAAAGTCTTTTCCCAGTGGTACAAGTTTGTGTTCTTCGGATTCATGGATAAGAATTCCCACACCTCCATACGTAGTGGTCGACGAGTTTGATGAGTAAAATTTATAGTTAATTGGAAGAGGAATATTTGTTGGAGAATGGATATGGGATTCTTGGATTGCTATGATTTTAAGGGAATATTTGTTTATTAGTAGTAACAATTTATTGTAATTATTAAGATAACCATTTATATTCCATTGAATTATTTTGAATGACATTTTCAGGGGTAGTTTAGCATAAGTGTATGGTGTTCTTTTAAATTATAGTTAGGTTGATTAATAAATTGTAGAAGTAGTTTTTGTGTATAGTCGAATGCTTTTGAGTGTCAATTGTTAGTTGTTATATGTTTCCAATAAAGAAAATTTTTCAAAATGTACAATAATTGTTTTGAAATAAAAGAGAATAATAAAAATGCGTAAATATATAAACTTATTGAAAGAGATAGCAGTAAGGGATGATTTGATATGTATACTGTTAATGTTGTTCGTAGAGATCTATATAAAATTTTAAATGTAGTGAGTGCATTTTTAATTATTAAGAGTATGAATATAATTTTTAGCAAGTGAATATGAAATACGAGTATAGTTAAAAAAGAGCTATGAATATTTAGATGTCTTTTTGTAGGTGTTGTTATTGTTTGTCAGAAGAAGAATGTATTAAAAATAACAATTAATATTAAGAGTATATACATTATGTGTGTTTATTAATAAGATAATTTTTATTTTTTTCTTGAGTGCTCCTGTAACGCGATTTTTCTTTAGTTTCTGTCTATTTTTGTTCGACGTTGTTTTTGGAAGGAGAAATACGTTGCTTGCTTTTTGTTCGTTTGCAGTTGAGTCAGTAGCGGAAATCGAGGATACACTGTCTAGTTCTATATCGTTTGCTTCATACTCTGGTATTTCTGCATCAGAAATCAGAGTAGAGTAATCTTTTAATACCCGTTGTGAAGGTTTCTCTGTTGTTAGTAGGGAATTGTTGTTGTTATTGATATTGTTCATTATGTTTTCATTTTTATGAATTGCTTGGGACATAGCGGTTTGTTGAGAAGGTGCACCATTTAAGGTAAATGTGTTTTTCAGTACAAATGCATATGATTGATGCATATTCGGGTGACGTTCATTATACAAGCTAGTAGCTTTCTTTTTGCTAACTTTTTCAAGCGCGACGATCGCGTGAATTTCTTTCTCCTTGAGAAATATAGGACATTTTTTATCGGTTGCGGCATGATCGAAATCTTCATTTTGCTCTTTGCAGTTAATGCATGATTTTGTGGCTTCGCATACTTCCTCTGATTCTTCACAAATGTGGAATTCTTGTGAACAGCTTGAACACAATTTAATATTTTTGCATGTTTTGTGACGACACGTACTCGCTGGTTGCTGGGGTAGTCTCAGCCGAGTCCAGGGTCGTTTTCCACAGAATAAGAACACGGGGAGTTTCTACTTAACGTTATAATTCTCCTTTATTGGTCTTCTCTTTACACAAAATCTACACAGAGCTCTTGTGTGATGTGTACTCGCGTGGTGACTTCTCTCGCGGCCAGGTTTCTCTGAGAGTGTGGAATTTGCCTTCTCTCGCACCACAACCGAGAGATTTGTAGCGGAAGAATGTCCCACTCTGCGCTAGGATCTCCGGCACGTGGTCAGGAATCAACTATTAGTAGGGTATCCTCCCACCAATAGTAGTTTCCGGATGCTGCGAAGGCTTGACCAACTCTTCGGGAGCGATGAGTTTGCGACCGTACACCACTACCCGGAGAATCTATCGAAGGGTACCCCACTACGATCGAACCTCCGGCGTATACAGGCTGGTGCAGCGAGCTCTTGGGTGCAGTTAACCTTGGCTCAACAAGAAGATCCTCCACTGAAGCGGTAGCCACGCTCCAGTATTGGTTGCTTCCAACAAACACTACTTTAGTCCTTATATTAGAGCAGGTACCCCGCACTCTAATAGCAGTTCTTACCGTAGCGCGAGCTGCTAGCTAACTAAACTTTGTTTAACGATCACTCGTCTTTTATACTTGTTTGCTTGTACACACATGAGTACACATACACACGTACTAACACACAACATGAATACACACTGCATGTGGGCGTTCATACACAATTGACAACATATGTTTGTCAGACGCAGTGCTGTATTAATGCGTGTAAATCCGTTAAATTTAAATTTAAAACTTAACGAGAAATGATAGTATAATAATAATTCTTTCAGGTAAGTAACTTATGATAAATACAAAATACAAATAATTCATGGTAATAAGTAAATAATAATAATTCATCTAATTAATCCAATGACAATAATAATATGAAATAATAATAAAATAATACTTCATTGTAATACAAAAAAATAATAATAATTCATATTAGTTGTTGCTGGTACGTTTAAAACAAGCCCGCGACTTTAATCGTTACAGTTTTTCCAATGTGACCATACCTGAGGCAATTTCTACAAAGAAGAGGCAATGCGGATTCTAACTCTTTCATATCCAATGCATATTTCGGTTGGTAGGGAGATTGTGTTAAAAGTTATTATAATCAACCCAGTCTCTTCAAGATTACCCTCTGTGGTTTTACGTTTTATTTTATCAATTTTGCTTACATTTTGTAGTTTGAGCTCTTCAAGAATTTCTACTTCGGGTATTCCTCGCATGTCATTAGAATAAATAACTCCTTTGGAAAAGTTGAGGGTGTTGTGCTCAGAAACGTCTACCTCTATAGATCTGGAAAGTGAGCATAATTTTATTAATTTATTGGCTTGGCTGAGATTTTTCGTTTTAATTAAGATTGTGAAATTTCTTAACTTCTTACAATTGGTAACTTCACCTTCAACGATGGAGTCGATTACTTTTTTAATTAAGAACGGTGACACTTTTGAGAGGGTATCATCACTTTTAACTCTGGACATAACCAGGTACTTTGGTCCGGCGGTTAATATATTAAGAGTTTTGTTTTTGTCTATCACTATCGGAGGTTGGGGTGTCCCACCACTATCTGGTGGTATATCCATTTTATTATTTTATTTAATAAAAAAAAAATAAAAAAAAACACTAGGTAGAATCTACTTTAGTATGTATACGTCTATTCTCTTTAGCTGTCGAAGTCGAACTGAGAAATTAAATGTAATTTCTATTTAAAATATTAAAGATAATTTTGTTTTTAAAGCCCAATATTAAAAAAGTGCATGAAATGCCAACATATGATTACAATAATAATAACTAGTAAATACTAAAGGGTATTCAATGAAGGCGGGTCCACGCTAAAATTAAATGAAATAAACTGCGTGTGATGCACTAAGAAAATTACATTTACAGGTTTAAAAGTCGTGTTAGTCATTATACACGGAATATGACATCGTTTCACACGTACATAATGACTTCTTGGGCCTAAACCTGAGCCGAGATAAAATGTACAAACGTGTGAAATAAAATTTGTTATTATTTAGCAGTAGCCATTGACGGTAATGGCCTTGCCAACATTGTGTTGGAAGAAGTATGAGCCATTGATATCGCCGGCTTGAAATTTGCAGCAAACAGTAACTCTTGCTGAACCTTGTGTGTGCCGGTGTATTCTTATGGCGTAGCGAATTATTTGCGATAAGCGTATTCGTTTAGCCATAACTAGTGAAAAGTAACATTTTGTATGCACAAATTCTTCTTCGCGCACAAACTGATACAACTTGTTAAAAATTGGAGATTGAAGTAGAGAGCAGTGACAATTGTTTATTGTTGCTTAGACTTCTATCATAATCTATTGAATATAATTGGACCTTTCATTTAATTTTATTTTAAAGTATATAAAAATTAAACATAATTCCCAATAGTAGGTTATTTTTTGTTTCTTTTTACTAGAACCTAAGTAAGTTATGAAGTGTGAGAGTAGGTGGAAAGGAGTATCACAGCAATCGTAGGGAATTTTCTGATTATGGTGAAGCAATGCTAAGAAAAAATTATTAATGCCCGAATCTACGCACATATCTAAGAAATACGGTTTTATTTTAAAGTAAAATATCACATGTTAAATAAATTGCCTAAGTATTCATCGTATATATTATTATAAACATCAAAAAGGCAACTAGTGGTTTTTAATATTCCTTAGTAATTTTTTTCTAGTTACTGTTGTCTTTATTAAGCTACTTGCTGCTGTTGTCTTTTTAGCTTAACTTTTATTGCAGCTTCCTGGTACAATTGAGTCAAGGAATTAAACATTTACCACAGTTTTTGTTTTGCGGCTTAGCTTTAGTTTATTAAATCACACAAAAACAATTAAAATATATACAAATGCCCATGGAGTAGAAAATTCAGCAGAATAACAACAAATTAAGAATTGAGTAGAATAGTCAGCAGTGTAAAAAGCAAACACAACAAATAATTAAAAGTGAGATAGTATTCAAACTCATAATTACAAGGATAATAAAGACTAAATAAATAATTTAGTAAAAAACTAGCAATTTTATCAACTACAAATATAGCAGCAGCATCGGCATACATAATAGCAGATGCAATGAAATAAAAAAAGGAAGCAATCATATACATAGAACATACGAGTATTATAGAATGGGTATTTGTATGTGAGGAATTTAAATTATATATGTAGGGGTATCCGAGTGTAGGAATGGTTGTTTGTGTGCATCGGATAACGGTTCACTGAACCGTTATTTCGAATGAATCAAACTCAAATTTTCTTTTGTTTGACAATATTAGTCATAATTTATTGAAGGCTTGTTTTGTGCATATGAATTTATTATTGAATGAACATATAAGTTTTTAAATAAAATAAAGTAAGAAAAAAAGAGGAAACATTTCTAAGTCATAAATAAATCTATTGTAAGAGCAATTAGGCTCGGGAGAAAACAAAGTCATTATTAAAAAAAAATATATAAAATTTATATTTACTTCCTTTCAGTTCGGCATATGAGCAAAGAAGTTTCTCTCCTCACCAATAACAAAATACCTACAACGGATTCTTTACAAAAGCTAAGCCATTTCTGGCTAATTAATCAACTTATACAACTTGGTTTGGTGGTTTAATTAAATGTGTGTTTGATCATTTTATTCCGAAATTCTATCAGTCGAAAATTATTTCACATTAAAGTCCTATTTTTTTATGAAGTTCTTAAAAAATAAATCTCTAAATCTGTCTTTCATAACAATTTTTTTGGTTTCTTGTAAATCCAAAAGGAATTGTTGCATTTACCGTAAATCTCTTGCACTGTCGTATTGGCCATAAATTTGCAAACAAAGTAAAAAGTAAATAAAAAAGAAAAACTGCAGCTTCACAAACAATAATATGAGTAATACCGACCACATATTTGTGTAAAATTGAAATGTTCATATGCTAACCTGGAAACGGACGGAGAAATGCTTTGCAGAAACTACAGACAACATTAAACAATAAAAATAAATGAAACAAGACGAAACCATTTACGGTTAAGCTTAAACATTCAACACGAGTTAGTAAAAATAACATAACTCGAAGCAAGTGAAAAAAAGAAGGATATAAAAGAGTATAGAAAACAAAAACAAGAACTGCAGTGAAGCTATAATAAAAATGTCAAATAAATAAAACAAAGATTTATGAAAATGTTACCAGTAGCAAACAAATCCAAAAGACATTTTGTTGAAATTATTTAAAAGTAAAAACTTGTTCATTTCGAGCATAAAACGTTTAAGTATTTCTAAAAAGTTTTGAAAAGGTTTGCTCATGAGCTGACCTAAGCAGCCAGCAAAATGCGCATATAGACATGCTTATCCACCATCGACAATACTTTGCATTATTGTATAATAAAATGAGTTGGGATTAAAAGAGGTAGTTAAATATATTTAACTTATTTTTTAATAAAAAAAAATGTTTCATTTATCGTCAGTTTATATCTCAAAGATTACCTTTTCTTGACATTTAAAAAAAAAATTCAATTTTTAGCTTTCCAATATTAAGCATGTTTGCATTATGTCCTTAACACTTGTGGTCGAAGAATTTGCTTTAAATAAACACTGACGCTACTTCAAAAGATCACTTAATTTGCACCTGATAGAGTATCTCTAAGGTTTCTAATAGATCGTGTTCTGTTTTGTGTATTTATGCGTGCATGTGTACGCATAAATACACAACTGAAAACCATTTTTATACCCAATGTGAGTGTTATGGTACTAATACTACAAATATTCACTGCTAGTGTATTTCTTGTTGCAGGAGCAGTTCCGTCGGTCGTTACTTTATCATTTTGTGGCTTTGTGAGACTTCAAATTCACAAAGTGATAAAGAAAATGGAATATTGTGTGTGCGATATGAAGACAAATTTTATGTCGGGTGTAGAAGTGAATCCGTATCTCTGTTACATGAGGAGCACTGCAACTTATTTCGAAATTGTAGATGTTTTTACGCCTGGTTTAATGTTTGCAATTATATTTGTGTGGAGTGCTTTTAAAAGCTTTTCTTCTAATGTGTAGGCGCAGATGTTGCTTGTTGGTTTAATTTGTTCGTTGTAATCGGACACGAAAAGTATTTTGTCGTACGTGCAGTAGTATTGTATGTAGACAAATGCAATAACAAGGCAACGCACTAAGAACTAAAGCTTCAACATTTACTAAAACTGTTAAAGGATGCAGAAAGCAGATGAGATTTAAAAGTGATCATACAATATTTAGTCAAAATTCTAATAATAACCACTTGTCTTACTTTTTGTGTTGACATATTTATAAACCGATTTGGGATCACGTTTGAGAATTTGTTTCATATGATTTGTATAATTTTTGTACAGCTTTATATTAATTAATTTAGTTTTTAGGCACAAGGTCGTTTCTTTTTTATTTTTTTCAATTTAGAAAGAAAATTTATTTGGAATTATAACTTTTAATACAATAAAAGTTAAAGTTTTTTTATTATACAACTAAGAATATGGAATACATTTTCTATACCGCTACAGTTGTTATCAACATTCTATTAATTCAACACTAGAGATTATTTAAACACTACAATTATTATTTAAAATGTTACGAATGGATTTTATAATTTAATCTTTGGTTAAAGGGGATTCACCGTATAACGAAAAAATCAGTGCGGTTAGTGTTTGCTAGCAAAAACTTTAAATTTTCATTGTTAAGAGTTTATGTTGAACTAAGAATTGCACTTTTATTCCACAGTAGGATGATGTGTTTTTCTGGTCTAGAGATAGGAATGTGACGAGTACGAGTAGAAGAGGATATATTGGTTGGTCGGAAATAATGGAACGTAATTTGCTTATGAATTAAATATTTCAAATAACTTAATACAGCAATTATAACTCCACATGCTGTAGTATTAAATGCACTATCCCGTCTATATATAGTATAATTCTTTATCAGTAAAACCGCTAACAGAAACTTCTAGTAGTTTTATAATAAAGTAAAAATTGTTATAGAGAGAATGCCATAAATTTAAAAGAAAACTGGGATTTCTAGTTTAAACTACCAAAAGCCTTTGGTATACAACGAACACATTTCAATAAAGCAATCGCGTGCTAAGTTTAATAATGGTCAGTGAACATATAAGTACTTAAACACGTAAATATATAAATTATTTTATAACATGACTATTTGTATATTGCTTCGCTTAAGGGTCTTTTTGTAGCACACAATACTACACTTAAAATTTAACATTATAATTATCACTATTAGAATAAAACAAAAGAAGGCAACGTATGCAGAATATATTACTCCGACTGAAGAATGCAAGCAATAACAAATATATGTAACGTAATTTGAATGGTGAGTAATTTTGCTTTAATATTTAGAGGCTATAGAAAAATACATTTATTTGGATGGGTTTTCATAGCGTAGTTTTATAATGTGCCTTTTGACTATTTGTGATTTTGTTTGTGGCATTGAACACAAAAATATCCAAGCAAAAACGCAACAATAAGTCATGACATACACAGACATATGTTAAGTTTCTTTAAACAGGTACTATAACAGCTTCTGAAATTAACACTGGTATTGGTTAGAAAATATTCTCATTGGTATTGGTTAGAAATTATTATTTCGCGCTGTTGTCGTTTAATTTTTATTCAGAATTTCTTTTGTCTAAGAGGAATAGTAGCTGCTCTTAATGCTGATGCAAATTTGATGGAATATTCAGTAAAAATATTATTTAACTTAAGTGATGTTATTGTCCCCAATTTGAAAGATACAGAATGTTACATTTGATCTAATCAAAATGTGCAATAAAAAGCTCCGGTCTGATTTTGCTAATCGCTTCAAAGAAAAAAGTTTTTAACTTGTTACAAAACAAAACTATCTCTAAACACAAAACAGCATTCGAAGAATAAAAATAGAAACACGATATTTCTCCAAAGACCAACGCTAACATACCAACAAAGAAGACATAGAGAGGCATGTTAGAAGGAAAACTAAAATAATAAAGTTTATTTTGCTGTTGGATATTCAGAGGAATCAATAATTAAAGTAGGATAATTTATTTTTATTTAAATCAAAAACTTTTTGAGTAAAAAACAGACATTTTTCCCTAACTTAATTTTTTTATTTATTGAAACTTTTTATTTATTTGGTTGGTTGTTAACAAATAGCTTTTATCACTAAAATTCAACTTCACCACAACATTAAATTTCACAAAAAAATCTCCAATTTCTCCGCGAATTTTGGAAGATTTATGAAATGTTGAAAATATGTAATTGCCATAATGCACCTGAAACCTTTTTTTTAACTCAACCATGGCTGAACTTGAGCTAAATCAGAACTTTACATTCATCCTCCTAAAATACTTACATGTGACAAAATACATACATGCATGTATCTACATCATACATACATCAAGGGAGTCATACATTGTTTATCCCGGTTAATATTGGCGCCGACATGGCGGTGTCATTGCCTTACCAGTGACACTTTTCTATATGAGTTTGTTTTTATTTGTGTCTGTATCAAAGTATCAGTAACATATTTGGCGTGACTTTTTTAGCGGCTGTTGCCAAACTAGGAAACAATTTTTTTATTTCATTTTTCAATTATACGTATTTTGAGTAGCTACTTTAATGAGTATTTTGTAAAATATGCAGGAATTGTAGTAAACACTTTTGATGCTAAATATCTTCTCCGAAATATTAAATTTAAGGAATAAAAAATTTATTGCAACAAAATTTTTGTTGTTAAAAATGCTCAATTAAAAGCTGAAAACAACTGTGATTAAGAAAGAAACAATACGAGCAAACATGTTCTGGCAACAACTGCTCAAATTGTGCGTGTCAAAATTAATTTTAATTAAAGTAAGAAAAATTCGAATTTTTTATAAAAATATAATACATTGAGTGATTTTTTCGTTATTTTAATTCAAACTGTCTTTTCGAACAAGTTACGTTTTTCATCAGATTTCCTACCATTCTAGTAACTGTGTGTATCAGCCACCCATAAACAATCTAACAATTTATATAGTTTAGCTTTACTTCTTTAGGTCGCTCTATGGAGTTCCTATAGTGCTTTACAATTTTTAATTTTAATGGCGACGTCAATGTACAGGCATAAATTTATTGTGGGAATAATAATAATATAAATTTTGTCCTTAAAGTCATATTAAATAGGATTTAAATATTAAACATTTCAAACAACATTACTAAACCACGCACATGTCCAAGTAGATTCTTCAAATGTAGTATTGCTCATTATCAGGTTTCGACTACAACATAATTTTGTATTTGTCAACTACAAGTGTGATTGCAAAAATATTTTCCGATTGGTAAATATTTCGTGTTGTTGAATCTCATGACACAAAATTTATGCGTTTTTTATACAATACTACTGCGACATAATAAATATTCAAATAATATTTTCCTATGTATGTTTGAATTCCTTTTTCCACTAGAAAGATATAATTTTAATTTCATTACATTAACTTCGCAAGGAAACAATTTTAATTATATTCCCAGTGTTAACTTTTCATTATTCCAGTAGGTAATAAATTATCGTATGCTTCTACTTTTATCGTAATGACAATCGTATAGGCGATTTTATCGGCAATCATCTTTGGCATAATTTTAATTACGTATAGTGCTGGATTGCTTTTGCATCTGACGTGCAAATAAAAACAACAAAAATTAACCTTGACAATAAGCAAAAACTTTAAAATAAATTCGAAAACAAAAAAAAACAGTTAAAGATAAAATTATAAAGTTTTAAGTTTACTAAAATTGTTTTAAAGTTTTTTTGAATTTTACTTTATATTATAACATGGTTCAAATTGTGCTTCAATTTATCTCCTTTTGCTAAGAAAAAGTTTTACATTTAAGTTCTCTTAGTGAGATATTTTTTTTTTTGTTGTTGCATTTGGTTTCATTTTGAATTTCATATAAACGAAATTAAAGAATAAAATTTTATAAATCAACAATTTATGCAGGAAAAAATTTATTTAAACCGCACGCAAGGCCACACATACAAACACAAAATTCAGATGTGCAAACATCTGCACACTTGTGTATTTCAAATGAAAGAAGAAAAAATTTAACACAAACTTTTTTAACACAAAAAGTCAAAACTTAGATCAGACCACCTGTGGTGACATCATCTTGAGAAGAGGAGGTTCTTGTTCAAACATTTATTGTGCTACTCATAAAAATATGTAAATGTTACCCTGTTAATGTGTAAAAAAGACAGGAAATTAAAAACATTTTAATTTAATAATAAGTTTTGTACTGTAAAATGGTTTTACTCACCATGTGCTTTCAATATTATTTTTTACTTCTTTCTAATTCTTTTAGTTTGGATTTTTCTGCATATTGTTTAGTGTTTTCCATGAAAGCGCATTTCATACTATTAGATCGCCTTGTCCAAAATTCAAGTAAAAACGAGGGTATTATAGTGTGAGCGCACAATAATGACTGTCCAAAAATGTCTACACCTTTTCATTCATTTTCATATCACGTTGCCGATTTCGAACGAATAGTCAAGTCGACTACTTTGCCGCCAGCCGCCAGCCACCAGCCACCAATATTTTTTCAGCTTGCATTGGCACAAAATCGGCTGCTTTGTTTATCAGTTGTCAATATATTTTGTTATAGCTAGATCGAATTTCATTACATTTGAATTTAATTAATTACTTCTCTTTAATTATTTTTTCCTACTTTTCATTATTTGTGTTTTTG
Organism: Phania funesta; assembly: GCA_963932375.1. NCBI lineage: Eukaryota > Metazoa > Arthropoda > Insecta > Diptera > Tachinidae > Phania > Phania funesta. Next base: position 81,898,885 of record OZ010653.1, on the reverse strand, counting down.
ATTTAGATTTTCTTTTTACATTTATAAATTTTGAATAAATTTGAATTGAACATTTAAGAATTTTATTACCACAAAAAAACTCTCTAATTAAAAAACGTAAAAATTTTATAGTTTTCTAAATTCAATAAACCAATATATATGATTTATTTTGCTTATCATTGCCATAGTAACAGAGTCAGTATACAGCCTTTTATAGGACTAATTACCAACATTGTCATTTCACTCGTTACTGCCATTGTCAGGCTGCCTCTTGTGTCTCATCAAAACTACAACAACTCAGTTTGTATTGATACACCCAACCACCATGATATTTTTAAAGAGCCAATAATAGTCAATTGTGTTGCTGTTGAACATCATCACCACAATTTTTATGTTCGCTATGAATATTTTCTTCTTTAAAATTGGCATCACGTATGGTAGGGTTCATATGTATGTATAATTGCTGTGTATGTGTTCGCCGGCTCGACTTTATGTTACTTCATGTTTTAATGTGCATTACTATCCAAATACCACGCATCCTGCAACATATTGATCACGTTAAGTGAAAGCTATATGTTATTTACGGTTGTGTTGTTTTTTTTTATTGTAGTCGTATTTGATTCATGAATAAAGATACAAAAACTAAAGTTTCCATGTTCCAATAAATAGCATTGATGATGATTTGTCATGTATGGAGTTGTGAATTTAATCTACATGAAAGAAAAGTAAATAACATAAGTAGACAAAAATATTAATGATGAAGAATATACATATATTCTATTCAAATGTCAGATAAACAAATCAAGGTATAAAACTTATCGTCATCAATTTCAAATAGTAGAAGTATTCATCTTTTTACTTTTTTGGAATTAAAGATATTTTATGCATTATTTATCCTTTTCTCTATTTACAAAACTTATTTTTCATGTCAGCTGTACTTAGAATAAATAATAAAAATAATGAAAATGTTTGTAGTTTATCATATCGATACGTTGGAATGCAGGATAGTGAATTCTGCTAACCAACGTATCAACAGATGCCAGTACAAAGAAACAGGTACAGCGAAATTGAATGTGTTATGACTAATATAATAGGATTAGTAGTTAGTTATTGGTTTATTGCTTTGATTATTTCTTTTTTACTGAACTAAATAAAGTGTGAATCCGTGTATAAAAGCCGATAGATTTTATTTGCTATTAATGTTGCAATGATGCTTGTATTAAAACTACAACGGCAATAACAACAGTTTCAATTTGATAGCAAATTGTCGCAATCATTTTCAAAATAACAGCAACAAAGTATAAAAATTTATTTCTTTAAATAGCATCAGCAAAAACAAAACATTAACAATTCCGGCTTTTATGCTATAGAAAAAAGAAAACAGCATAGCAATACCAAATGTATGCTGCCACGTTGCTTGCTCATGCTATTTGGTCAACAACTCCACTATACATGTGCATTTTGTTTTGTCATAAATTCTTATAAAGCAAGGATAGCTTTCATATTTATAAAACAACTCGTATTTGTAATGCAGGCCATACAGGTTGCCGCCGTTTGTACAACTCGGTTAGTAATAAGTTCAATGTTTTGCAAACAAGTTGTTCTGAGTAAAGATGGTATTTAAAATTCTAGCATCTTGCTTTTTGCTATGTTGCAGTCAGAGAAAAATTAGTGCAAGTTGATAAACCTTGCGACATAGTTGTACAACTTAAAAAGAAGTCAAGTTTTTGATTTCTCGTACAACCGAGACGCTTAATAATACAAGGAGACGTTGCAATCTTCAATATAACCTCCTAAAGTTCTAGCAACGATTGCAACGTTCATGGATTCTATCAACGACGTGAATTTCTTTCTCTGTCTTACTCAATGCTTAGATTACCATTGAGTGTAAAAATACTTTACTAACTAAATTAAATTAGATTGTTCCAGCTCTTTTAGATTAGTTTGAACAACTTTAATAATCTTTTAATTTCAAATAAGTTGCAATGTTTCTAATGGCGAATCATTTGCAAATTACCTGCTACTTTCAGTCTTTACAAGCCTTTGTTTGTCTAGTAGAGAGTTCTAAAGCAAGAATTAAATGCCATAAACTTTGCTGTAAATACAAGTTGCAAGTAGTTTTGCTACATAAACCACAACATGTGAATTCTTTGGCAAAAAACAAGAATTTTGCGTCTTGAAAACGTGTGAGTATTTTGCTATTAAGAAGAAGTTTTTCTCAAAGTAGATTTTCTTATTGCTTTTGCATAAAATATTGCGTGTTTTATGCATAAATTGCTTAACGTTTTACACTACGTCCTTGTGTTGAATAAACAACTATTGCTTGATTCTAAAGTGAACATAGAATGAGTTTATATTTGCACTTTTATTTGTCTTTTTTTTTTGTTATATTTTCCTGAGTATTTGTTTACATAATAATATCCTCATACAACACGCAAAGCCATACGCACGTATGGGGACACGTTTGTATTAACGTGTCCATGAGAATATATTAGTTCACTATAACTTTATATTTAAACTATCCCACATACAACAACTACTACGGTTACAGGTAGAGTATAAGGATGAGTACCTTATACGTCTTTGTGTTTTAAGAATTTACTTGTATTTAAAACGTACGTAAACTTTTAAAAAGTTTTTCTTTCTCTAATTTCTTTGGCATAATTTTTTTCTTCGTTTCTATTTTATTTATTTCGAAAATACAAAAGACTCGTAGTTATTTGTCTATCTTTTGTACACAAAAGTGTGTTATAATGTTTGTAAACACAAGGAAGACATAAAATTCTTCGTTCACTCGTGTGGTGGAAGTATTGAAGTAACATTTTACTTAACTTCAACTGAGATTAGCTAACACCCCACTTAGATTATAGTGGCCGAGTAGTTGTTGTAAATTATTGAAAAGAAATTGTGCGTTTAAATAGTTTCTAATATTGCAATTCGTCGTACTTGTACATATTTTCTCATCTATAGAGTTTTTTATTTTGTAGTTATGCCATAATATATAAGTTATATAAAATTAATATAATAAAAGTTTTTAATGGGTTTTTGATCTACCTTTGCTTTTTTCTTGGGTTGTGTATAAAAACTTGAGAGAGTACTTCTTGAAACTGGTGAAAACAATAACAAATATGTGATTATATAAACATACATAAAACAAAGTATTCTAAGCTACATTTTAATTTCCAGTTAATAACGTTCCTTTTGTGATATCAGTTAATAACGTAATGTAACGGAAATGTTTCATGTAATTTTCCCCGTATTAATATGTGAGGCACATAATTTACAGGTCATTATTTGTCATTGTCTTAATGAGAACTTCAAGAAAATGAAAACCGAAAGAAAATGATAAAATAGTATTTTTTCTAGCTTTTGCAGGCAAAGAAGGAAGAATAGAGAGAAACTATGATATAAAAATAAAAACCTCTTAATTAGCAATAACATTAAACAAAAATTAGTACTTATATAGCTTTAAGTATACTTAATATTTTTATAGTGTATTGACGAGGGTTTATGATCACTACGAATATTTGCAAAGCAACAAGAGAAAAAACAAGAGCGTAGTATTGATAATAAAGTCGTTAATAAGAAGATAAAACTTATAAAGTTAGGACATCCCAGCAAAAAATAATCTAGATTTTCGAATCTGTGCTTGTTCTGGCGCTCAAGCGCGCTTCATAGGAAACACTTATTTTTTGCTTCAATTTTTATATTCTTAAGAATAATTTTTAGCAGTGTAGGAAAAAACCAATATTTTTACACATACGGTCGTTTATGCCAAAATGCACTATTCAAAGGTAATCAACACAAAATTATACATGTCAGGATGAGTAAGGAACAAAACACGACAAAACGACAGTTTTAATTCAGTGATTCTCCAAATGCATACGAAGCACTGAAACAAACACTTAAAAAGAAAAGATCCTAAGTAGGACATCGCGATCAAATATCATGTCATTTCCCTTACAAACCTACTGATTGCGAAGCAGAAGTTTTTGTTGGGATACGATCTCGCATTTATACCTTGTTTAAGCCATATCGATTATTATGCCGATTACTGTAAAAAACTAACTAGTTTTAGAAAAAATATGTTGGGCACCATTTTTGCTTTCTCTATAGTTAAATAAATAACGTTGTCAACAGCAACTTAATTAGGAATGAAGAAATTAATTGCAAATATGTATTTTCTGTCGAATTCGTTGCAATTTTTATGATTAAAAGCGAGTGCTTCCAAAACTTGTTATTCGTTAAATTCAGGCGTGCTGTAAGTAAAATTCAGTGCATATCATATGTTTTATCATAATGAACTAAAATTTTTTATAGATCTTCATATATTTACAGTATGCACAGGTGCATTTAGTTCATAAATGACAAAAACTTTTTTCAATCATATTCTATAGAAGTTCTTTTTTCATTTGTTAGAACACTACATTTGAAAGCATTAATGTCGAACTCTGCTGCAATAGTAGAGGCAGTGAAGAAAGTTCGTGTACAAAATAAGTGATATTAACGTTGTATGGGATGCGGCTTATATGAGTGAATCAAGGTTTGCTACATTGAAGACACCTGCTGTTTTATTATCAGTTTGAAATAAACTCTGTTCTAGGGTGTCCAGAAATTATTGTAATTCGAAAACCAAAAAAATGCTCTTAAAGACGTGTTTTATGTGCATTACACATGCAGTCAAAACTGAAAAATACGATTGCTTGGATTCCGATGCGAATAACTGGTAATTTGATGCGAGTTGGGCTTTCGATATCTTGTTTGATTAAAGTGCCGCAGATCTACGGAGATTGGGTTCCTATCTCCTAATCTTATGTTCCTAGGTCTGGGTTATCAGCGTAAATTTATGCTGGGGAATGTTTTACCTTCGTCATTTTCTACAAAATTATTAAAACCCAAAATCAAAATAATATTGAAAAGATATTAAAGAATTATGCTTAAAATAATTATTAGAATTTTTTTATTCGAAATTTAAAAGAAAATTATGCCGTGAAGCTCGCAGTTTTTTTCTTGAAAATATTTGTGTGTGAATCAGCAGATCATGCTAGCAAATTCTTATTTTATTTAAGTATAAAATGTCAGCTTTTCAAGCTTGAAGGTCTTTTATAAAAAAGTGTTTTATTGTTATCCGTATTAAAATGAGGGCCTAGAAAATTCATAATTTCAATATTTTATCCTTCTGAACGGCGTAATTTTTACCAAAAATAATTTTGTACTCCAAAATTTATAATAATCACAATAATTATGAAATCGCCAAAAAATAAATTATAAAATAAGATATGATCTAACAATTCGGAAAATGCAAAAATATGTAATTAAAAGTAATATATGCAAAAGTATGCTGTCAAGGACAAAACATGCAAAAATATGCACTAAAACACAACACGCAATTGCTTATTTTAGGTTTTCCTGGATGCGATCATAAAAAACATTTGTTATAATTATAAATTTTTAAATCAAAACGCTAACGCTCCTTTTGCTTCTGTGTTTTCATAGAAGCACAGTTTTCAAAAATAGCTTAAATTTCAAAATATAAAACATTCAATGTATGGAGATTTTAAATCGGAACAGCATAAGCAGCATAACAGCATAAGCGAAAGAACTACTGTAGCACTGACTATTCGTAATCCCGTTTACGATTATATTCAACTTGCAAACACTACTTACGAGTACATGAACCAACAAAAGCACATTACAAAGGAATCGAAGTTTTTATAAACTTTTTTGTCGTTTTACTATGAATTATGGGCAACATTTTTCACATTTTTCCTAAAACTTTTGTGTGGGTATTACAACAAACTTTTACTCATTTGCTTGTAGAACAATATTTCATTTAAATAAATTACCAGAAATCATTTCAAAATCTTAACTTTTTAAGGTAAACAAACACATGTAAAACCGCATTGAATTAAAGACATTTATCGGCTTCAAGGAGAAGGAGTTTTCCTTCTCAATTTATCTCTTCAATTTTTTTGTCTGTTCGTGAATTTTCAAAGAGCCACAAATCAATCAGGATTTCTTTTTGGATACTGTTAGAAAAAAAGCTCCTAATTCAATAATCAAATAAGACAAACGTTATTCAAATCGTTACTCAAATCTGTCGTTATCGATCCGCAATATATTTTAAAAGCGAAGAAAGACTGTAAAACCAAGTTTTTTGTTTAAATGCAAAAATATGCTGTTAAAAGTAATATATGCAAAAGTATGCTATCAAGGATATAATAAAAAAACATTTATTGTGATTATTAAATTTAATTTTTATTTAATTTTCTGTCGCACAGTTTTTGCAAACAGCTTAAATTGCGATTTCTTAAATATTGTATAGAGGGAAATTTTGAATTGAAACAGCATAATGAAGACAATAATAATAAATAAATAATCAACTTACACACCCTACATACGAGTAAACGAGCTAACAAGGCGTAGCATCACATTACAAAGGAATTGGAATTTTTATCAACTTTTTGAGCTCGTTTTACTATGAATTATGGGCAAAATTTTTTCACATTTTTCCTAAATAAATTACCTGAACTCATTTCAAAATCTTAACTTCTTAATGTAAAGAAACACATGAAAAACCGCCTTGAAATAAAGACTGTTATCGGTTTTAGGGTGAAAGTGAAATGCTTCAATAAGAGTTTTTCTTCTCCATTTGACTTTTGTTACTTTCAGTTCTTCAATATTTTTGTCTGTTTGTGAATTTTCAAAAAGCCACAAGTCAATCAGGATTTCTTTTGAGGTGTTTTTTTTTCAAGTGTTTAGGTTTAAATGCAAAAATTATTGTTTTTGCCAATATCTATTTCAATTTTTTTCTCAAACAAATACAATATTTTCAGTCAGTTAGTTCTATTTTCATACATTTTAAGGTATAAATAATTTAAAGTAGATGTTTTGGTAAATCATATTCTGTGTTATGTTTTTTGTTTAGAAAAACAAGGTTTGTTTTATGCTACTCTAATTTTTAAATTTTTCTTTTGTAATCGCTATCTTTGTAGCTTTCTGAAAACCACACGTGAAGCAATTGGAACGTGGTGACAAAGAAATTAAGCATTTGATTTAGTTCATTCAGACATTTTAACTTCAGGAAACAATGTTTATTTTAGTTTTCCTATTTTACTACCCACTGCATATGCAACTGAACTGAAGTCTCATTTTGAGTTTAGAAATGAAAAACCTAGGTAAAAGTTTCTATTTACTATAATATTTCCAATTTGAATATTGCTAAAATCAAAAAGAATTTTTAGTTTTATAGTTTTTCACTTATTGTAGCTTTTGATTCACTCGTATGTTTGCTAAAAATGCACAGATGTGTCTTAATTTGTGTGATTACCAACATAAACTCACGGTGCCGTCAATACCGGGAGAATATAATGGGTCCATTAACGCCCCCATGCGTAACAAATTGCCACATATGAGTATCATTTCGAAACCATTCATGTGGATGTGCCTCCTGCTCCTTTTTGGAAGCCACGGCTACCGGTTGCAATGCAATTCTACATTGAGCTCGTGCTATTCTCACGATTTACGTTTCAACCAAAACAACAAAGAAGCTCCCCTAGAGACCGCACCATATTCTAGGGACTTTTGGCACCTTTGGTACCAGAATTAAGCCTCTAAGTGGAAAAAATATACAAGAAACCCCACAACTGGTCCGGAATTTCTCCTTGACGTGTGAAATAAAAATTCCATAAAAATAAATCTTGAGCAGTTGTTTTCTAGATGGAAATTTCGTTCCCATTATATTCGAACATGATTGCTCGATTAAAGAAAATGCGGTATGGGGTCCCAAACTACCACGATTAATTTGCTTTTTGTAGTGTTTACGTACATTTGTATCGTCTTATGGATTAGTGACAGAAGGTAAGTATTATAAATATAAAATGTTTGTTCCACGGTAACAGTGGAAGGTGTATTATAAGTATGATCTGGGAAAATATTGGGGTTGAAAATATGTGGGTTGGAAGACCCATTCAACTCCTAAATGAGCGCTATTGAGACAGAGCGGTTTAATTTTAATAAAAATTAAATCCCTCATAACAGTAAATTCTTTGTACCTTTCTCTGCTTTCAAATTAACTCCAAAATAGTATTTTTATGTTACAAACTTTATTTTCAAATTGCTTTCATATAAAACGCTACAAAAACATAAACAAAAAAGTTGACCGCTCTTAACACATTTTCCTTTGCATTTATGATTTTAAATGGAATTTAAAACCTTGAACGAGCATTACGTGCTTATAAGATCTAGTGGTTGGCGGGTTGGTTACCTTAACATAAGAACGATTCAAATAAAATAACAAAAATGATACTTTTGAATATATACAAACGTATGTGAAGATATGCAATTCCCATTTAAAGTCAAAACAAATCGAATATAATTATTTTTTTTAAGCAAACCCAAACGTTTCTACTAACTGTCAGCTACAGTTTGTTGATGTTTGTACAACAGAACTTTTCATTCCTTAGTTTCCCTTTAAATAATTTTTCTTATACAATATTGTATTCACTTGACTTCTAGTTATTGTAGGAGAATAAAGGCAAAGCAACGGCGGCTACTTATTATTTATTTTACTCACGTACAAAATGCATTTGAAAAGCAAACAATCATGAATATCAACTTTGCCATGCAATCTGCATTAGAATTCACAAAGAAGGCAAAAAATAATATGCATTTGAAGAGGAGAAATATTGACTTAAAAATACCCTATGTAATAAAAAATTTTAACATTAGTGAGCGTAACATAAATTTGAAAATCCAAAAAATATAACAGCCTGCTACAGCAAGTAAAAGAATCAGGAAGCCGAAAAAAAATTTATCAACATTGTTTAGTGCACAACACGTTGAAACAAATTAAGTGCGAATACATGCATATATAACACATTTGCGCCATGAATAAACTATGCCCTACTGTGCGTGCAATTGTGACTGTGCGTTACTTTGAAATATGTAAAAAAAAAAAACATGGGACTTACTTTGATGTATGTAGATATGTGAAAATCATGGAGAAATATGGGAAGGCATGCAAAAAAATTGAAATACATATGAATGAACAAAAAAATCTATATTGCGTCGATGTGTTGCGATATCAAAATTGTGGAGCAGATGTTAGGGAAATTACTCTAATTTACAAGAACGCAGTGATGAGACGAATTTTAAAATATGTTGTTGATTTTACTTGCATTAAAATAAAATTAAGGTTCATTAAATTTTATTACCTTTTGGTGCGGAGACATGACTTTATTCCTCTCCGATAGTAAACGCCTGAGTAAATAGTTGGTGGAAAAGAAATAAATTAATATTTGATTAAGAACAGTAAATAATTTATACGAATCAATAGTTCAATTCAGAAGCTCTTGTTGAGGTTTATTGAAATACACTTTTGGCTTATTAGATTGTTAACAGGTTGTGGTTTACTGTATATCTGTATCGTTGCTTTTCTATCAATATATAGTCACATAATACACTGCTGCGTGGGAACTTGTAATTACAAACAGTACTAAACAATTTCTGTATAATTTGTAATTTTTATCTAAATTGCATAACTTCACAGTATAGCTGCATTACAACTATGAACCATTGAAGGCAACATCAAATAAAGATAACAGTGATCACATATTACTCAAATTTTGATTATTTATTGAAGCAAAGTACTCAGTCACAGAAATGGTCTCAATTCAATATTTTCAAAACATATAAAATGAAATCGTATAATTATAACAAACTTTTAAATCTAAACTAACAGCAATAAATATAAGCTATTGTAAAATGAGTTGATGGTAAATTCTATAACATGATAACAGGATCCTGTGAATTGAACAAATATGATAGAAATATCTAATATCTATGAGTGAATTTTATCAATATTTTGCATGTTGAAGATCTTGTGTAATACTTATAATCAGGAGAACAATCGGCGGAATTTGTCGGTTATTGATCTATTGTTGCATGATGAGCTGAAATAAAAAATTCAACCATTTTTTTTTATGAAAAGAATAAAATTCTAAGAACTCTTCTTAAATAATTTCCGTTAAAAGAAATATTTGTTTGGAACAATTTTTTAATTACATAAGTGTATGTAACATAGCAAGAACTTTGCAAACCTTAACGAGCTTAGTTACTAAAATTTAACAAAACAGTCACCATTTACTTAAAGTGTGAACATACAGCTTTAAAATGTTTAAAATTTTTGGAAAGATATAAAATAAAAGACACTACTTTTTCGTTGAAGTTACTTTACGAAAATCTATCTCAACAATTGAAAAATTATATCCGCAGTTTATGTACGTTAGTACATACATAAAAACATATTAAGTATGGTACCGAAATGCAAACATTTTGCCGTTATTATAAATAGAATTTCATCAACACATATTAACGAAATTCTACTCAACTTATTGGTTTATATTACTGATTTTTTAATCAATTTGACTAAAATTTCACTATGTAAGCAAGGAAAAGGTAACAGTCAAACTGAAGAAATTTCATCTTTTAAAAAATTTTTTTTAACGAAAAACAGCTTGTGAGTCGCATAATTTCCAAGTTAATCATCTTAAATTTTACGCCCCATTTTGAATTTATTCTAACTTTTCGTTTAACTTTAACACTGTGACTCCATATACATTTGAAGCTTAACATATATATGTAGACACGTGCGTCTATTTATACCTAAACAAAAGTTAACACCGTCGTGAGTTTCTCAATTTTATTAAAGTTGTTTACAAAAATGACTTTAGTTTAGTAGTTTAACTTCAATACTAAAGCAAGTTCAAAGTAATTTTCTTACAAAAGTACAGAAATTAATGTGTAATGTAAATAATTAAGATGATAGAGTTAAGATGAGTACTCCTACTCGTCAAATCAACATAAAAACTTTCTCTTGAATTTTGTTTTTGTTTTGTTTTTGCTGCTTAAGATTTCATTTTGAAATAGAAATTTCAAAAGAAAAAGTAAGTACAAAAACATTGCAAAACATGGTATTTAACGTTTAAGTGTTAGCTGGTCCCTCCCTCTTAACGAAACAAAAGAAAAGTCCGCACTAAAGTGAAAAACAAGAGAAAAACTTTGCGTCATTGAAATAAAAGGAAATACTAGAATGGATGAAATCCAACATAAAAATTATATTTATAAACTAATTTTTCCGCCTACAATGTAATTGAGTCATAGAAATTAAATAGCGAATAGCACACCAAACTAAACATATCTTTCGTTTTTTTTAATTTTGATATTGTTAATTCAACCACTACAAGCGAAAATAGTAAAAGAGATAGAAGCTACGAAAATCGTTCTAAAAAATAACGGAATAACAAACAATGCCAGCTAAGATTTCAAGCAGCCCTTTATAATCTAAACAGATTTTTTTATTTGTTAAATTATCTTTAGAATAGAGAAAATAGATCTACAAACATATATCAAAACATTAAGGAGAAAGATTAATTATGTGAACCTACTCGTATAATGTGAAATTTACAACTTGAATGCTCCTAAGAACAGCTATAATCTTACTACTCCAAATCAGAGAACTAATAACATCAAGGATGTGGGAAAACATATCATGAAAGACAAAGTTTGTTTCAGTTTAAGACATGTTCTATTAACCAAGCAAGTATTTTATTTTTGGGACACCGGTCGTATGATTTATATTTATGAACACTTAATATGAAATAAATATTAATCATACGCCCATACGTTAAGTTTCCTTTATTGTGCATTACAATTTTCAAGTTTTAGTTCAACATGATTGGCTGAATATTAGTCTTTAACGCAAAGAGATGTTTGTAAAATAAAATTACTTAAAAAGTATTTCATGATCCAAACATGTCACTCAAGATAAACATTATTGTTACAATTGTACGAAACAAGTTGAAAAGCGGAGCCAAAATGAACACCAAAAATTTAAAATATTTTCTGTACTAATTTTGAGGGTTTCGGCTTTTTCTGTTTGTTTTGTTTTGTTCTGCCAGAGACTATGTAAGCACAAGTACACAAATTTAAATATAATTTAACAGGATCACAGCATACTAAACAAACGTTTGACTAACACAGTTCAAGTTACTGCAGACATTGCACTCATTTGTACACAAATAAGACCATATTTTATTTTGCAGGAATAACTATTCCTCATTGGCGTTAAGCATTAAATGTAAGAGATTTTTCTACTTGCTTTTCTTCGACATAAATATATTTCTTAGTTAATTTTTCCCCTTTTATTCTTAACATATTTAAAGTGCTCCTAGTACATAAACTACTGCACTGTAACATTTGACTCTGCTATATTTTGTGTGAGCTTTAGCTGCCTGTTTAGTTCCCCAGCAATTTCAAGTCAACATTGTCTTTCAAATTGTTGCTTTTGTCTTAGCACACAATATACCAAACAATGGCTGGAGTTTTCTGCAATTTCTTTGTGGACCTTTTCTTAAGTTTTGTTCTCTGCAACTTTTATATTCGTATCTTGAGCAATAAGAATACAACAACGAAAATACAAGCATATCACAAAATGTTAAAGAGTAAACCAGCACATTTGTGTTTATGTGTTTGTGTTCACGTATAAAACGACAACAGCACTACGAAAATTTGTTTGTTTTCAACATGTTGCAGTATCCAAGGTAGGAAATAAACACATTGTGTTGCTTTAGAGTTTGCAACGGAAATCGGTAGCCCTTGTTTGTCAGTAAGAACATTCTCTGGTGTAAGAACTTATAAAATATTTAATCAATTTTCGTTACAATTTGAAGTTGTAAAATACTGTAGTATCAAGAGTCTAAGCAGTAAGATTGAAATGAATGGTGGGTATTTATTTATGCTACGCCTAATATTAATTAAATTATGTCCATTAAAGTCGTACGTCATAAGAAGATTTATTTTTTATAAGTCTTAATTGCAAATAAGGAATATTGCAGCATAATCGCTTAGTGTAAACAAATAAAGTGGTAAACTCATCAGCTGAGTATTTTTTTTAACTTATTGCATGTAAAGTTCCATATAAAAAACATTTTACCATTTCCCCAACATTTTTTATATATGGAATTTGTCCTCGGGAAAGAAGCCGGGAATATTTTGAATACTGTTATCATTTTGCCTTGTGAATAAGTATTCATAATTTGAAAATTGAAACACGCCGGGGCGTGTGCTACCTTCGATGAGTGCTTTTATTTTTTAATTATTATTATGTCATATTAAGACTTTTTATTCCTTTCGACTTTTTGCGGAACACAAATATTCCTGTTTGTATATGCTTATGGGTGTTTGTTTACGGATGTGAGTTCATTTTAAGGAAAGTTTGTATTCTACACACATAAAGTAACGAATAAAGTTGGCAGCAAATATTGCTAATGTTCGCAATTAAAATATGTCAAAAACAATTTATAAGTAACACTTGATGTAGTTGCCGATGAAATTTCATGTTGGTTTTTGTTGAACATAATTTTGCTTGTTTTGCTTGTTTTTCAGATTATTGTCTTGCAAAATAATTTACTCAAACAACTTTCAACTAAATTATATAACTTTTGTAAAATGCCGATTTCTCTTTAAATACTTTCTTTCTCTGACTGCAAATTACACTTAGTTGGAAGGTCTTCTCAGCAGAATTTTGTGGAAAGTCAAATGTATAAAAATGTTTTTAAGTATTAAAAAATGGATATCTGTTTAAAGGCACAACAATGAAACGTCAATTGAAATCGTCACATTTTTAATAGATGTTTGTTATTCAAGTTTAAATACATTTCCAAAAAGCATTGAATTCCATTTCAGAAAGTTAAATAAGAAATAAGAGTTGTTTGGTCACCGATTCTTTAAATTTATGCAACCATACTAAAAAAGTTTTTTAAAGTATTAAAAATACCGCAATTAAAAATTAATATTAAGATTTCTTCCAAAAGTAAATAAATTTTTTCTTTCAATAAAAAAAAAAGATAAAAAATCCATATTTCGCATAACATGTGTTGTTATGTCGAAAAATTAAAAAAAAATACTGACATAAAATACTCGCATAAACTATTTGCCCCTTTAGTATAGAACATGTAGCGAACAAAGTAAAACGAAAAGAAAAAAATAGACTAAATTCTTTGTAATGCCGCAAATGTTAAGAAACTCAACCTTTAATACTGATTTACGCTATAACAACAACCATTGATCATCCGCGGTGACAATCATTAACTATTTCATACTTCACAGAAAAGGTACCTGTAACGTCAAATGATCTTCTTTATCTTTATACTCGTATATGTATTTTAAGCTTTAACAATAACGATATTGTAAGAAACTTGCATTCAATTCCTCTTCAACCTCTGAATTCTTACCACACTCATGCAAAGTACTATTTTTAACAATACAAGTACTTATGACACCTACATCCATTTATAGGGAATAAATTATGTTAAGTTTTTATTATGGGTTAGAAAATAAATCTGCAGCTATTTCTGAATAAGTTTTGGAAACATAAAGGATTGAGCCAGATACAAAAATATTTACACATTTACTTTAAACAAAAGCATTAACTACAAATTTTGAAAATAGAGTGATGAACATAAAATATCTTAAGGCTTGTCGCGATGTATGCTGTTAGAGTTTTCTTATTGTCTACTGCATGTCACAACCATGGCTAACTTAAAAAAAAATAGTTGATTAATCGAAGAACATAAATATTTTAGTCAAATTAATAAAATGTTGTCATTTAAGTAAAATTATTTATTCAACACTTACCGAATAATTTATTCTTTTACCCAAAATAACTGTTAATTCGAAATTTCAGTCCCGATCCAATATAAAATGTTTTCAATTTTGGATCAAGTATTTGGCAAATGTAACCCAAATCCACCAATAAAACCCACTATACATTTAAAAAGTTTATTCTTTACATGAATTTTAAACAAAATCCAAAAATATATATTTTTATTTTTAAAAGTGTTAAACTAAAAATCTTATAAAAATATAATAAGTAGGGTAAAAGAACAAAATCAGGTTCATATTCTTTGTTACAATTTTGCAGTCTTTCTTTCGATTTTTTTTAATATTAAAATTAGTATATAAGACACAACATCGAGGGATCTGCTGTAAAATTAAATTTTTAACAAATATTTCTGGATGAAAAATCAAGGAGAATCCTTGATGAGTTGAGAAAGCACATTTTTAAATGTCACAAGCACAAACAAATAATGGCTGGCAGCAATAAATTCAGGGCGCAGCTTGTCAATTTAACCGATGCAGTTGAGAAGATCAGATGGTAATTTTAGCGTCATCTGAGGGTATGAAATTGTAGAAGAAATCTTTTAAATAATAATGAGAAGAAAAACAATAACAGATAAGATAGTTTATATTTTATTTATTTCTGAGGCTTGTTTTACCTTGAATTTGAGATAAATATTAATAACTATTTTTCTTCCTTAACATGTTTTTAACACACACTCACACTCTGACAGATGGAGTGAGTGCAGTAAAATGCTAAAACATGTCACATAATTATTATTTATACACACACTCTAACTTTCACTATTTACTGTTTACAACAAAACCTTACCAATATTGTATGGAAAATTTTAATACTTATACACTGACACGTATGACGAGGGTAACAGGACTTCATGGCTCTTTAGATGAAATAAAAGTATACGATACAATCAAACTAATAGTGAATACTTACCTCTTCATTATTTACTGTCCAGTTGCGATTCGCTGCTGGTTTTAAGTGTCGCGATGTACAATTGCGGCGTAATATATCACCGATGTGGTAAGGCGGCCGTATACAAGTGATAAGTGGTGGAGTGTGTGGCAATTCTCAAACGAATATAAAATACACACACGTGCACACAAACAAATATTAATACGAAGTTAACGAAAATAAACGATGAGAGTATAATTTCCAGGAAATTAACCTCCGGCTTATTATCATTCATTTAATAATCTGGCCTTTGAACTTCTAGTTCGGCTGCAGCAATTAATGTATGAAATGATGGTGCATCAGCTGATACTTCACAGGAATATTTACCCGCAATGGCCATAAACGCTGATTCCAACGCCAATTAAGTTCCGTTTGATGCTAAACGCTGTAAACGAAGCCAAAATAAGTACAATAAGAATGTAAGTGTTCTTGACATAATTGCATAAATGGTTTACGCACGTCGACTCTCACACCTGGAATTTGAATGTAACTGTAAAACTCCCTTCGCCTTTTGTACCATTTCACTGAGTATCTTCGATATCACAGTAGCATATTAATGTAAATTTCTGCCCTCGACGAACTGCAGTTGGTACTTTCACGCAGGAGCATATGGAGCAAATTATATTATAATTGTAGATAGTAATAATATGGTCCTCCTAGGCTTATAAAAAATAAAAAAAAAAACATGTTACTGGCAACTAAAGTAATCAAATGCGGAAACCACTTCAGCCAACTACCAACAAACTTTACTTAAACACCAAAACAATACTACATCTTAGGTTTATTAACATGTTACGAACATTTTATGGCTAGAGTTATTATTTTTGTGTAGTTAATTTTAAATTATTTGTGGTTAGACTTTTAGTCAAACTCAATGAGCGGATTCGTTACTATTTCTTTCTTTTTGTTTAGTTTTTGTTCTTTAGTCGTTTTGCTAAAACTTAAATTACTTATACACAAGCATACACTTCACATGATTAGAATAGGAACAATGTTTGCACTTTAAAGTCTCTTAAAATATTTTTGATAAAAAAACCACAAAAGAGGAAAGTGGTAATTGCAAAATAAAGCATTTCATCAAACTAAATAACAAATAATACTGGTATGATGTATTTTTTAATATTTGTATTGGTTTTATAACTTCTACTTAACCTAAGCTCCCTTGTTCCCCTCCATTATATACGCCCTCTACACACCAGGGTAAATTTTTGGTTTATTTGTTAATTTTTCTTTTTTTGTTGACATATTTTAATTTCACTGTCATATGTTAATGTCTATCTACTCGTCTGTCTTCTCATGGTCAGTCAACCATTCATACAACCATTTAGTTTTTGCCAACACAGAAGACCTTTTTACTCCTTTTTGTCATATATCATGCATTTATTCAATTCACATGGCATTTTATTTTGTGGCAATAAAATGCGATTGCGCTTTCTTACTCTCAGCTTTGTTTAAGTTTCTGATGCGGTTTTGTGCAATTTCATTCCATAAATATGTGTTTATTATATTTTTCTGGGACCTCCTTCGTGTTATCGTCCAGAGCAATAGTTTTGCACTACACATGGGACACGTGTTATAAAGGAACTAAAAGGTTGCTGGTATCGTACTTTCTGTAGTACGACTCTAAATTAAGTATTATTCCAAAGACTTTATTTTACTTACTATCGGTACAATCAATAGACTTCAAAATAAAATACCTAAAATGTTACTGTTGTTGAGTCCTTTTAAGAACTGTAAGAAACCCTAATCCCTAATTTACGTTGTTGGCCTTGGCATATACTTTGTTTATAATAATCTAGATACCGTTGACATTTATTTCGTTTGTTTGTGTTGTGTATAAAAATTAGGTACGATTAGATTTTTGGCTTTTTTTTAATAAATATACATTTTTGAAAAAACCTTTTGGTACAAGACTTAAACGTTAAAAGGACAACAAGGAGTTTTGTCTTTTATCCTTTTTTATATGCCAGGTGTGTTGTGATATGAACGTATGCAATACATTAGTGCCTGATTTTAACATATGAGTTACAGTGCAGTCTCGCTTCATGTAACAAGTAGTCATTTCGGCTATTGCGAAAATAGAGCTTATTTTCGGAAACCAAGTCTAAAATTGACTTGGGGCAACTTGAACAAAGAACGTATTTTAATTAATTTAAACCTTATACACAAGAATTTATTTATGTATCAAATTATAAAACAAAACTAATTAAAAAAACTAAGAAAGACCACAAAATGTTGGTAGCAAAGTACGCTGAGGTTTTTTTTCAAAAGTTGCTCTAACAGAGTCAACAAAGTGCAACATTTGTGAGATGCACTATTCGGGAAGCTGCGTTGGTTGAGTTTTTTGTTAAGCGATGTTCCAGAAAAATTCCATCGAAAAGCATTAAAGTAGTCTTAAGCATATTGACTTTTGTTCAAAAATTAAAAAAAAATTATTATTCAGATTTCAATCAAACAGTTCACTGTGCTATAAAAACACGATCTGGAAAAAAAAACGGAAAAGGTTAATTTAGGACAAATCACTTTTAAAGCGCTAATTTCGCAAAGGTGCTTGTGTTTTTCTGTTGCCTGCATATTAAATAAAGTACTGACGATGTTTACATTTATAGTGACATGGGTCAACATGTTTAAGGACGAACGAGTTAAAATTTTAAATGAATTGAAATTATTGTAAATTATTGAAAAGATGTTCGTTGATGGGTAGCTGGATTTGTAAATAAGATAAAATAAAATAAAACCAAACAATAACCAATATTAAATGACTTAAATTTATGCCACCAATAAAATTTATTCACGAATGGAAATTAAACCGGTAGAAATGGAAGTGTAATTTGTTGATATTTTGTTGATATTTTGTTGAATTAAATCTCATATATTTTGCTTTATACGTATATTTCTGATCTTTGAGGGTAAGGCTGGCTAACCATTGTCTCCATGACAATTGTCCCCTTTTATGACGTTGAACTTGTAAACGCTTTTCAAATTTCCTATTCAATAAGCGTAAAATTGTTCATGTTTGACCCTTTCGATGAGTTTACACCATCTCTATGTCATTGGGATTAAATGGTCAAATATTCCATTCTAAAATGTTTGTTTTCGGCAAAAGTTGAAAAGGGAAAAAGTTAGCACAAAACGACTTCTTCAAATGGATTTGCCTTGGATTTACTAAAATACATTATTAAATATTTAACAGAGGTTTCTTCTTCGACGCACAATTGGGTTTTCTGTAATAAATGACATAAATAATGTTATCCCTTTGTGTTGTTGTTTAATGTTAAGCATTAAACAAGTTGGTGAATGTAATAAAAACAGGAAACCAGACCTGATGGGGCAAATTATCAAATATACGTTGCACTTTTTTGATTTATTGAAACGAGTAAGAAACATAATAATGAACTTATATATAAATAGCTTTAAACAAATAGATAGATTTGCTATGCATGAGTGTGCGTAAGTAAGATTGAGTAATGTTGGATTGTAAAGAATTCAATTGATACGTATATATTGATTGCTTAATTTTATTGAACTTTTTTATGCGCACTAACATATAACCGAAATAATATATTAAATTTTATGTGGTTGTTTTTATTTAGTTATTATGTGTCATATCTGGTTATGATGCTTTAAGGGGACGGTACTAAACATAACCTTCAAATCGAATAAGTTAGGTTACTTCCTTCTGTTTAATTTTCTTTGAAAAGGTGGGTTCATTTCTGTGTCAAGCTATTATTATAAGTATTTGACCGTATCTGGAAAATATAAGTTTACACAAACAGTAATGAACAAAAATATAGAGCCAAAAAATTATTAAAGAATTAGCAGACCGGAAAAATTTATCTTTACATTGTAGGTAATTTCTGTGTCATTGGTTTATTACAATACCTTATAAATCTAACAGAAGGAGGGCAAAGCCCATTGCAGCACTAAAATGTGCTAGGGGGAACACTTAAAATGAATTATTTTAATTCTTGAGATTTTTATGACATTTCGCTTTAATTGTTTAGAAAAGGGTTAACTACTTGTGCACATTGTATAAACATATACTTGTTTAGCTCCTGCATATAAATCCTGATCCTGTGATGGGTCAATGTCTTTGGAAGGAATATTTTATGATTTAAGAGGACCACAATTTTTTCAATGAATCCATTCATAAGTTTGTGTTACTTCTAGTAGTAAAAGGAATAAATATATTTTTAGTTTTGTGTTATTGAAGTTTTATCACAATTTATTATCAAGTTTTTTAATGTAAGAAACCAATAAAACCAATATATTATAATTTTTGCTTATTATTTATTCTATTAAATATAAATTGAGCTTAGAAAGTAGGCAATTAGCAGAATTGCGGAAACGATAAAATGCTGTTAATAAACATATAGAAAATAATTAAGCCCGCAGAGTTTTGTGACCTGGTCTGAGAGGCAAATTTTTAAAATTTCAAATATGAGTGGGCCATTGCCAAGCAATCATTATTGCGTCCTGCGTGAAGCAATAAATTTCATAATTTCAAACGTGTTACAGTTCCTAAATAACCAATTGATAAAAAATCATGAAAATACATAAAACATAAACTTTTTATAAAAAAAGAACTCACTATAAAAAGAAGTAATAAAAACACAAATAAAAAAAATTGAATTAACTAAATGCCAGCATTTTAATATTAATCAAATACTACCCAAATGCAATTAAAAATAAACGATCGTGTAAACAAACAATCGAGCTCACTGCTGTATAAACTCACACAAAACACTCTTCATTCATAGAAAGTAATTAAGTTCTACAAAACGGCATTTGACATAAAACTAATGTAAAAAATGTTGTTAAAAAAATAAAGAGAATAAATTACAATATTTGCAAAATGCAAACTAGAATTTAACGTGGCACAAACATAAAAGAAATTTAACAGGAAATCGTGGCCAATAAAGCAATTATCTGTATCGACAAAACTCTTATAGTAGTAGCGGTATTAAGTGTTTGGTGCAAATGCAGTTAGGATTATGATCTCATTTTTAAATATTCTTGTTATTTTCATAAATGAATTATTTTTTATTCATTTGTAGTGAATTCTTGTGTTTTTAATAAAAAAAAGAATACCAAAGAATAAGTATTGTTTGTTTTAAATTTTCAAGTTATTCGAATATATTTTTGATTCTTTATTCATTCGGGAGTTCGAATAATATTTTAATTTTATTCGTTCTGTCGAACAGAAAAAGAAAATATGTGGACGAATTGAATCTTTTCATGCAACACCAACACAAAAGTTTAAGAATCATAAAAAATTGTTTTGTGTTTTATACCAAATGCAAGTTCATTAAGAAAATAGAAACGTGTTTTTGTTTTGTTTTAAATGAAAATTAAACAATAATTTTATTTCTTGGCGATTGCTTTTCTATTTGTGGTGGATTTTAGCGATTTCGGATTAATGCCTTATTTGCGATTTATGAAAAATATATCATTTAATAAAATAGTATGTGTAGAAATCGACCAAATATATATTTGGGCTAGTTTTGACATTTAATTTGTGAAATAGGTGAAAAAGGATCCTACTACACTGGCCGGAAGCATTATTTTATTAATGATATTATATATTCACATCATAACTATTTTGAATATATCCTTATCTGTTTGATATGTTTGTCAGGGTCGACTTTTAATACAAATAACTTTCCTTTAGAAAGACTCGTGGCCAATACAAAATTCTTGCTCATATTGTACTTTGTTAGAGATGGTATGTACTTTTGTGTATTTATATGTCTTTACTTTTACTGTTGCCTTTAAGAAACACTTTAGAACACGTTTTTATGGTAATAGAAGACTAAACCAATAGACGTGACATATTATAAATCTAATGTGTGGAAAACAATAACGTATGTATTTCTGTTCTGTGTAAAAAAATATTAAAATATTGTATAAAATATTCGAAATTCCCTCCTTTGATATAAAATACATTATAACCATAAATAAAAAAATATAAGTTCCGATTTGAATTTTTGTAGGTGCTGCTTTTTAGATAAGAGAGCAGAAGTTACTTTTAAAATATATATATATTTCACTTTAAATTGATTTATATGTCAGTAAATCTATGTAGGTTTGAATGCAGGTATAGTGCTTTCTCTTTTTGCCTTTCCCTTCAATTCCTGTGCCCTATTTTTGTCTATAAAATCCTTTGAGGTAATAAATTACAGTGCTATGTACTTAAATTTGAACTTCCTACGTTTTTCATTTCGTATCACTGCTGGTGGTATCAGAAATTAAGTAAATTTATAAGAATTTACGAGTGGAGGTTGTACATCGAGAAACTGAAAATGAATTTCAAAATATTTTTAGGTTCAAAATATATTGTGTGATATAGAGTTGAAAAAATATACATTTAATTTGAAACTTACTTCTATTGTATCTTGGCTCTATTGTTCCACTTGTTTGCTAGTTCTTTTACTGTTTTCTTTTGAATATAATGTGTTAATTTTTCTTTATCTCTTTTACAGTTTTTATTCAAGCATTTAGTTTTAAACATTTTAACGTATTCATACATACAGTAAGTATGTGTGCGTGCGGGAACCTTACAAAACAGAAGTAATTCTGAAATTGTGTTTGCATTATTATGTGTCTTTAAACGAAAAATACTTTCAGAATTTCACACCAAGTAAACAGTATCATTTTCACTACGTTATTTTTCAAAGATTGAAAAACAAGAAACAATAAAACTCGATTACGCAAGAACTAACAGGATGAAGCAACGAAAAAGAAATATAACCATTTATTCCATATCGGTACCTGAAACCAAAAATCTGTGAAAGCTCAAATACAATAATCGGGTATCTAGCGATTTTGTCTATTAGACACCTGGCATTTGCAGCCACTAACAATATTTGAGTTAAATCCAAGTTAATCCAAGAACATATTTAAGAAATTGATTATCTAAACTATTAATCTGAATTATTCTTATACTCTGCTTACCTTTTGTTAAGATTGTCATGCATTTCTGTCAACAACAGAGTCTACGCAATGTGCCATCAACGCTTATTCTAGTGCCTAATCCCAGACATGAGCGATACATAAGAAGCCTTACCCTAGCACTAAGCCGTACATTACGGCGTAATATCCTATGGTGCACAAGAAAGACTTTCTCAGATCTATCCAGGATAAAATCATGGCAAGGAAAAATTAAAAATTTTATGAAATATTATTCCGAGATAACAGGCTTAAAACGAACAACATACATACTACGTTTTAGTCCCAAGCTATATGGATAAAGATTTACTTTCAGTTTTTTTATATCATTCCATTTTATTACATTGTATGAAAAAGGATAATAAATAGAGCCACCAAACGTTAAAATATGAAACATATATTTATTCCATTCTACGAAGCCATAAATCAATGCTGGCTGCTACGCTATGTTATTTGAGAATGCAGTTTTACAAACTCATACGATGTTTACGTACCTGTCTAGTGACTAGTTAACATGCATATACATAAACATGTCTAGATGAACTTTCTTAACCAAATTGTTTGCGTTTATGTTAGACGCTAGATAGCATAAAGAAATTTCTATATTATTTGTTGGATAGCGATATCTTATAAAAATCTACTATCACGTTATAATAAATGTTGTTAAAGTTTAGTTATGTGTGCATGCAGGTTAAGCAAGAATTCTATTATTTTGCATACAGCATTTGTAATTACTCTCAAGAAAACTTGCTGCTCTATTAAATTTGCTGCTTTATTATGACGCTTTATTCCACGAGATGTACTCACTCTGGGGCCAATACAATCGTACGTAGATTGAGTCGGGAGCCTTTTCGGGTTTCTGGTATCTGACATTTTTGGAATGTAGTCGTATTCCAATAATTAAGCTCACTGAACTACCCACACAAGTATGCCGTGTCTTTTCTGCAAAAACGAACAGCCGAGGTTACTGTGCCAAAATTTATAAGCAATACTTCAACTAGGGCCCCTTAGTAGTTCAAATAACCTTACGCCAATATTAGTCGGCTCTACTTAACTACAGGGCTGTAATTAACTTGAGACAAACGAAACACAATTATCGTCGGGTATGAACCAAGCTCACTGTCGCCTTATAAATGCAAAATTATAAACTAATTAAGAATTATAAACAGTATTTCGGTAGTATGCATATACGAATGCCTTAGGGCGCTTCGTCATATTCAACATACAAAATTCTAAATATATTCCTTCTTCATATATATTTTTTCTTTGTAAATTTTTCCTCCGGTGTATATTTTCATTCTTTTCAGCAATAAATCCGTTTGAATGTCAAAATAATAAAACAGGATTTATTATTTACATTCATGTGAGAACAAAATAGCTAAGCACACACAATCACCTGGTTGAGATAGAAACATATTATCTATTAATATTAAAAAAAATCTAGTTAACGTTGATAACGTTGTATTAGAGACGACCCACTATTTTAAAGTTAAACGCACTTATTTGTTTAACTTAAGTATCTTGTTAACTATCGTTGGCTTTTAAGTCCCCATTATATTTGCATTTGAAATGTCCACCGAGATGTAATAATAAAATCCCAAATAATAAAATGCAGCAACAATTTCTCTTAAAACTAACGCACCCGGTGGCAATGTTACTTGCCTTCATGCAGCATTCGAACTTTAATCTTACAGTAAGTGATGATGATTATGGCAGATAATGTTCCGACTACATTGTATGAGATCTTACTGTTTTTCCAATGCACATACTATTGAGTGTGAGTAGGTGCGTTAGAGAATGTTCGTGTTATTTTTAACCAAATGGACTATAAACAGTAAAGGATTTTGTCGTACTTAATTTTGTTTCACAATTTACAAAATTCTGCTAAATATAAGCAGCCAGCAAAATTTGCATAGAGACTAACTTACCCCTAATAATTACTTTTGTAAATTTATTGTTCATTTATTCATTGTTAATTTACATACTCTATTCAATGTATAAACAATTAAAATCAATTCAGTTCGTAACACATGATATTGATACTGGACGACCGACGGACTGACCCATCAGGCTGCAATTGCAATCTTTGTTGGAGACTGTTACCGGAAAGTAACCATATTACTAAACATTTAAGCAGGCAGAACAAAGATGCAACCGACTCACTTTGTACAAGAAACAACTTTTTTCAAAAATTTGTATCAAACTTAACAAAAAATAAAAAAAATTGTTGTTGTGCTGAGAAACATTTTCCATTTTATTATGTTAAGCAACTATTTTAAAATTTAAATGCAGATATCGTACGCCTTTGTGTACGATTTAGACGCGGCGACGCTAAGACGTTTGGGAAAAGAATACAATCAGTCTCAATGAACTTATAAATAGAACTGATTTAGCAAATCCCTAACAATGGATAGAGGTGTGTGTAAAATAATATAAAAAAAAATCGCAAGTGGTGAATTATATTTCAAACGACTTCTCATTTTAACGAAGTTGCCACGAGAGATGAAGAGAGTAATAATATTTACTATACTATTTTACAGAAAAATAAGGAATAACTGGCATAGGGATGAGAAATCTAATACTAAAAGTACAGCAACATCTGCCATTAAACAAAAAGAACTTTTACTGGTAGCATAGTTTGGGTATCACATACATACGTACCACATAAATATATCGAAGATAACGCGAATCCAAAAGAAAATAATCAATTCGATTAACGATTTGCTATGAGAGTAGCACAGGTAAAATCCTATAATACTTATTTTTATTGTCAAAGAAGTAGTCTTTGTGGAAAAAGTACCAATTTATTACTTTTTGTATGCGAGTGAAATAAATAAACAAACAACCTTTGTAATGTTTTATATGATTTTTCGTCTTTAGTTGTTTGTTTTTATATCTCTCTATTTTTATTGTTTATCTCAACAGGTCGCTTTCGAACTAATGGTGGGATTCCGAATCATTCAGTTTATATTGATAATTAACTGTTATACAATTAAGGGAAAATTAGGGCGACCAAAGCTTCTTGGTTGGAACTTACTTAACAATAGATGGCGAATGTGTATATATAGGTCAATTTTAAACTGTACTGTTATATAAAAATGAACTCATGGAATAAATAAGACTTATTTATTACACGTTCTCAGTCTCAGTAACCAAATTTTGGCCACGCAGACCCAAGTTTCAACGTATCCAATTTCGAAAGTTCATTTCAATTCTCTTGTGTGGTCTTCTTTGTATAACAAGGAAAATTGGGTCGGCCATAGAGTAAAATTTAATTTTTAAATAAAAAATAAAATGATAAACATTTGTAGGCAGACATGCATTATTTTATAGGCTGTCAATATAAAAATACAAATCAATTGCTTACACATTTGCTCTACCCGTCCTTAATAATTGTAGAAACCATTCAGTATTTACTCTGATATTTCGTTATGTAAAAATATGTTAACGTTGAACATTTTATTAAATATCAATCTGTTTAACATCAAATTGTTCAAATCCCATTGCACTAACTTCCGTTTAATACTTATTGCTACTTTACGTGACACAAACTTTCTACTACCCAGACATTAGAACACATTATATTTGCTTGGTTTAATATTGAATAAAACTTCTGAAATGGGAAAAAAATAAGAAATGTAAAATAAAATGAAATAACACATTTATGTTTATCCTTGTGTTGATAGCACAAATTGATTTGATTTGACAATTTTTATTTGTTCGAATTTTTTGCAGTTTTTGTCATGTTCTTTGTTGGGCCTAAAGATAATATGAAAAAGATGGAATATTCCTTAAACGCGTGACGTTATTTAAATTGAGTCGACATACACACAATCATCAAGTGCAAACAAGAATAAAAAAGAAAGAAAAAAGGTGTTACCTCTAAGAATTTCATGTTTATTTTTCCTTAAACGACATAAAAATTTATTGAGTTTGTACAATCCGACAGTGGTGCGAAAGGATATCTTCCAAAAAGAAGTAGATATTTTTACTTATTGAGGATATTGAGAAATAGTACTAAAATGTTCAGATGCTTTAATGAGCATTTGCTATGAAAGATTACAAGCTGTTACAATATGAAATTTGCGTTTTCATTCTTACTGAGTAATGCGTAATCATTTCATTATTATGATAAATCTATTAAAAAATACTGTGCATTTTTGAATTAAGACACTTATATTCGGTCAAAGAGCGGAAACTAAAACAAGTCTTCCTTTAAACTGATCTGTAGGAAATTATTGTAACCAATAAACCGAAAATAACAATTAATTTTGAATTTGTATTTAAAAAAAAACATGTAAGCAAATGTTATACAGTCAAGATAA
This sequence comes from Phania funesta, assembly GCA_963932375.1. Lineage (NCBI taxonomy): Eukaryota > Metazoa > Arthropoda > Insecta > Diptera > Tachinidae > Phania > Phania funesta. Next base: position 81,871,981 of record OZ010653.1, on the reverse strand, counting down.
GTATATCAATTTATATTTTTGAGAAAATATTTTAGTACAAAAAAGGTATTCCTTATTTTTTCCAATTTTCCAAATTTATATTTTTCGGGTTAATTCAGATTTATTTCAAAAATTAAAAATTTTGGATAACATTTTGATATTTCTTTTAGCTTTCGTTAAATTTGCGCGGGTTTTTATGAATTTTTAATTTCAGCCTTCGCATAGATAACTTCAACAGTCCGAGGGTCCCAGAGAACTTACGGAACTAAATATTAGAGAGAATGCCAAATTATTAAAAGAAAAAGGGAAGCAATTAACAATCTTACATAAAAACCAAAATTCCTCTAGATGCCGAAATTTCACCAAAAATTCCGTTAAAATTTAAAATTCACAAAAAAGCGCATTTAGTTGCATAAGAAACAATTTTCGCTTGCGCCAGTACAACACCTTGTATACTTATATTGTTAATTCTTTTATTTGCTTATTTCATTTGTTTGCCCCTGATCAAATAAGATGTCATTAATTTCTGAAAAATTTCATAATAGCGAGTCATACGACTGTCACATATTTTTTGGTATTTCCTCTTAATAGCGTACTGTTTTATTAAATTTTATGTTTAGCTACTTTCCAAACCACTGTCGCATGGTCTTCTGTAAATTGACAGTTGATTTTTCGTCTAATCATACAACACACATTCAATCGTACACATTCTCTCAGATATGAACATTCTCCCAGGTATGAAAGTACTTGAAAGGAGCAAATGAAATCACCAACAAGACAAGATCTTATAAGGAGAAATAAAAATATAAATAACTGCATATTGAATAAAATATCTTTAGCGAGTTAGTTATAGGGAGGAGCACAAAAGACACAATAAATGTTATAGAGCTTGGAAAGCCAGGTAAAGTTAATAAACAAATTTATTGAATTACATTATTTTATTGGAAAATACTTTTATATTTTTCATCCTTGTTGTCATGCAATTGTGGCTAAATTAGGTTTTGCATGAAGAACATTTCTTCACATTTCCCTTTTCGCTTGTTTTCCTTTTTATAATGGAAACGCAGTGAAAAGATTTGATTGTGCCGGTATTAAAAGTATTGGATTTATTTTTAAATTAAGTTATAAATGTGTATGTGGATGCATATTTTAAAATATTCTTGTAATTGCAAATAGTTACGCATATAATAAATAATGCGAAAACATATGAGAGGAGTAAACTCTTGTTTTATGACATAATTTTTTTTGTTTATTTCTTTTTTCTTTGCATAAAATTTAGTTTCATGCAAATTTAAATTTGTTTCATTTATCAATGTTTTCCCAACAACTCAAAGATACGAAAATTTTTTTATAATAATTTCGAAATGTTGTTTTTTATTTGTATTCCATAGGTAATTCTGTGAAAATTTATTAGTCAAGCTACTTATAATCTGACATTACTAGCTCGATTTAGTAGTCTTTAAATTGATTTTTGTGTGGTTTTAATGCAGCATTATCCTGGTATTGTAGACATATATGTGTATGTTTGAATGGCTTGTTACTCTAATCTACAACTTCTATGACGCCATACACTCGTAAGCTAGAATTCATAAATTTGTATGTATGTGACCGTACAAAAATGCTAACATGCATAGGTGCACATTGTTATTCTCTAAAAAAAAACTTTTGGATAATGACTTGTATTTTATTCTGCTGTGTTTTAGTTAAATCTTTACCATCCCCTTGATGTTTTGTTTTTGCGTGCCATATGTACATTCGCTTATAATATTAAAATATTATTTAAAATTATTAATTAGACACATAAACTTTATGAATTTCCCATATAAATAAATTTAATTATAAACTGAGTGATGATCGAAAACATAAGTACACGTCCTTAGAGAGCTTATTTTGTATGACAATGCATAAATCAAATAAAACTTTAAATAAGACCAACAGCTACAAGACCATTTGTTTTGCTCTATTTACGCCGAAGAATACTATGTTTGAAAAAGTAATTTTATTTATATTCTTGATACATAAAACAAAGTCTTGTTAGTACACCTAGAGTTGGGTTAAGTACCAATATCATCATTAAGTTTTGTAAAAAGAAGTAATTTTTTTATAGTTAAGTCCCTCTAAACATTCACATCGCACACTGTGCACAATGGCAAATGATGGTTATGACATAAACAACAGCAAAGTGGACTACAAATTTAACTAATTAGGGGGTTGTGTTCCTACACACAACGGCAACAACTGCAGGAAGAATATGAACAAGCTTTACGTTGTAATAATTTTGTAGTATTTTTGCTTCTGTATATTTACTATACTAGTAATTGACAATACGCATACAAACATACACACATACACACATATGTATATGTTAAGTATTGTGGGTAAACAAAAGAAAAAAATTAAAGCTGCTAAAAGAAACTTTCATTACTTCTACTGATGCAATCATAGATTTTGTCAATTAATATCAAGATATTTTATTATCATTATTATTCGCTGTAATATCTATAGATAAAAGCTCGAAAATTGTAAATTTTTATATATTAAGTATAAAATGTAAATAAAGATGAATTTATAAATTAAAATGAATGAAGATTTTGTCAATTTTTTATTCTTTATGATGGAAAAAGTTTTCAACTACAGAAAAGTCCTTTGTATGACAGATATTTAGAAACAATAACGATAATTATAAACATTTTTGTTAATAATTTGACATGTCGATTTTTGAAACGAATTTTAGTCATCAATTCTCAACTTTGGTTTGGCGACAAACCGGGTTCGGTTATGCGCCATCTTCAGACTTTTATCGAAAACGAAAAAATAAAACTATAAACTTGACAAGGGATGATAGAAATTTGTACCAAAAATCTACATTAAATCACCCTGGAGGAATATCAATTAACGAATAATTTAAAGTGTTTGTGTGCAGTTTTCAAAAGAATTTGGAACCATTATTGGACTTAAACTATCCGTGTCTAATAATTTGATTCTAAGCTGTTCGAAAATCAATATAAAAAAGCATAAAGCATGACCGCTTTATAATACTGAAAAAGTTTTGCAAAAAATTAATTAAAATTATTTATGTTCCTTTGTGTAATGATTTGTTACTTTAATAACTTCATTATATTGCAGACATTACTATGTCTAACCAGCATTACAAAATATATTTGTTGCTTTTATTTATTTGATTGTGCATGGGTAGCTGAAAAAATACTTTAATTTTTTTCGTAGAAAAAAATATGTTTCGGAATGATTTTTTATAAATATAAAATTTTCAGCGGTATAAAAGGTAGACAGTAAATAAGAGGTGTTAAAAACTGAGGCAGATAAAGTCTTTGATAAATTCAAATACCTACGTATAATTTTCTCAGCAAACTCTAAGCCTGCGGGTATTTAAAAATATATAAAATAGTTTTGAGTAGGTTTTGTTTAAGAATACCATGAAAAATACCTATTTTTATTTTTCCAATATTTAAGCAAACAACTTTTAACTTTGTAACTTTAAAATTTTATATTTCATTCTATCCGGTTGCTGTCTCGCCTTTCTATTTCTTTCACTCGGTTTAATGTTTTATAACGAAACTCTTTTCAATTCAACTAATGCAAAACACAAACAAATACTTGAAATTTATTTCCCAGAATAGTAGCCAGTCTTATTGTTAAAAAAAAGTAAACGAGAAAAATATTTCCAATATAATTTTTAATACACTTAAAAAAGGAAGAGGAATATAACTCCAGTAAAGTTTTCTGAGTTCATAGTAATTTCTCGTATACTGAATTGAAAAAAATATATATAGTATCAAGATTTCCTAATAAAGCAGTTCTATTTCTCATTTTTAGATAAATTGCATAATTAATAGGTTTTATTTACAAGACTTAAATTAATTTCAGTCTACTTTATACTAGTTAAGCGCCCCGGCTACGCAACCAAATGTGTCATCAAACTCAGATTTGTTTTTATTGGGTTAGTAAAAAAGTCGCCCGCTTAAGCGTTAAAAGAAGAATCTTAAAGGCTGTAGCATATTTCCTTTCGGTATGTCATAAAATAAAAGTCCTTGATTTACAGCATGTCCTATCATATCGAACGTTAACCATCACTGGAATTCTTGCTTGAATTTGCAGTCCGTCTAATGAATTGTTGCATAAATTTAATAATTTATTTAGTCCGTAAATAACATATTACATATATAAAAATATTGATAATAAATTTATGATAGTTTTTCTTAAATATTCATGATCAATCAATCATGTCCATTCATTCAATTGTTTTAGTATTCCAAAACAATTTGTTTCAGTGTTTAAGTTTTCGTTACGGCTTCTCTTTCTGTTTGTATCCTTGTGATTCTGTATGCACGTACAAGTATGTGTAGGGGTTTGTGGAAGCAAACTGAAAAAAAAAATAGAAATAAGAAAATGCTCAAACTTTAGTCTCGAGAGTTTAAGTAAATTGATGCTTGTTTGTAAATTGTTTGATTTACAATTGATAATAATATGGAGAATACTAGTCAACTCTCTATGAACAAGTATGTGTATCTATCTGAATGAGAATATATATTCTTTAAACATGACAGTTTTTTTTATAGTTTTTTTCTTTTGTAGATATTTGTTGCACACATTTCAATATTGAGTCATATCCAATGGTCTCGTCATATGACATAAAAGGGTTGTAGAGGAAATAGTGAATGATGATACTGTTATTATGAGTTTACCGTAGATGTAATTGACGATGATATTTATGTCTGTGTATGCTGCCGTTTGTTTTGAATTGACCACAAAGGTTTCAACTATGATAATTGTGTGTCTAATGGAGCATTCAGTATCTGTTTTTTAGTAGTTCGACATTACACAATATTTATGTTTGTCACTATATCTATGCACTATATTTTTATCACTATTTTTTTGTAAGCGGTTGTAAAATATTTAGCTATAATAAATTCTTAAAGTGTCAGTTTTATTAACTCTCCCCATTTTAGGACATTTGTACCTCTAGGTTCTGGTTCACAGAATTTTACAGCCGATCCCGTTTTTGACAGTTCGCCTGTAGCTTCATTTTCAGCTGTACATTTCTGAACTTTAAGCCACATCACCGGAACCAAGTTCACCGAAGCACATCTGTTTAGTTTAGAATACATTCCAGTACTACCTTCACTTGCATTATGCGTTTTATAAACGATAGATTGTCAAGTGCATGGACAGTGCACTAGACTTTCCAGCGTAAGATTCAACAACAACAATCTAGGAAATTCTTCCTGCTAAACGACGTAGATTACAGGACCAGTAAAGCTCAGCTGAGCATAATCCTGCTCCTGCTCTGCAGGTCATAAGGGAACTATAATTTAAAACGCTGATGTTGTTCTCCATTGTGCATAAGTCCTTACGCAATGAGTTTCCGATGCAGCCTTTTGGCTACTTTTCTTCTAGTCATACGTTCCATCGCTATCTTAGTCTCCCTAAACTCTTTGCTAATTTAAAATTAGTATAAATGCTATAAACCCGTGAAGATAAAATCAAATAAAGATACCGGTGATTACATATTACGCAGATTTGCATTATTCATGCAAGCAAAAAACTTAGCACAAGTATCGTCTCAATACAATATTTTCAAAACATATAAAATAAAATGGTATACTCGTATTTATACAAACTTTTCAATGCAACTAACTACCAACAACAAACAGAAACGATTGTAAGTTAAGTTGACGATAAGCCCTATAACATATTAACAGAGACTTGTGCGTTGAACAAATATGTACTGGCTGTGCAAATAAGCGAAAAGTGTATTTCAATATGAAATGCGGTACCGATTGTAAAGTGAACAATTGCCACACTAATATGTTTTTTTATATAATGATTAATATTAACCAAGGAAAATTAATCATACTCCCGCAGTTATTTTACAAAAATTCACATTCAAGTCAAATTAATATGGAACGTAGGTATGGGTGTTATATGTGACGATTTGACATCGTTTCGAGAAATGTTAAAGCTAATTTGTCAAAATGACACTTGGCAAGTTGACGATTTGTTATCATCACTCCTTTTTCTCAAACAAATTCAATCAGGATATGTATGCGTCTGGGAGGTAAAATGATTGCCTGCCTACTTTAAACCTACAATGAAATTCTTCTTTATTAATCTTTTTGAATACAATTCTGTTTATTAACAGTTTATAAGTCTATTGCAAGTTTTAATCAATACGGTTTTTATTATACAGTTAATATGCAGTACAGCCAAACCCGCGGTTTTTCCGCTAATGTATGCATTTTATAAAACTAATTGATTAATTGAATGTGATAGAATTTAATAGAAAGTGGGAGTGTTTAACTTAAAAGGTACTACAAATAATAACAGTTGAGCGATTTTTAAGACAGCTTAATTTAGCCAAATCAAAAGTTCAGAAATTGTTTTCGCTCAGATACATATAAAATTGAAATCGATCGCTTTAAAATCCCGTAGCTACGAATCGATTTTCATAATATACCGGGTTTTAATGGGTTTCTTTACATATTTTTTATTATATTAGATACGGCCCCACCTGGACGACAAATGCTGTGTCAATTAGATGTTCCCAAAATTTTTTTAAGTTCAATGGGAAGCGCAGAAATTTACTAAAGTTCTCAGTGTGTTACGGATTGGATTGAGCTAGTTTTTATAACACACACATATTAAACATTTCTTAAGGCGTTGATTTTAATATCAAATCAAAAATCAAGTATTAACTATTTAGCCATTGTTATGAATTCACCTTGGCCACTGCCTCACACTAATTTGTCCTGTTCATATTAATACGAACGTACTTTTAAATCAAATTTAACACAAGAGAAGAAAAAACACTCAAAAGCCACAATATTGCTATTCATTTTTTGATATTCTTTGATTAAAGGAGCATCTTTTGAAATTTATTTTTGTTTTTGAGATTTTGTTTGTGATTAATTGCCTAATGGTTCATTAGTTTACCAGTAAATATCATTCACATGCATACAAATATATTTTGATATATTTCCTTGTGGCTGCTGTTTGCACTGTAATACACATCAAGGCAACTGAGAATGAATATTTGGTACAATAGAACTATCAAGAAATACAGATGTCACCACCTGAATAAAGAAACAAATTTAAAAAATCTGAACTTTTAAAGAAAAGCAAAGCAAAATCATAAATGACAAAACAGACAATTTCCACTAATGATGTGACAAATGATCAGAAGCATTTGCTAGATAACGATGTCTACAAATGAATTTCGAAAAATTTGTGTATTAATGAATTCGAATTAGTTTTTTAATGAACTGTCCATTTTTTACTTATTAGATTTGACAATTGTACTGAAGAAAATATCTTTGTTTAAAAATACAATTACAAATTATAGTTGATTTATAATAAAGTAAATAATAATATTTGTTTTATAATAGTATTAATTTTAAGGGAAAACTTTTAAGGCCTATAGAAATAAGTCTGCAGCCTCTTCTATCAAGGCATATTGTAAATTAAAATTACATAATCAGTTGAAACATTTGTTTTTCCAATTAGTGCTGCTTTTTTATGCGTTAAAATTATATAACGTAACCGTTTGCTAATCCTCCGAATACTTGTCTAGAAGCATATTTTTGGTGTTTCTATTATTTTTATTAACTCTATTGTCACTAATAAATGTTTGCCAACTGTCAAATGGCAAATTTGGGCCATAAATTATCAACATAAGCAGAATACATATTTTCGAATAATGTTCGAGCTTTTATACAGATGCCCATTATAAAATCACGCCAGCAAATTTGCTGTGGAATGAACGAATATGCAGAACACGATTAAAATACAAAAAATAGTTCAAATGCTGGTTTGGAAATTGCAAACACCATTTACAGATGCTCTTGTTACATTCTGAAATTATTGAAGCATATTTGTAGGCCAAAATTCTAAAACAAATAAGAATTGTGTTATTTTTGGTAAATAATAAGCAGGCAAGAATAGCGCATTGCATATTGTAAATGCATATACATATATTTTAAAATATTCAATAATTAATAATTATTTAATACATTTAATACTTTGTTTTATTTTTTCAGAAAACGCATTTAATTGTGTTAACCAAAAATAGCAATCCACGACATGATTCGCCGGCTCCTTGCATATCACCTGTCCACGAAATAAAACTTGTTTAATTGTTTCCTAATATCAACCATTTAGGTTTATATAAAATCTTAAGCATCAGAACCTATTAAAAATTAAAGTTTTTCCATTCAAAAGTTTCGAAAAATGCACAAAGTATTTGTTTTCGAAAATACTTTCCCGCAGACTTGAGCTTACTACGTAAAGTTAGGAAATCACGACGGAGCTATAAACTCGCTTTCAGCTTAAATCGCTTAAACACTTAATCCTTATTGCCACGGAGATATCACACGTTCCTACCCAAAAACAAAAACAAAATTTGATAGTGTGCTTCAAAATGTTTCCTTTATTTCAACAAAAAATTTTAGCTAAGCCCAAGTTAGAGCTAATATATTGTATCCTCATTGAAATTAGAGCTAAGATTTTAAAAACTTTAAACGCATTTCGCCAAGTTTTATTTTGTTTTTAGAGATGTGACAAATAAATAAATATACTTTAATATAAATAGCCAAATTACACTTAAAGAACATTTCTTATATCTTTGTGTATAAATGTATAAAAGATTATAAAAACTAATTATTTTATGATCAAAAGATGGAAGAGCTAATTTATATTCATTGTTCAAAAATAATTATTATCGCAATTTTCAGAAAACTAAGTAACTGCATTCATCAATTGTCATAAAGTGATATGTTTTATAACCATAACACCCCAAATAGAGTCCGCTGTTTCAAAAGAACTGTATGCGATATTAATAAAATTTCTCGCCGAAAACAAAAATTACTGTGGAAATAACTAGAACAGACAAAAAACAGAGAACAAAACACTTCATATAAACAATACAACAAAAACAAAAAGGAACAAAATTACCCCAGAGCAATAAGTTTTGTTATTATATTAAAAAGATTTTTTGTTTAAAACTCAATTTATATATTTAAAAGCTACTCTAAAATATTACGATATTAAGACAATAAGACATCATAACATAGATTGTAAATTCGACAAATGTTTTTGGACATTTTTGTCACGCTAAGCCAGAAAATAAAACACACTGCTTGCATAAGCACTCAACATATACTGAATTTTAATGTGTCTTTGCAAATCGCACTGCTTGAAAATTATAAATTTAAAAAGTGTGACAATTACGTACGAGTATGCTGATCAAAATTATGTCATTATAGCCATTTGAAAATAGTACTTATTTATAAATATTCATTATGACAAGCAATACTAAACCAAACCTTCAACAAGAATGGATGGATGTACATCTTTATTACAAAATTGTTTGTCTATTCATTGGAGTAGTGTTTATGTATGTCTGTGCATACGAGCTTAGTAAGGTCTGTGTAATGTTCACATGCTGCCTTTTTTATAAATTAAAGGCCTTTAGTTAAAATGTCACAAATAGAATTTCTAAAGGTGGAATTAATTATTAAAATAAAAAAAGAAAACTGAAAAGAAAATAATTTTAAAATCTCTGAACAAACGAACGAGTAACATTAAAGAAACAGGCAAATAAAAGAAGAACAAGTAAAGAGACCAATAAACAAACATGCTCAATAAAAGTTTTTTGTGTTAAAATACAGGAAATGATGCTATCTACAGACTTATATATGGATAATATAATATTTGCTGCGCATGATGCGCATTGAGGTCACGCGAACTGTGTTTAATAATTTTCAGCAGTCAAAGCGATTTTAATTGATTGTTTGCCAAAAAAGTTTGAAAAAAGTATAATTTCTTGCTGCTGTCGAGAAATTAACCTGTTTTTGTAACCTTGTGTACTCGTAGTTAGATAGTATCTGCCAGTGTGCAGGAGCGTGTAAATATTAATAAGATTACTGAGTAGAGAATCTATATGCTATAACACGAAACAGATCAGTACTCGTTTTCTGCTTCCCGATTTTCTTTTTTAAAAAGTTGAGCATTTTTAGAATAATTTGCCTTCTCAGATTGAATGTAACAATAGCCAGCGGCTTTATACAAACAGTTCTTATTTACATACGTATGTTAAATTATCTGAAACGTATGTTCGTTTGCATAAGTGTCTAATAAAATAAAAGCAATAATAATAAAAATAAAAATCCTGCTAGGATAGTTAACGAAACTTAATTGGCTTCATTAGGCACAAATTCCATGTGTGTAAATACACGTATTTATGCCCATTATCAAATATTTATCGTAGTATACAAATGTTATAAGCACCGAAAAAAAGACTACTCGTACTCTACTCATTTCACGCACTAAAAGACTAATTCAACATCATCAGGCTTTGGAAAAAAAATCTCTAAAACTTTTAAATACTCTGGCGCAAAGCAAAGATATTAAGATAATGAATGCTCTTGTTGTTTCGTGTGATTCTACGCTGAAACCTTCAGCAATTGCTAATAAAAACACACCGAAAAAACTTCAGACTGAAACTAGCTGCAAATGTAATGTAGGAGTATGTACAACAATAACAATTGACTCTTAGTTTTGGGTGTTTCAACAATTAGAAATAGAACGCAAAGCTGAGAGGCGGCATGGCGTTTATGGGAAAAAGATATAGTATTTTTAAGCCTAAATAATTGATCAATTCACAATTCAATCGATTTTATTATTATACAATATATAACATATTTTATGTTCTTAATGTTCATATAAGAGGATGATATTTTAATACAACTTCAATTCATATGTTTCTGAAATGTATTGATCCCATACTTGGGATTATGTTACTTGATTAATTTGTGTTTAAATATGTTGAATATTTTTAATTTATATGTAGAATTATAACTAAAACTAATTATGGAATTTGATTTGAAATAAAAATTATTATTTATCATTCCCTATTTTTCTAATAAATGATAGTAATTTAAAGTTCCCACGCCTGATTCAATTTCATGGTATTAAATGAGGTTATAATTTCTGAATACAATAATGTCTAAAGCCATAATAATACATACAAGTTTACTATTCACAAACAAATAAACCAATGGTTTATTTTAATACACCATAAAATAATACAAGACGTTTGTGAATTGCATACGTTTTTTTACATAAACAAATGATAAATTAAATCCCCAATATCTGTAGCAAGCTTAGGTACTTTTCTTATCATCATCATCGCAGGTACATATCCGTAAACAAAAAAGTATTGCCTTTTATTCGCAAATAAAGAGGGAAAGAAAACAAAATCTCATTCAAGCATTTTGATAAAACAAGGCTTTTTGAGGCATAGGAAGGAAGGAAGGAAGGAAAGATTTAAAGGAAAGACAAAGGCTCTTAGTGGAAATAATTGTGTTTTACGTTAAAAGGGTGAAAAAACTACTAGATAAAAAACTACCCCAAAATGTTACTTTTATTAATGCATTAAAAGTTGTTTTAGTTGGTAAAGACTATTTTTACACATTGATTCTTTTATTAGCTGAATTCCATTCAGTTAAGAACGTTCTTTGTAAAGGATTACTTAAAATCAAAATTAATTCAACAAAATTAAAAACGCTAGAAACGGATTAAACAGTAACATAAAAAAACAGAAAATTATTTTATTAAATTTTGTCAAGTTATAAAATAATACAACAATAGATCAAAATAATACAAAAATGGTGCTATGCAGAAGCAACACAAGAAATTTCGTAACGGAACGGTCTCTACATCACACCGATATTTTCTGACATTTACTATCCATAAGTGACCTTTAGAGGGTCACTAAAGCTGATCATTATAGTTGTGTCACTCGTGAAATTAAGAGTTGCTATCAGGAAGATGATAGCGGTTCTATAATAATTACAAAAACAAAACACAATTTACTTTAGTGTGTCATAAACAAGAAATGAGAAATGCTGGTTGGTTTTGTAAATGCTGTAGTACTGCTACCACATTTCTGATAGATTCTCCGAATTGAACTCGATGGAGAAAATCGACAATATATTATTTGAACGAATTTATCGACCGCAAATTTTTAATAATAAAGCGAGAAGAAAACATGTGTTATCGATAATATAATTATAAAATACTGAAAAATATAAGTTGTTATAGATTATAAGAATGGAATGCATTTTCTGTGTTGCTACGTGATTCATCAGAATTCCTTGGTTTTTTTTCTAAATTTTTGGGTTGATATTCCGACAGGGTGTTTTGATGTAAATTTTTGGTTTGGAGACAAATTGGTTTCGGCTATGTGCCATTTTCATTGTAATTTTTGATTCACTGAAGATGGCACATAGTCAAAACCGGTTTGCGTCCAAACTAAACTTGGCAAGGGATTACGGAAATTTCTTTCAACAATCTACATCTCTTTGTAAACATCATCTATTTAACCCAACTATTGATGATAATTGAATTTAAGAAATCTTGTCATATTTTCCAAATATTCGATTATTTTTCTGTTGGATTATGTCTCTTCTTACATTCATGTGAATATAAGTCATATAAGGTTTTCAGTCCACAGCTATAAGATTTTGGATTGACCTTAAGCTCTCTATAATTAAAAAATAATTAAATATTAAGTTACAAGACCCAAGTATTTAATATTAGCTAGTAAGGCTAATTTTACTTATAGAACAAGAATTGTTGTCTGCTTTTTTGCATAATATTTTGACTAATACATTGAATGAAAATTGGTTTAATTGTGACGTCGTAAGGAAATGTATGTTCTCTACAGTTAGTTGTAACAGCGGTGTAATCCCATTATATTTATTATATTAATTTTTATGCCTACCTGACCAGCAACGCAGCAACCAGCGGCACATACATATCCACGCATACAAATACTTTTGTGCACATTCACCAAGAGTAGTAAACAAACAATGTTAAATCTTTGCCAATAACAAAAGCAACATCCTTTTGAACAAAAAATACATCAGAGTAGCGTAAATGACGCCTTAGGCTAATTACAGCAAATTACTCAAGAGCAACACTAACACAATTTTTAATAAACAAAAGGAAAGGCTTTTAAGCCTGAATGAAAAAATATCCAGCAACCATACAGAAAAAGAGCTTAACGTAGGATAAAACCTCAAAAATAAAAATAAAGCAATTTTTCGTAATTACCCAGGTTAATGTGTACCTCGGTTATGACGGGATATTAATTTCAGTGGCTGCTTTGCATCATTCTCCTCGTTGCTTGGATTAGAACCTGCTAAGATTGCCAACGTGTGTATGTGTATTAAAGTGTTGAGCTTTATATATTCTATGCCAAACAATTATGTAATGGTAGCAGTTACTCGTACAAAAGAAACTATAATAAACAATAGCGTCGGTTATCTGTTATGGATATCTGTTCTGGGGGGAGTTAAAAACACAAACAAAATTATTCAACATTATTACGTTTATTGGACATAAACGTCTTTGAAACAGTAAGAAAATTAAAACTATTTGTCAAGAAAAAATTAAATTCTAAAATATAGAACAAATTTAAAGGATTTCTTAACAAAAAAAAATTTTATTTAAAACAAAATTTTGAGAATTATTTCTTTATGACTGAAAATAATACAGAAGCTATAGAAATATAAAATAATTAGTACTAAGTTTGTATATACGTATGAATAAACTAATTATTCAGCAATTTTTCTTTTGATCAGTATTAATTTAAATTATCTCATGTGTGGAAAAATTAATTATTTAATCGCTCACAAATGACCAACATAAATTTCACTTTTATGAACAAATCATAAATTTAATGTCAGGTAGTCATAAATAAATACATTTTGAATAAATTATAACCAAATTTATTTGAATCCATTCAACTGTAAAATGTTCAATTATTTAAAAACTCCTAACTCCCCCATGAAAATATTTTAGATATTAAAATATTAATTCAGAGTTCAGATAAAATTAAAAATGTCAACAAAAAAAGCTCTTAGTAGCAACAATTACAAATATTGATTGTTAATATAAGTACAACACTTTCCTTCTTTATAATATTATTAATAATAAATAATTTAGGATAATAATATTTGAGGGCAATAACAGAGAAAAAACTAAAATATGGTCACTAAATATATAATTGAAATATAAATCCGTTATGAAACTCATACGCTCGCAGCAACAACAACAACACAATGCAAGGAATTATAAAAACAGATAAATACCTCCAAATTTAATATTTTTGGTAATAAATTGTGTTTAGGAGCATCTGAAATTAATAATTATATTATAATATATACAAGTGTTGTAAAGAATATGTTATGTTTTGCACTTTGGGTTACAAAATAATTTTTCAAAAATGTTCAAAAACAACACAAACAATAAACCGTGTATTATCGGAGAGAATTGTGCAGCTCAAACGCAAAGACAAAGTGGTTAAGCCATTGGTACAACAAGAATATGATATTCTCTACAACAATGTATTGTTGTGACAAAGTGGGTATTTGTAAACATTTTAAGCAGTGATTTGATCGCAATAAGCAAACTATCATCAAAGTATAAAAAAAGAAAAATATAAGTCCACTTTTTTCAAAAAACCGTTTTCGGGTTAACCGAATAGTTGCTATTTAAAAAACCAGTTTTCGGAACGAACAAAAATTAAGCATGTTGGCAGCTAAGAAAAAAATATAACATTTTCTAAATGAGTTTTTATTGTTTTTTTCGAACTACAAATATTATTAATTATCTAGTAATTTTAATTTTTTAGGCATGAGTTCGTGTTTCTTTCTATTCAGAAAGAGAATTATTTATTTAATATGGACAACCTTTGAAAACAGTAAAAGTTTTAATTTTATTAGACATCTAGCTGAATGGAATGCATTTCCTATGCCGCTACACACGTTATCAACATTCTTCGTGTCTTATTTACAAATTTGTTTAAATGTTGGTATAAATAGAAGTTCTTTAGACACACAATTGCTTGAAGCTTCTTTTTATTTTGAAACATAAATGTTTTATAGCATCCCAATTGTGATATCGAATACAACAACAAATTCATATTCAAGTATTAAATAGGTCTAATGTTTCTTTTAATGTCAACAAGTTGTTCACAATCAGGCATCGAAAAATTAAAAAATAACGTTTTCCCATTCACACACATTTTTTTATTTAAAATATTTTTACCATAATTTATCCTCCCAAAAGCTTAAGCTGGATTCCCACCAGTATATCATGGTACTAGAAGGTACCTATAGAGTTATATATATGTATGTATATATGCACACCACCACATTGTTTTCATTCACATTTTTCATACAAATTAGGATGACGTGAAAAATTGTTTCGGAAGACGAGAAAAGGTAGAAGTTAAAAATGATTTAATTTTAAAGAATTTCTATAACAAATATACTTAAAAGAAACGTTTAATTTCTAAAAAATTATGTAATCGATTTATCTTAAGACATTGATATTAACACAAAATGATATTAAAATATGGTAATATCTTGAAAATATTTCTGTAAACCGTATTTAGTGTTATGAAACAGCGACCACTGTTTTGAAGATTTTCCTAATGAATTTGTTTATTTGTTGTCTTCAGAAGAACGTACGTATATAAGCAATGAAATGATGTATGTATGTGTGTGTGTGTGTGCGTGCGTGCGTTAAAATAACAAAACGAAGGACAAATAATGTAAGAAGATTTACAACCTCATTGGTGTCGAGTGCAATAAATAATTAGGAATTTACATTGAGAAAATCGTATGTGATTTTGCAATTATACACCGAAAGAAATAAGTGGAAGTCTTAAAATTTCAATCTGTTGATGTCTACCGATATGCAGGCATATTTATAGTGATAAAATCAACCTCGTCCATTATTGTTTATATTTCGTTTTAATTTAAAATTGATTAAATAACTAAAAATATTGAAAACTATAAAGCAGTTAATGACATCATGTTTCCAATATTGTAGTAATATCGTCTAATTTGAAGTAGTTACTGATATAAGTTCCGCAATAAAGCAACTACACAAGTACAAAGATGTTTCATATATTATTTAGGGTGCTGATTTCAAGTCTGCGCTCCATTTAATATAAAGGAAGTAGGGCGACGTATATGTATTAGCATTATTTGAGGTCGGCTTATTCTATTTGAATAAGTAAAAAAATTTGGTTAAGCATAAAAAACCACTTTTATACAAAATTTGAAACTTCAGATTTTTACAAAAGTAGATATGGACGAAAATCACACAATATCTTTGGTACAACGTCTGTTTTTATCTACAAGAAAATTAAGGCACCCGATTTTAAATAAGTTTGCCATATCCATACAACAGTACGATACTTTCAAATTTTGTTGGAGATCATTTGATTCAGACATACAACTTAATGGCGCAATTGGGAAATTTTTGCAATTAAGGCCTTAATTTAGGTCAATTTAGCACACAAGAATTCAATAAATAAATTGATAAGTTAGTGCTTAATTGCACCATTAAATCAGTCAAATTTTAAATGCAGCTCTGGTGCGGTTTGTTTAGTTACCAGAAAAACTGTATTGAATGATAAAACTAAAGCACTTAAACAAGGTATTGCATCACCAGTACAAATACATTTTATTTTTCATTTTAGTTGTCAAAGCCTATATATAAAAAACTAAGGCAAAAATAAAAAGAAATGCGAGGTAAAATTAGAAAGTTCCTATGAAAATACGTTTTATGAAAGAATTCTTTTTAAAATAATTAATTATTAAATAAAAAGTTCTTTGAAACCAAAATTCTCTGAACTTTTACAAATTCACCAACACAAGCTTTTACGAACATAATGAAAACATTTTCAGCTTTCAAAAACTAAATGAATAAACTAAATTTTTATGTGAGAACAGCAAAATCTGTAGCCCAATTTAAAATATAATTTCCTTAATTGAGGCGCATGTGCGAACTTAGTTTTACTGTTGTTTTACTATTGTGGGAATATGGTACAATTTGTTGAAACGAGATACTTTCGCTTAATTGTGAATAAGGTAAAAAATTTTGCAACATTTTTAGGAAAATGTTTCTCGTTTTGTTTGGAATATATCAATCTATATTCAAGTAAAAAAAGAAATATTTTTTCATTTTTTATGCATCTGTAAAATAAACAATTTTTATAAAATATTATTTTACAAAAGTTGTACGGGTACCTTCCGCTTAATGACAATACACTTATTGAATTTCGAATTTTTTTATCAACTGAATGGGACAAACCTTTCTGAAGATATTTAATATTTGTCCTGCAATTTATTCCATTTTGACTCGAAAACCGGGTACAGATTTGAATTTAGCAACACAATTTTCGTTGCTGCAGTCCAAAATTTGACTTGAATTTGTAAGCTTCGTGTCGTTTTAGAGCTCTTGGATGTGAATAAAATCTCAGTGCAATTGTATGCAAAACTGTTTCAATTACAAACCGTATTGTTACCTAAAAGAGAAATACATACATACGTAAATACATAGGTATTTATATACATATACACAAGTAATATACCTCTTGTTTTTGGTTTTCGAGAATTTAAATTAGAGGAGTTGAATAAGTGGTTGCAAAATATTTAATTATTGCATTTTTTGCTGTTTAGTATAGAATTTTGGTCATAAATTTAAATATTAACTCAATTGTTATTACAGTTAAATGATAACAGATCTAGTAGTTGAATTCATTTAGCTTTTACCTCTTTCACTTATTCTATCTCACTCGAAATGCCTTTGCATTCCCTTTTTGATTCCTTTGTACTCTTGTATGTGTAAATTAGAAATCAGGGAGTGATATGAAATAAATTTAGTAAACATTAATGATTGCACCGGCAAACAAACTGGTACTTACGCGTACATGGCTTTGTGAAACGGTTAGTGTGTAAATGTGTTTATTTTCAGACATTAAATGTTTAATATGCCAAAAATATCATATTTACCTTAAAATTACCTTTAAATGTCTCCATTTTGTAATGATTTACTATTTCTGTCATCATTTTCAATTTCTACATGGGTGTTATTATAATATAGTGATTTGTTGTAGATATGTGTTTGTGATTTAGTTTATGGATAAGGTTTAGATGAAATTAATTTCATTGAATATTTATTCATAAGCGTAAAAAGCATAAATAAATGTCCAAATTTCAATTAATGGTCGGTCGATGTCATTGGCTAAAATTACTTATTAGTATCCCGCAATATACAAGCTTTCGTAACTTGATACAACAAAAGGATTAATGACAAGTATTACTGATTCCCAAGCCCATCGTAAATAAAATGTTCAGCACATATTTGGGTAGCACTCCATAAGAAATTCTGCGGATAACTTGTCATAAAGGCTTTTGCGGCTTTATAATTTATTTATAATATTTACCATATACGACATACGAGAGCGTATGATTAATGCAGCTGAAGGCAGTATGCGTAACAACGATTGTGTTGTATTTTTAATCTTGTAGCATTTCGCGTTCATTGTGATTTTTTTGGTTGAAATTTAAAAAAATCCTTATTTGCGACTCCTGGTCCTCATCACTAGATGTATTGAAACTTTCATCTGCTTAAATATTACAAGAGTGCAAGCATATTATACGATCGTCAGTTATTTCCATATCATGGCAACATTTTTCTAACTTTTTTAAAGAGCATCGCATGCACAGCATAGAAATAAGCATTTTAGTATTGGTACGATTTCATTCTTTTATTTTAATCATTGTTTTGTTACTAAAAACACATTCGGTCTCAGCATTACTTAATGGTAATATTAGAAAACTATGTACAGGTTGCAAATTGTTTGAGCAGGTTTTAATTGAATAAATTAAAAAAAATTACTTTAAAGTTCACAAAAAAAAGGCTTAAGGGAAAATAAAAAATCTGAAAGAGTCGCGAAGCTAAAACACAATTCTCGAGGCTAAAAGATAAAAGCGCTAAATTTACCATCCAAAATGCTAAAACGGCAACGCTGCTCATTACTAACTAAATGTTGTAAATTAAGTTGTTCTTAATATTGTTTGAATTTCGGCAGTAATGTTTAGAGATATAATGGAAACATGCCTTTCTGTCACATTAAAAACATATATACATATCAACATACATGAATATAAAAATTGTAAAAATTTTTGTGGAATAAGAAAACTTTATTAAGACATGTATGCTGAAAATGTCTTTAAAGCCTTTTTTCGACAGAAAAGCCCTTTTGATCAATGAGAAAGTGAAAGGTTTAAGTGAAAAGTACAATAAATCATGCGAACAAATCAAAAACGATAGAGAAGAGATAACGAATATAAACAAAATTAGAACGTAACATTAAATGCTTGTTTTAGCTACGATATATTATATATTATATATTAATGTATGGGGGGATATCGAAGCAGACCACTTACTTTCGGGGTCCCTTTTCGCTCCTCAAATTGATTTCAAGGAACCGATCCGTAATCACAACCACTTTACTTTCAATTGAGTCTCGTACTAGTCCTAGCCTTTACTCTTGACTAAAGTGATTTCAGACTGTCGACTGGTAACTGTCGACACTCTTCCTCATCACGGAGTCTCTTGTAATTGCTAGCATCTGTCTAAGGCTTAGTTCCCCCATGGCATTCACATCTAACAAGTGTCTGCCCGTGGTCTTAAGCTTTATACTAGCCAGTACTGGACATTCACACACAACGTGCGCTACCGTCTCAGCCTCTTCCAGGCATAGTCTGCAAGTATCATCTTCTACGACATTTATCTTAGCCAGATGTTTCCATATCCTTCACTAACGCAGTGATCCAGCTTAAAGTAGCCCTATTATACCCGAGTACCTTGCTGGCCTTCCTGCCGAGGGGCTCTTTGAGCACCATTCTAGCCAGTCTACATGTGGTATTCTCCCTCCACCTATTCAGGTGTAATGAGTTTGCCCATTGAAGAACTTTAGCTCGCACTAGGCCATTCCCCAGGGCAACCCTGGGTTCTGGTCCACAGAACTCCACATCATCTGTTTAGTTTCAGAACACATTCCAACACCAGTTTGGAATACACGTTCACTTGCGTTTTATAACCGACTGATTGTCAAGTGCAATGAGAACCCTTTTCCCATGCACTCGGCTTTCAAGCAAGTGATCCAACGCAAGCAGCAACCCAAGCAGTTCTGCCTGTTAAACTAACACGTACCTCCCCAGATGCAGTCTACAGGACAAGTTCAGCTCAACTGAGAATACACCTGCTCCTGCCCTGCCACTCATAGGAGAACCATCATTAAAAATTCTGATGTCGTTCTCCATACACTCATTGTGTATAATACCTTCCGCAATGAGTGTCCGATGCAGCCTCTCGACTACCTTTCTTCTACTCATGCGTTCCATCGGCATCTGATCAGCCCTAACCTCTTTCCCAACGAGGTCCAAGATACTCTCATGCCCGATGTTCGGCCCAAAGCTATGCCAAACCGCATCGGTCCTCATTCGCAAAGCTGACAATGCGGCCGTTGACCTAATAAATAAGTCCAATGGCAGCAATCCCAACATTGCCTCGATTGCCTGTGTTGGCGCCGTGCGCATTGAACCACTTATACTCATGCAGCCAATCCTCTGAATCCCATCCAACTTACGCTTAATTGTGCCCTGAGAGGCCTTCGACCACCACACCACGGATGCGTAAGTTATAATGGGTAGCACCATCATTGTGTAAATCCAGAATGCAGCCTTTGGCGAGATTCGCCACCTACGGCCACACACTCGTTTACATTGATGCATGATCCTTTTTGCTTTCCAGACCTTTGTTTCGATGTGTTCATTCCAGGTAAGTTCCTTATCAAGGGCAATGCCCAGATAATTCACCTTCCTGGACACATTTACTTCCGATCCGATAAGCTTTAAGGCTTCAACCTCTACACCCTTCCTCTTACGAGTAAAAAGCATAGCGTCGGATTTACTGGCATTAGTTTACGATTAGTTACGATAATCGTGGATGTTTTTATTTTGCAGCTCACACCAAATGCACATACACACATACTCAGACACTTTGCAAGATCCAGCAAAGGTATGTGTATGTGACAGAACTAATTCAAAATAATGACCGTAATTCAAAAGATTTTATGTAGATACAGCTACACAAATGACAACTGAAAAAATAAAATAAACGAAAATAATAAAAACGCAAAAGTTCTTGAAAAAGCAAATAAAGTTAAAGAATGAATATCGTAAAAAAATATGTCAACATTATGTGTTAGTACGAATATTTTGCTGGTACAAAAGGAAGTGAGACTTTTTAATCTAAACACTGCAGCCAGTCTTTAATTAAAGCTTCGAATGCGTGGGTATAAGGTAGTGTATTTTGTCTTTTTCTACACACATTTAGTTGTTCTCCTTGTGTACACAGAAAAAGTAGAGGAAAGTAGATACAAATTCACAAGTTTGGAAATTTTTTTCTAGCAATAGAGTTTGGTATTTATTTCAAAGAAAAAAAGTATACTTATATATATTGCAGCACTCGGCATGATGTCTCTTATAATTTTTACATCGCGCCAAGTAGCAAAAAAATTACATAAGACGTAACAAGAAAGTCAACGTAATAGAAAATTTAAAAATAAGAAATCCCCGTAAATTATGCTAGAAAAATCTTATCTTTGCCTAATTTTAGTTTCCCAATGCGATTCTGTTTAACATTCTAATAAACTTAGTTATATAAAGTCATTCCTTGGCACTTTATTAAGTTGAAATGAAATATGAAAATAATGTGAATAATTCAGCATTATATAAAGTGGTGTAATCGCAAAAGTATGCTTAATAATTGAAAAATATGTGCAACTAAAAGTATGCTATGCAAAAAAGATGTTAAAATATTCATAAGTCATTTGCATAAACAATTTTCTAATAAAAACTTAATACTACTTCAAGAAGAAGGATAAATAAAAATATAAATCTTCAATATTTGGAAAGGTAATATTTCATTCGGCAGTTGTTTAAATTTTATTAATTAAAAAGAACTTGGTATGACTTAGTAGCATTCATTAATTTTAATTTTTGTTATAAAACTTGTTGCAGTAAATATAATTTATCTATTTAAATAGTATAACTTTGTATAAATAAATTCCATATTTTAATTGGATGCTTTTAATATTTTCTAGTTTATCTGTTGTTTTTCTTACTTTCTCCTACGGGTATAATACGATTTTAAATCTGTTCAATTTGATTTTTCTAATATATTTTTATTTCGTTATTGTTGTAGGAATTTCTCTAGCTTTTGTGCCATGTTTTTTCTCTTCCGAGCTAATAAGTATTTGTTCAAGCTTCCATTTATTTTAAAGTGCATTATTTAATTTTGCAATATTGCTTACTACCAATACAATAACAAGTACGCTGCCAACAAATGTATCAATTGGATCATAGATCTGTTCTACAAGCAAGAGTATTTCGCTTTAACAAGGACATCTTACTAACTTTTTATTTTATTATATTCTTTGTAAGCTCTACATATCTGCAAAAAATGAAAGGTGAATAATACTTGAGGAAAATGGAATAAATATAAACCAACAACGATATATATTATATTTTAAATTCATTCATGTGCTTAATAAATGTGTATATTTGTGTGTGTTTGAGTTTGTTTTGTTAAGAAGTCGAATTACTGTTGTGGGACTTGGTGCGGTTTGCTATTACGGAATTAGTTGAAATCGCGTAAAAGCAATAACACACAGCTGAAACCGTAACTAGTTATATTTTATAATACTCTTATTGTTGTTACTTCATAGTTGTAATAAGTTTGTAACAAAAGTGATAGATTGATAGCATGTTCGTGTTCAAACAATATTGTCTGAACAGTTGGTCATACAACGATGTTCTGCCATCATACAAACAAAATGCACATGGCCAAAATATGCCCTCGTCTGTAAATACCCGTACATAACACTACGCCTTGATTAGCCAGGAAAGCCAGAATTATGCAATTGCATCATTTTTTCTCGGAACTGAAACCTTACAGGGCTTAGGGGGTTTTATAGTTTTAAAAAATGTAGGGCCTTTTTATCGATATAGAATTCTTTCATTTTGGCGTATAAAATGTGTCTTGTTAAAAGTTATCAAAGCGGATATGCTGCTCAGGAGACTGGCCAACATTCATAATAGGGTAAATATCTTTATGAATAAAAAAGAACACTCGGCTGTTTAAATTTCAAGAAACAAAAGACTGTGAATTATAGACTGCAGTACGCAGGCATGCTTTTTTAAACTCCGTATAAAAAAATTCTAGTAATGTAAGAATATTTATTTTATATGTTTACAATATATATATTATTATGAGTTTTGTAGAAAATGTTGTAGGTAGGACCTTGCAACGCACCTATTTTATTGGTCATTTGCGATGATAATCCACACTTAGGGAGATAAGATGGATTTTTTGTAGTGTATGTAGCAATATACGGCGAGCGAACATGTTTAATGAAATATCACTTCAAAAGTGCGACTAGTTTTATATTATTTTAAATAAAAATACGTTTCGCTTTTTATGAGCAAGTATTTTTTAATTTAAGTGCATATGTTTTCATTGCATATTTAATGCGCATAAAATACTTTTTTTTGCCATATTTCTGGTTTCCCTGGTTATCATATTCTCATATATGTTTAGAGTTTAAGCAAATTTTGAAGTTTTCGGTCAAAAATCTCTTAATCTGTCTGCATTTTTCCAGGTTAAAATCTTCAAAATGAAATGAAATTGAATAATTATTGATCGATTATTGACCGAAAGCGATGTTTCTGGCAATATTGTTTATAAGAACCGTAAATTTATAGCAGAATATTTTATGAAACAACGAAAAAGGCATTGAGTTATCTTCCCTTCCCAATGATTTCAAAATTGACATGTTGTATTTTTAAACAAACTGTTTCAATTTACAAACGCCTTGTATTACTGCATCGAGTATTATAAGAAACCATAGATTAGAATAGTAAATTTTATTTGTGGAGATCATAAGCTAAGTTATCATATTGTTTTAATGTTCTAATATCCTTCAAACAAAAAACTTCCTATAATAAAATCCCTTTGCTCTATGTTTATTGTTCTGTCGTATTTGGATTACTTTGTTTTGATTTTTACATAAATGACTGTTGTTTTTTTTTGTGTTTCTACTTTTCCAGTTATACTTGTTGGAAGCAGATTTATTTCTGGTTTTAACAATTCACTGTTATTTTGGCCTTCGTCGGGAAGTTTTAATGAAACGTTTTGTAGTTTTTTTTTTAATTACAAAGTTAATTTTTCCATGTTCATAAAGCCTATAACTTTATGACAGTTTGTGAGTTGTGGAGACCAATTTTATGAATGAGCATGTACTGTAATGTTATCAATGCAATTCTAACCACTCTCCAACATACCAAATTTTTAATTAGCCAGATTCACCATGTAAACCTATATTTATAAAACTGCGCGCATATTTACACATGCTATCAAATACCATCCAGAAAGTGTAAGTGTTTTTGTATTCCACATACCTCCAGCATTCAGAAATGTTATGCTGTACATTCTTCTGCATATGCATTCATGTATAGACATTACGACTGCATTTCAAGCCAAAATTAAAGGAATTCCTTCATGTTTCATCAGAGCACGATTGTGTGTAAATGATTTATTAATAAAAAAATGGATACTATAGGTCCTTTTGCTGCGTTGCTGCTTTCGTTAACTTAAAATACTTAACAATAATTAAATACTGAAAAATTTTTAGGGAATGTTTCCAATTTAAATGTTTTACTTGTGATATAAAATATAATATAAAATAAAAGTAATCACGATGATTGAGGAAACTTCTTGAGATATTCGTATCACAGCCGAAACCGTTGTAGCTCCAAACCAAACTTGACAGAGAATGAGAGATATTTATTCTAAATATCTATATGATGTAACCCTGTCGGTTTTTCTAACCAAGAATTATTTTTTATTATTCTTCTTAAGTAAATGTGTTTAAGTGATTCAAAAGCACAAAGAAATAAGTTATAATCTCTATGATTATAGATAATTGTGTTAATAATTAACTTGTTATGCAGGTTTTTTACATGTTTCTACAGTCTTTTCCTTTCTTAGTTATAATTCTATAAAAGTAAAATCTTTTAATTTTCATGGCCGTTATAACTTGCAACACCCACACATTTGGTTAATTTTGCTGGCCAAAGCATTTTTACATTTTACAACTGCGAAATATTTTCTGCAGTTTATTTGTTCTACATTCAACACTACTATAGTTAATAGTAATTTCTTTATCAAAAATTTAATAACTCCCAAGTGGCTACTAAATAAATTAGCGTTTAGTTAATAGCTATTAACGGCATTCGTACGCATAAACCCTCTTGTAGAGTGAAAACGCTTCAGCAGATGGTAGTAAATAAAGAAAACACTACAACAACCACACAGCAAGATGTCTGTCAGGGTTGCCAGACTTCCCGCTTCTTATTATTAAATCTGGCATGTCAAGTAGGATGCGTATTTATCAATTTTTATATTTATTTTTTAAGTTTTTTAGTAAAGTATATAAATTCTCTAAATTGCGCACTAAATTGATGAAAAATTTTGCTTTACATATAAATCAGTGGAATTACATATTTAAAAATAAAAACTTGTGGAATATACCACAGATGCTTTGTTTTCTTTTTTATACCGAATATTTATATTTTTTTATTTAAACCTCTTGCTAACTTCTTCCCAATTGTTGTTCTGTAAAAATGCAATTTATCTTTTAGAGATTTCACGGATTGCTAATGTTTTAGGGAAATCAGAAATGTCTGATGCCCCAAAATTTGCAAACTAAATGAGATGTTTAAAGAAGTTCATACAGAAAAAAGATAAATAATTTATTCACACTCAAGTTAGTTTTGTATTCTTTCAAAATGATGAAATGATTTCATTTTCATAATGCGATAATTTTGATAGAATACGAAAAAAGGTAAGTTTTGAACACAAGCTGTATTTTCAGTGCCTTTCTGCTGCATAGTACCTATTGTAAACATCATCTCTTTAATCCAGCTAATGAAGTCAAATTGAATAAATGAGCTTTTCATAATTTTCATATATTCCGATTATTTTGCCGTTGGCTTAGAACAAAGTTTCGCCCACTATAAATTTACTCATTGAAATCTCTATCGGACGCTTTTCCTTTAGCCCGCTCTCAGCTAGCTTTAAAAGCAAGTATTTATTTTAATTAATGTTGATGATATTTTAGTATCAAACTAAGTGTGATAATTTTAATACAAATTATATTTTTTTCTTTTTAATAAAACGTACAACAATTTCATTTTTATTAACTTCTGCCGTGAAAGTTTTGAAAATTCTTTTTGAAGTTTAGCAACCCTAATGTTGGCTGCTGCAACAGTTAAAAAAAAATAAGCAGTATAATGGAATCGATGGTATCCACTGTAATGGTGGCGGTAAAGAGGTTCAAACAATTTATAATCTATAAAATAAAAATTTTTCGCTTACTAAATTAATGAAATTCGAACTAAATGGAAAAACAAAAACGAAAATAACCTTAAGAGTTTTATTGAGAGAAAAGTAGAAAAAGCTGATACCAAAGCCAGTAAGTATTCTATAAAAGTACTAAACGAGCTGCTAAAAGAGCAGTTTAAAAACGTTATATTATATGAGAAAATGTTCTAAGGGTACACCAACTTTCTGAGGTTTTTTTTGCCACAACGAAACAGAGGGAGTAAATGTCACCAATATCATGCCTACACATAGCGCATATTTACTACAACAACATCATAACTCAAAAAATGCGATTTTGATATAAACGCGGTTGAAGTTTTTTATCTGCTTCCAGTATATACAAAAAATAAAGGAATATTCTGTTTAAAAGTGAAAAGTAGAAATGATATAAAGATGAAACTTAGTTATGAAATATAAAGCGTGATATAACGACAATTTCTTTTTTTGAGTTATAACGACGCTTGAGTAAATGAGCAATATGGTCTTTGATTACTCCACAGTTACTAGAGAATCAGCATATATTAGCTACGTTCATTATTAATTATCCTTCTTTGCTTAATGTGTTTTAGAGATAGAGAAAATGTCAGGTTCGGATAAATTCCAAGACTTGATTTAAAAGTACTTGGAAAATTTAATATAAATAAATTATTAATAATAATATAAATGTTTTATATTGTTTTCATAATTAAATGCCTACATTTAATTATATGTAAGTTGAGCACTTGTCCTTAGCAATTAACAGAAACTTTACTCAAAGTGAAAAAGTGCCCCAAAAAATTTGTATAAGGTTGTGTAAACCACTGGCTCCGTTACTTTTGTTGTTGTACAATTTTTACGCATGAGACAGTTTTGTTGGCTGAATATTTTTAAATAAATATTTATGAGTATTTGCGTATGTGTGCAATTGTAAATGTAACGAAAGCATGTGTGTGCGATAGAAACAAGCGCTCAATAATTTTATGTTAAGAAAGTTTCAAAAAGTTTTTTAGCATCGAAACTTTTTCAATTTGCTTAGAAGTTTGTTTGTTGTATTTGTAGTATAAATATTTTAAGAAGGAATTCACTGACAACTTGCAACTAGTTTTGGACCAGAACAAAATACGTTATTTAGCCAAATTTTTCGCAAAGCGCAAAGATTTAAAACATAAAACTATTTCTATAATAAGAGAAAAAATAATAATTATTCTAATATTCTCAGAGGCAATTCTGCAAAATGTGATAAATTATATTTGTGAAAGATGGTTTAGACGGTACATTAAACTCAAGAGAGAATAATATCAAAATTCATACGAGTTTTAAAAATAAATTAAGAACATAAAAACATATGGGAAAATATAAGGAAGAGTAGCATTCGGTATTATTATTAGCTGTTTTTATTTGATTTTTTTATTTGTTTAATGCAAAATATATCTCTGATCTTATATGATAGTTTTTTGCAAAATGTCTAAAAACAAAGAAAGTCATACGACTGTCATATTTTCATCCTTATTTTTTTCAATGTCGCACTGTCGTTCTTCTCTACACAAAAATTTCATATGTCGTAGGACTTATGTTATATTGTAATACCCTTAAATCTAAACTTCATTAAGATTTATATATTTTAAAAACTTATATTATTAAATAATTACCCTGCGGGATTTTAATGTCAATTGGTCCCACGACATGTTAACATGGCTCTAGCGCAAAAAGCAAAATTCCGCGATCTGTAAAAATAGCACATAACAGTTTACTAGTAATACACATGTCTAACTTTAACTATGCATGAACATTAAACACATTCATTATACACTTCTTATACCTGTGAAATGACGCAGGTTCCTTGCGTCTATTCAGTGACCTGTTAAACAATGTCTAAAAAGTATCAATTATTTTCTCATTTGACAACTTCATGTTAAATTGTCAGGTCGTTTTCATGCCAAGTGTTAGAACACACACGGTGCTGTCCTCAGAGAACCAGCCACTTCACAAGGTCTGTGGCAGTTACGTTCCCTCTAAAGTAATTACAAAATGTAAATAAGACCCTCCGGCTTGTCTTCTAATCCACATATATGTATTTTTAAAATAAGGCCCTTGTTCAAAAACCATACATTGTTTTATTTAATTTCCCTTGCTATATTTATCTTAATTATTTATTTTGTTTTACTATGTTTAGAGACAGAACGAAATTAATATCAAATAATTTCTTCACATTAAACTTGGAATTAAGTGCATCGCAATATTTTATTTGAGTATCTCTGTGCTTTATTTGGCGTTTAGGAGGACAGAAGATAGAAAGAAATACAAAACATAAAAAGGAGCGACATAAAGCGAAAAGAAAAATGGTTGAGAATGGATAAAAATTAAATCATTTACAGCATGAAAAACTGCTTGTGTTGGTAATGATTTGTAAGCCTTGGAATTAAATATAATGACGCTATATTAAATATGATTTTCTTATTTAGTTATATATTCTTGTACATATTTCCACTGTCGCAGTATGTGTACAGTATGCTTCGTTACTTCCTCTTTTATTAATGGATTTACTTTTAAAAGCCTGAATAAAACCTACACATCTATATCCCAGCAAAAATATTTCGCAAGATATTTGTTTAAGAAGCATAATTATTTTGCTGCGTTATTGTTGATAAATTTTTCGTTAATATATTCCTAGAAATATTTACTCTATCGCTCTCTCTCTATTATATGTATGTATGTATGTATATTGTGTGGAGTTTATTTTTCTATAGTAGCAAACAATTTAACATCTTTAAAGAAACATATGGCATTAAATATATTTTTTGTAAAAGCTTATACATGTACATACTCGTATATGCCTTTTTTGTTAGAAAACAGCAATTTTTGTAATAGTTATGGGAAAAACGATATTTCAACTCAACAAAATTCCAACTTATTAACAGAATAAGCAGAAGAAACTGTGTTTTTGTCGCTTCTTAGCTGAAAGAAATGGCGCTGTTCATATAAATAAAGTTTAGTGTTTAACCACTTGTGCAAGTGACCAACCATTAAAGTTGCAGCCAAGTAAAAACAAGAAAACTATCAGACAAATAAACAAACAAACAGACAGACAGATACAAAATAACACCAACCGACAACGGAACAGACAGATAAACATCCAGATAAATAGAGTTAGGCCGGTAAGCATGCAGACGAGAAACATTTCTTAACGTTTATGTTATTTGCTCTATTAGATAGCTACAGTTGTTCTTCTCTTCTGTTTCCTATTTTATTACTTCGTTTTGTTACATGCAATAAAATGCATTTAGAAGGAACAACTTTAGTAAGTAATACAAAATGCACAAGACAAAATAAGTTTCTTTTTTATTTCTTTTGTTCATTGTTGTTGTTTGTGTTAAGACAATGTTATTATGTTTTTGACAGTTAAATATAGAGTTGCTGCTGTTACTACAACAACGCCGGCCCGTAAATATGATTTCCGATAATAGTTTTCTTACAGTTTAATAAAATCAAGAAAACAAATAAAAAAACAAACACGAGAGATAAAACTAAATTGTATTTCACAAGGCCATTTTAGGTTTAACAAAATATTATAAACTCCAGCCCTGGGCGATAAAACTTTTACTTTTATTTTGGTTGGATTTTAAAAACTAAAAACAAAACAGAATAAAGTTATTCTCAAAGAGTTTTTATAAATTTGTTGGTGCTTCTTTTTGCTGAAGTAAAAGAGGCTTATTACACTTTAATAATTTTAAGAACTGCTCAATATTTTCTCTAATTTCTCTTTGAATTCAGGCTTATGATTTTAATTTAAAAATTGTTGGATGCAATTTTTTAACTTTTCAGCCAGGCCGAGTTCTCTGGCGGAAATCAAATATAAAAATAGATGGTTTTAATTAAGGGAAATATTTCAAAGATCTTTTACTCCTATTCAACTATAGAATATATTATTACATAAATAATCTGAACACTTTTCTATTTTTGACAATAAAACCTAAACCGGTCTTTTAGACTTTGTTTGACACATTACTTCCGCTTCCTTTTATTACATGTATTAACAATTGGTGTCATTTCATTACAAGGAACCCCCAAGCGGCATCAAGAATGTTACGTTTGATTTTAAAGATATCTTCTATTTAATTTTTTCACACTACCATTCGCCCATACAAGGGAATTCGTAGAGAAGTAATGCACAGTGAATGCAGAGACATCACGGAAGTAAAATTCTGTTTCTATGTCTCGAATTTTAAACATTTTTAACAAAAGTCATAAGGTTTCCATGGAGTAACAACACGGAAATAATTCAAGAAAAGGAAAACAACAACAAGGATATGTTTGGTCCATGTATTGCAACTTTCATGATGACATGCACGTGCTGGAATTAAATAAAAATTCACAATATTTTTGTTTCGATATATGATGCAAAATAAAATTGAAACAATTGAAAAAAGACACCAAATAAACAGAAAATACGGGCACGTAATTCACAAAAATAAAACAATTATAAGTAAATAAAATAGTTAAAGTGAAATCTACAGCAAAAATATTTCATTTGTTTGATGTTAAAAGTTTGCATTTTCCTCTTGATAGACTTGAAAAGAATTTGTTCAGAACTAGTGGGAAGAGCCTCATGGTAACTTCTTGTCGTCATACCGGCACGAATATTCTCATGGAATCAGGTGCGTATCTAGTTGGGCTTTTGAGTGAGAAGTGTTAAGGAAAAGAAAGAATTCTTCTATTTTTCTAAACTTTTTGTGTTGGACAAACTTAACTTTTAATGGCTTTGTAGGAGGAAATTTCCCTCTTCACCCTATGTTTCAAAGCATATTTTTAAGGAAAGTATACATTTAGTAAATAATTTAATTTACTTAGGCCCCTTTCACACTGCTCTGCAAGTATTTATATGTATATTCATTCGGTTTTTGCAAAGAGAAATCTAGTGATAATCGTTCCGACTGTAAAATAATCTAAAGTAAAATATTCAAAGAAAGAAGCCGGAACGATACGGCGATGGCTGAGCAATTTTTGGTAGTTAGTGGCGGTGGTGGATATTTAGAATTTCCAGCGGCTCAAGTGTTTGATTAATTTTTTTTTTGTAAAAAAAGTTGCAAAATGAAGTGGTAAAAAATATAAAATTTTTTTAGTTCTAGATACACAGGTAACCGATAAGCACAGCGGCCGGTGCACGTTGAAAAAAATATCTGCGGTAGCTCGCTGTCGACGAAGTACTTGTCTTAGTAACAACTTTTGCTACTTTCTGCGTTTGCTTCTGCGATTAGAAATTTTGCTAAAAATAATGGAAACAAGTCGTTCCTCTCGATTGAATGCTGTAAAACGCGCGTTTATTAGAAATGTTTTTGCCATATTCTTGCTACCTACGTAAATATATCTGCGAGTGTTTCCTTTAATTAAGAAAATAATCAAGCACCATATAGGCCTCTATAGTCGCAAAACAAGTTTATTCTTCAAATTACATAGCAGTTTAAGCCTATCATTAGCATTCCGATCAATTAATTAACAATTAATTTATTTTGCTTTATGGTACTTTTCGGGAACCAGTAAAAGCAATGCTTATTCTTTTGTTGTTGTTTTCTTGTGTTTAACACTGCTTTGTTTGTTTTGTATACTACGATAATGACGATTTATTCTTAAGACTTTTGAAAAACATATACATACGTACGGGCACAATACTTCCATGTTGGACGAGAACAATAAGTTAGAGAATAGCATTAACAGCAATAGTACTTTACTTGCTCAAAGTGTTAGAACTTAAAATTCAACAACTCTTGAAGCATTCGCTTCATCATTATGAAAATATAGGTGGATAGAACGGCAGAGAAATAAACTGATAGAAGAAACTCAATTACATTCCATTACTCAGAGGCATTAGTCAGAACAACAAGAGCAGCAGCAAAATATAAAATAAAACAATACAACCCAGTTATGAGTTTTTACTTTTACTGCTGTTGTTTCTTTTGTTTTACGTTTTATTCGTTTGATATGAACTAAATGAACGTGGTGCTAAAATTTGTTTGCAGAGTTTTTGTTTATAATTTATCTTCTGTTTGAGCTTAGTGTTGTATTCAAGTGTAGCTCTATCGGCGACTTATCATAACAATATTTTGTACCCTACAACCCTCTTGTATTGTACTATCGATTGTATTATCGTATTACTTTACAGTTTTCTTTGGAAAATGTGATACAGCTTTAAAATTTCTACAATATTGGAGTATTGTAATACAAACATTACAAAAATACAAGGCGTTAGTGAATAGGTGTTAAACTCAATAGTATTTTTTACGTTATCCATCTGTTCTCAGTGTCGACGTTTTGGCAACAAGAATTATAAAAGTAAATTATTTTTTTACATTCAGCTTTATTTTTTTAATAAAATAATTAAACAGTTAAAATTATATCATTATATATTAATGTAATTATATCATGTGCGATGAGGTGGCTCAAGTAAACAGAACCTCAGCTGCTGCCAACTACCCTCATCAACTATTTTCTAGTTTTCGTTCATGTGCCTCCATAACACCATAACGCTCAATGGCGGAGCTTTTAAACACTTAAGCCTTTCTCTACTTTTCTAGCTGTGTTCTCTAGTCTGTCCCTTTTCACAGAAAGTATTACATTTATTTTACTTAAGTAGTCGGCATAAGCTTCGAAAGTGCCTTTTAAAAAAATAGTGCATACACTTTTATCAATAAATATTTGTGCCGTCTGACCGAATATCTTTCACTTGGCACTATGTCGAATCATATTATTCTAGCAGTGTAGGATGTTCACGATTTTATTTTAAGTTTCTTTTATAGTTTTATACTTTAGTTTAAAATGTTAAAGCTTGTATATATAAAACTGGTGAAGTCGCACGTGAATATGACTGTATAATTTCGCATTTCTATCTTTGAATCCGTGTAGCTGGCATTCATTTTTATGATCTCATTCGGCATTTTCGTATATGATGCCCTAAAAACAATTTTCTTTTTGTCCTCTTCTGCGTTTATATTTTTATTCTCTTATAGTTTTGACTACAGCCAAATACACAAATATATTTACACAAAGGTACGTCCATACCCAATGAACATTTCATCAACATGTCGAATACGGAATTATTATAAAAGCAGTGTGTTGATGCGCTCATGGGATTACGCGGTCCATTTTACCTAAAATATAGTGATTACGAAATGGATCTATGTTTTTAGTCAAGGGTCATATTTTGTTATTGGTAGCTACGCGACAAATATTCGTTGTTCAAAAAACGAAGCTAAATTTCGTGGGTAAAGAATAGTCCTAAGTGTCTCCAATGCTGAATTACACATAAGGTCGCATGTGAGAGGATCGTAGTCTCTATATATGTAATTCTGAATTCCTAAATGGATGGATTTTTATGAAAGATTATGTGTTTACTTAGGTGAATCCAAGAGTGGTGTTAAGGTGAACGGTAGTGCCGCATGTCAAGTTCAGACCTAGTGCACACATCGTGTACATTATACGAAACCATTAGCGCTATTTTTACTCCCTCTTTCTTTTGATCTCAAATCAAAGTATTATCAATACATATTTGCTCGACTTTTTTGACTTACTAGCTTGGGTAAGTAAGTTACCTTCAGTATAGGCATTGAGAGTGCTCTACGTTCTGGAAGAACTTACTTTGTAGAACCCGAATACCACTCGCAGACACCCGACTGAATGAGCGTAACTGCCGATTCGTCAATTAATTTCCGCAGTGCGACTACATTCTTTTGACGTATGTAATTTTTTGACATTAACCACAATACAATAAAATTTAGTGTTCACAAACAAATAAACAAAAGCCCAATTTTTCATATACGAACACAACAGTAAAATCGTGTGTGGATTACAAAATTTAATTTTTATTTCATGTCTTTCAGCGTGCTAGTTTAGTTGTTTAAACAAAACCGCAACTTATGAAAGCAAAAAATATTGCATGATATAAATTTATAAAATAAATTCCTATTTCTAATATTATTTATGATAATAAATCTCGGTAGCAGCTAGCCGTAATATTTACGCCAACATCAATACATATTTGAAATTATTTTAATATAAAAATATTATCTTTCTAATTTAATATCCTCATCCAGAATAAAGAAGTAGAAATTAACTGAACGAACCGAATCATTTAAACTCATATTTTCTGTTGTTTTGTTTCAGCAACTTTGTTTCATTTCTTAACGTTTAATAAAAATTTTTGTACTTTTCTGACACTTACATGTTCATGGATTGTGTTGCTGTCTGACGTTGTGGTTGCTGTTTTAGTCACTGTGTGAATCGACAAAAGAGTATGTGTACGAGTGTTTCCTTGCATCATTGTGTAAAGCATAAGTCAGTTCCATGGTTAAAGTTGTTCCAGCTAACAGCAAGTTTTCTACGGTGTTGCAATTGAATAATATACCGCCAATTACAACCATGACTCCAGCTATTTCCTGGAAAACGAAGAAAGGAATTGTAAAGAAGTATCAAGACCAACAACACAACTATGAAATGTCTGTATTTATTTATGTACTAAAGTATTTCTCAGCAAAACTTATTTTATTTTTCTTAGATTGGTGGCTCGTTATGTTACTAAATTCAAAGTTACTTTGGCTGTTGCAACACGTATAAGAAACAACATAAAAATAAATAGTTATGATTTGTTAGACGTTCTACAGTTTTCAATTAAAAAAACGTTAAGTAAACTATTTGCTTTTGTTTTAGCTATTTTTATTCGTTTTTTCTTTTTGTTTCATTATAGGATTTTGTTTTATCAAATCCATCTCTTCCCTTCTTTTCCTTTTAGTCCTTATGAAATAAATGTACAACCAGCAGATTTGTCATTCATATAAAAAATTTAACTATTCGAATATTTTTTATAATTTTATTCGAACGAATAAAAATTTTTAATTTAGAATAAACAGTTTTTGTCGAATATTAGGATAATTTGTCAAAACTACTTAGTAAAATATATCTTCTTAAATTGAAGTTAACAAATTCACTTCTTGTATGTATACAACTTACGAGATTTTTTATAGCGACTGGTAGTCATATTAAATAATGACTATTTAGTGAATCTGTCAACGATGGATATGACATCTTATCAATAGGAATCCTATAACCTGTATTGAGTTTTATATGATGTTAGCAACCAGTGGAAACTACAGATAATATGTATGCCATGCCATTTGTATGATGAGACATTTATGCCATATTTAATATTTTTAAAGGAATTAAAAACAAATTATTATATGTATTGAGTATTATAGTGCTTTTTATTTTATTTTGCATATTTGTGGAAATTTGTTTTCGTTTAATTAAAATAAATTTTTCATTTTATTTTCATTTTCTTTACAATTTAAATTTTACCCAAACAAATGTCACTCGTAATATGTATATAACGTAAGTCCTTCAATATTTAATAAAATTGCATAAGACTTTTTGTTTTTATAAATTCTTTAAAAGATGCTAATACTAACTTAATATGAATACATGAATAAATAAATAGGAACAAAGAGAACTTGTTATCTTCCGTCTATGTGTATTTTTTTTTAATAGAAAACAAAATCAAAAGCTTTATCGATAACAAAAAGCCAATATGTTTTGAATGATTAGTTTGGTTCCAGTCAAAGACTGATGTGTGGGCGTACTTGGAGTTTTTCCTAGCCAGCGCATAATAAATTTTATTTAGACTTTCAAATGTGATTTTTAAGTAGAAACCAGATATACATATACCTTTCCTATTGAAACTGTCCAATGTCCGTTGCAATATGGTAAATAATTTTATTCGTTTGATATTGTTCTGGTTTCTTGTAAGTATTTATTATTGCAATGTAACAATGTTGGCGCCACAAAATTCTTTTACTTCAAGACATTACATATTCCCTTTAAATATATTCATTTATGCTTCTTCTTTGTTGGTTCATCAAGTGAATTGTTTTAATCAATAACGAGTTTTATGCCAGAGACTATTTTTATTTCTTTAATAGTTTTATGTATTGAAACAGAAAATTTGTTGCGATTTTAACCTTCGCTTTGCTAATACCCAACCGGTTGACCATTTCGATTTTATTTCTTTAATATCTTCCGGGATTTTACTTCGATCTAAAAGCGACTTAGACTCACTGACCAAAATAGCGAGCTATTTGTAGTTTTATACAAATTTCTTGAAATTTTAATTCTTTTAAGCGATTTTTTTTGTTATTTTTTAATTTTTCTTCTAGATTTACTAATACCCATCCAGGTGGGTACATACATATGTAAGTATTTTTTAATTATGTAATAATTTTTTAATTATGTAATAATTTTTTTTTAATTCACAGTTTGTTATGCATTACATAAGCCATAGAAACATTTTCATTAAAATTTATTATTTATTTGAAAGATTATTTGATATCAATGATGAAACTTGGTGGCAGTTCTCGCATTTAGTTTGGCAAACGCTGTGTTTTGCGCAAACAGTCTTCTTGCATTTGACGCAAACTTGACGTGAGTTTCTTCTTTGTTTACGGGAAAAGCAAACATAGCAATTGCTTTTTCATCGGCTTCGAAATCATCATCCTGTTTCGTAACGTTAACTAGTTCACCTGAAAGAACTAACTATATTTTTGTTTTTAAATTTTTTCAAAGTTTTTAGCCATGGCTGATGGTACTAAAAATTTTCTAACAATTTGCGGTATTTCCGACCTAGCCAATATTAGAGGCCGACATAAGTCTTCACCAAGGACCTCTAGAAACTGCTTTCGTTGCGATTGCCTTACGAATTTTTCTCCAATATTTTCTTTATATATAATAAATGAGGTAAAATTTAAAAAAAATGCTAATTGCCATCGAAATGTTGCTCGTTTTGTTGAATATTGTGACAACATTTTATCCATTGTATCCACACCACCTTTTGTTTCATTGTAGTTGTAAAATGATATCTGGTTTATTTTTTGAACCAGATATAGCGTTATCTTTGTGCATAGTGAACATCAGAGCAACAGACTTGTTTTTGGCAGGAACACAAGAGACCAAGGTTACACCTTCAGTGAAACCAAATAAGCTTGAAACAACTTCCCGGCTTCGGTTTGGTTTCAAATCATCAGGAATATACATATCTCTTAGTTTTCTTTATTGTTCCAACAACGGATATCTTCCAAGTTGCCAGTTCTTTGGCCAACGATGTTGCAAAAAAATTGCCCATGGTGCTTTTTATACATACTTTCATTTTTATACATACCCACCAACTCCTTTACTACGCGCTCACCCTGGTTCGTATCTCTTACATTGTTTATTTTTCCAGTGTATATTTGCCTTTGAAGTTGATAAAACGTTTTAGAATCACATGTCCATCATATTTTTATACCATATTTGGCTGGCTTAGATGGCATGTACTGCGTGAAACGTGTTCTACCTCGAAACCCAAACAGTTGCTCGTCCACGGTTATGGTCTTATGTGGGCGATAATGGGATTTTAAATTGGCATTTAACATTTCAAAGACATCTCGTATAGGTGCAGCCTTGTGTTCTTCTTGTCTGGCCGCACGTGTTGCACGCCAGTCAAACCGAAGAAACCGTAAAATTTTCGTAAATCAATTACGTGACAAGGTTGCACGATACAGCGGATATGCATCTTTTCTCCACAGTTCTGTATGCGTTTCCTTACAAGAATTATGTGTTCCCATTATTAGCATAATTCCAAGAAATGCTGAAATCTCGTCGTTTTTAATTGGTTTCCAAGTGCGTTGCATATCTAAATTCTCAGAGTTTTGATATACTGATTCGCCTTTCTTGTTAGAAAATCTTCGAATTAAATCCTTAATAGCATCACTTATAATACAATTGAATATATCAACAACAGACATATTTTTAGTTGTTGGATTGGGACCCATGTACAGATTTTCTCGAATAATATTAATCGCCCCTCTACGATTAACATGTGGTACATCTTTGCACCATTTTACGTTGTCTTTAGTAATGTAATATAAAGCATTCGCACAAGACGTTGATGGCCTTTCGTTTTCCGATTCACAATTTTCATCATTGGTATCATAATCACTTTCTTCAGCAACTTCAATTTCGCATTGGTCTTGTTCAATATCAAAAAATATACTTAAAACAAAACAAAAATAAGTATACATACTTAACAAACACCTGTTTATTGCTTGCAAGCATATTAAAAACAGCAGTACCACCTGGGTGGGTATTGGTAAACGACGTACATAAAATCATTTGGTAAGGCGACGATTAAGGAGAGCATATTTATGAATTAGATGTAAACCATGTGCTGGCAATTGCTGAAAAAAATTATGTTTTGAAGTTGGTATATAATGGATTCCTACAATGTCTTACCATTTTACTTGCATGGACAAATTTTTCTGAACACAGTTTAAAACATTTTAATATTTTGGTAATTTGTTAATAGTATAATCCGCACAAAAACATAAATGTGAAAATAAGGCCAAGTTCCTATCTAAAAATTTAGGCCGTAAAAAGTACTGAGATCAAAATGCGGACCAAGTCTTCATATATACAATACCATTCCATTTCTAGGTAAATTACTAGCTTGGTTACATTTACTTAAAGTGCACGCAAATTTTTGAAAAACATATTTAAAATTTATGATAATTGCAAAAGTTTTATATTTCCTCCCCAAAGCCGTTTAAAGCCATCCTAGTGAATATTAAATGGGAGGGAGTGCACAAGATTATTTGGCTTGTATATCGCAGAAGAAAAATAACAAATGACTTTGTGTTAGTGTTTATGTTTATTTTATATGTAGACAAATATGTATGTGATGTTAAAACTATTTTGCTAAAATAATTTTTAATATTTATAACGCCTTTATATGCACAATTATGCTTCTATAATTTTGTGTATGAATATATGTATGTAGATGCACGTGTATGTGTGGTGTTGTTATATTTAATTTGTTGAGTGTCAAAAGTTAACAGCTGTGGCTATTAATTTTAACTGGTTTCCTGGTCGTTATTATATGATGTGTATATTCATTTGGTTTATTATAAAATTGAGAACATCATATCAACATACCAATATATATATATAATATAAAATACAAATATTTAATATGTATAAGTACAAATATTTAAATAAAGTACAAATATTTAATATGCCACTTTAAAAACAAATAGTTTAAATGGAGTACTGACTCTTATTAGTTCAATACGATATATTTTTCACAAGTGATGTTTAGAAAGGACAGTGATCTAAGAAAAGTGATGAATATTATTTTGTTCTAAAGAAATCAATTCTATATGTGTTTTCCGCATTACAAGAAATATTTCTATAAAAGAATAATGCACATTGAAAGTCACTTAGCTCAATGACTAACATAAGTGTGTCTTATCGGTTCCACTGTCTAATATATTTTATATATTGTAATTTTATTAAAATAATGATAATTTAATTTATTTAAAATTGTCCAAGCTTGAAGGTCTTTTTTTTAAAAAAAAAGACCTATAATTTTAATAAAATAATAAGAGCACGAAGAAAACGAATGGGGTATAAGGAGATTAAAAAGAAGAGTGAAGTGAGAGGATGCCTAAATAGGTTCAAGACCGTGAGGGACAAAATTATAAGAGGGAAGTCTTCAATAACTTTTCTAATCAGGTGTAGAGAATCTGGAGTTATTCCTAAATTTATCAAGAATTCTTCCAGAAACATTAGCAGCATCTTTAATGTGAGGAGTTTGGGCAATATTCAGCAAAGTGTCAATAGATACACTAAAGATTTACAAGCAAAATTTTACGTTTGGCAATTAAAGAGAACCACCAATTACTGAAGCGTTTTCAAGGAGAAATGATAATGATTGAGAGAAATTTAAGGCAGTATTTCACAGAAAGGGAAATGCAAGAATTTTTGATTTATGAAGATAGAGTGGCAGCTAATTTTCGAGAGAAAGTTAAAAGGATACACAAAAAGAAGTTTGATTGCCTTTTGGATCTTCAAAACAAGGAACTAGGTATGAAATTAAATAAGAAGTGGTTCGTAAATAAGACAGCCATAGATATACCAAGTGAGGTTCAAGGGGTACTTTCACTAGGACATAAACATACCCTGCCTATTCCCAATTTTAAAGGTGATTGCTGACGGAGAGGACTTTATTCAGACGATTAAGGGAAAAGAGGAACAGGAGGTAGCTGGAACAAGATTAACTGTAGTAGTGGATAGTCATTTAAATAAAATGAAACTAACAGAAAGAGATAGATTTATTTTAGGTAAGGTTGAATCAGCGGAAAGGTTCTTAAAAAGAAATAGGGATATACTTATTTTAAAAGCCGATAACGGGAACACTACTGTGGCGTTGAAACGAGAGGATTATGATACTAGAATTAATAATATTGTAGGGGATATTACAAAATATAATTTGGTGAATAAGATCCGACAAATAGGTTTCAGAAGAGGAATAATGAAATAGTTGAGAAGCTTTTTAAGTTTAAAATTATTAATGGGATGGAGAGAAATAAGATGAAAACAAGTATTTCTATTGCACCTAGGTTGTATGGGCTTCCAAAAATTCATAAGGAAGATTTACCGCTAAGACCAATTAGTTCTTTCATTAATTCGCCTTCTTATGAATTGTGCAAATATGTTTCTGTTATACTGAAAAATATTACTAAGTTTTCTAAGTATAATGTAAAGGACTCTCTAGAATTTCAAAATAAAATAAGACATCAGAGAATTGAAAATAACGAAAAGTTAGTTTCATTTGACGTAGTGTCTTTATTTCCTAGTATACCGGTGGACTTAGCAATGGACATAATTAACGAAAAATGGAATATTATCAAAGAACACACGAAAATAGAAAAAAGTTTGTTTCTAGGTATGGTTAAATTTTGTATAGACGACAGTAGATATTTTCAGTATAAGGGAAGATTTTATGTACAAAAGGAAGAACTTCCAATGGGTTCTCCCGCTTCTCCAATTGTAGCAGATATAGTTATGGAGGAGTTATTAGATTCGTGTATAGAAAAATTGGATGAAAAGCCTCGAATGATGACGAAATATGTTGACGATTTATTCTGTATTATTTCTGAGGGTGCAATTAATACAATATTGGATATTTTTAATTCGTTTAATAATAATATTAAATTTACAATAGAAAAAGAGCAGGATTCAAGACTTTCTTATTTAGATACTTGGATAATAAGGCGAGGTAATGAATTGATAATGGATTGGTACCAGAAGCCAACAACTTCGGGAAGAATTATTAACTATTATTCAAAGCACAATAAAGCTATTATTATAAATACAGCTAAGAATTTTATAAATAGAGTGCTTACTATAAGTGATAGAGAATTTCATAGAAAGAATAAAGATAAGATTAGGAATATATTAGACGAGAATAGTTTTCCAAAGGAGCTGATTTATGAATTAATTAATCAGTATAATGTTAGGAACGTAATATAAGCAACGTGTTGGAGCCAAAGATATACAAGACATTTACATATATACCAGGAATATCAAAGCGGTTAAATAAGGTTGAATTTTTTGATAAGGAGAAATACAAAATGACTTTCAAAGTTTATAATACTTTGAATAAATTGTTTGGTAAAAGCAAAGATAGGATTCATAAATTGGATAAGGCAAATATAATTTATAAAATTGCTTGTAAGGGAAATGATCAGGAGACTTGTAATAAGGTTTATGTAGGGACAACAAAAAATAAACTGAAGACTAGGATAGCTGGACATAAATCAAATCTTAATTGCAGGCATTCCCTTAATACATCATTATCTTCTCATTGTTTTGAATCAAATCATTATCCTAACTTTGAAAACGCATCGGTTTTAAATACAGAAATTAATTATAAGCGTCGTTTTATATTAGAAATGTTACAAATTGTTAATACACCTAGTACACAAAGAATTAATTTTAAGGCAGACACAGATAATGTTGCACAGATTTATAGACACTTAGTTCATAGAATAAGATAGTTAATATAAGTATGTTTTTAGGGATTTTTGAATTATGTTATATTATTTAAATAAGTTTGGTACACATGTTAATACAATTGTAACATTATTTTAACAACATTTTTAATGTTAAGTTTCGTTAACTGTATTTACATTTTTTTTTAATATTTTTAAATCTCATGTTATTTTAATTTTATGTTAACTTTGGAAAATTTTTGAATTTTTGTGACAATAATTTTTTAATTAATATATAATTGGTTCGTTATTTTTATTTCCTGATGATGCTACACAATGGAGTAGCGAAATATCGAAAAATAAAAATATAATCTTTTAAAAAAGACCTTCAAGCTTGGACAATTTTAATAAATTAAATTTAAAAAATGGTCAAGAACAGCTATAATTTTAATAAAACCATATATTTGAATTCAGTTTAAATCGATAACCTTACAACTCCATAATATTTCTGTTTTCTCTTTTTTATTAAACCTTTAAGAGCATCACTTCTTTCCATCCACTGTATATTTGATGACACTTATGTTTGGGGTAGACAAGAACATTGTTGATGCTAAAGTTAATGTCGTCGACATTGTGTCCGCCAAAATGACGCCGAAAGTTTAAAAAAGTCGATAGCTCTTTGTAAACCCACTTCATAAAGTTAATGCAACCCCAATTTCTGAACAAAGTCGTTTATAGTTTTGCTACACCAACTTTATTTTTATTCCCCCCTCCCTACACTTTCTTCCTTCCATACTACCAGCACTTTGACAATAATTTCATTTTGAACATTTGTTGGTAATGTTTATGCCCATGTGATGAGTGTGTTTGTATGTATTTTTGTAGTGCGGCAGAGAGTTGCATTGTATGCAGGCAGTAACCGGAGCAACTTTTCTTTGTGGAATTTTTATACACACTTTTATACTGTACCCTTTTTTTTATCGCCAATAAAAATAATAAATGCTCAATATAGTTGTTTGTCTGTTGAACATTGGTTGTTAAAAAATTTATAGTCGTACCAAGTTGTTAAAAGAAAAATTGAAAGAATTAATGAAACTTATTGATAAACATAAATTAAAAAATTATTAAAAATTTAATTTCGTCTTTCAAAGATAAATAAATTATTAAAATTCTTGTTTAGTTTTTAATCCAAGTTACTTGTTAAATTGAATAAAATTTTATAATTTTTAACTCCAGTCGTCTTTGTTTTCTTTTAAATCGTGAACAACATGTGACAATTAATATAAATTTTCATTTCCGTTGTAATAAATATTATAACTTCTTCGCACTACACGGCAGAAAATTATCCAAGATGAGCGGTTTATTTTTGAAGTGCCATAAGTAACTTTGTTTTTAAGACGAGATAAATATTAAATATGATTCAAACTTTAGAAAAGAATTTTGTATATTATTGAACAAACTCCATTTTTCATCATGGTAAAGTAACTTATGCCACTTTAAAAACAAATAGTTTAAAAAGAGTACTGACTCTTATTAGTTCAATACGATGTATTTTTCACAAGTGATGTTTAGAAAGGACAGTGAGCTAAGAAAAGTGATGGATATTATTTTGGTCTAAAGAAATCAATTCTATATGTGTTTTTCGCATTACAAGAAATATTTCTATAAAAGAATAATGCACATTGAAAGTCACTTAGCTCAATGAGTAAAATAAGTGTGTCTTATGGGTTCCACTGTCTAAAATATTTTATATATTGTAATTTTATTAAAATAATGATAATTATTTGTAGATATGCCGATAATATAATTTACAATCTATACTATTTTTTTCATTATATAATATATCCACTGATCACAGTTTTTTAAAAATAATGAAAATAAGTGACTTATACTATTTTCAAAATAAACGGTTCCGCTTTGTGTATTTATTTTAAACATAATTACATGGAAATAAATAAGCATACTACCAATATCCCTTTTAACACAAAAGAAAAAGCACAAAACCTTCATCCAAGATGCAAACTGCATAAAAACATCTATGAAGAATACTTATGCTGTAAAAGTAACGACTTGAATAAATGAATGAATAGAAGAATTGTATACGAGAGAAAAAGAAAACAAAGTCGACGACAACAAAATGACTCCACAACACAAATACGCAACAACTAAATCAAAGTCAATGACGTGTTTGTATAGAAAATTTAGCACGAGACAAATAATACATTTATGTATGTATGTGTAAATAAGTACACATTACGTATGTATATACACTTATATTGCCATAGTACATGTATATAAATATTCATAGGAATATACGTTGTATTTTGTATGCTTGTGTGTGTGTTTGTATTTGCAGTTTGCCTAAAATCCCACACAGATTCTTTACGTTAAATGTTTGAGCCAAATTTGTTGTAATTTACTCGTGTGCTAAAGCAAAAAGTCTTAACATTTATTTGCTAAACAATTATAAACTGTAGTAAGTATAATTGTTGATACGCATGTAATGCTTACAGAAAAAA
The DNA here is from genome assembly GCA_963932375.1 of Phania funesta. Taxonomy (NCBI): domain Eukaryota; kingdom Metazoa; phylum Arthropoda; class Insecta; order Diptera; family Tachinidae; genus Phania; species Phania funesta. The sequence continues at coordinate 81,827,268 of OZ010653.1, read as the reverse complement.
TTACTGAATTTGCTTTAACAAAATGCACTTAATACACAAAGGTCCTTTTATTAATCTCTGTGTAGAATTAATACCTAGATGAGTCTATGGTTTATGTCCTGGAGTTCCTCAGGTCCTTTTTAAAATATAATTCCGGTGACTAATTTCAACCGATATCTATATAATTAATACGCAAGGCGTTTATTGTTAATCCTGTTCCAAATAGTAAGGGCCATTAATCGGTTGTTTACGTGCAGTAAAACAAATCAGAGATCAATAAAAACGATCGAATTGTTCGTGGGTTATAAATAGTGTAACTAATCCGAATTTGTTTTTTTGTATTAAAAAGAAGATTTGTCAAACAGCATTTAAAGTAAGTAAGCACCTCTAGTTTTACTTTTTTCATTAAATGATTTATTCCTTTTATTAAAATTATTAATCTCAAGGTTTAGCATACTCGTGAAAAGCGTACTTTTCCTGTGTTAGTTTGCTTAGGTTTTGCATAAAAACACATACTGATTCAACTAGTTTGCATACGAGTATAATAAGATAGCTTTTGTTTAAGGCTAATATTGCCTTATTTTTGTTTTGCTAAAGATTTTATACCCCTGTAAAAATATACATAATTTGGAGTACAAACTCAAACATGCAAGCAGTTCTATATAGTAGGAATGTTGGCAATAAACTGCATATGCTTCAGCTTCAGTTCGTAAAACAAGAAACATGCAAACACAAAATGAGACGAAAATCGGTGAGTACATAACGTATGCACGTATGTCCACGCAGTGATTCAAAGCGAATAGTTTTTTTGTGTATTTTCTTTCTCCTGTTTCTTTCATAAGCTGCCAGCGATGGAAATTAATTATGTAGCTCGTGAATAAAACACAAAATTGCCAATAACTTTGCTTGAAAACCTGCAGTACTCTTTTTTCTACCAGCATTAAAATAAACTATGTGCAAAACCACACACAGTATTTCTTTCTAATGTAAACTACTTGCTTTATATTTTCAAAAGCATATTCAAGGCTCATTTAGTTTTATTAAAAGAATTCTGTGCCTGCTTGACATGTTATGGCATCAAACATCTCTTGTTTGCAGCACGAATTTCATCAGAACCCAACCGGGTGTTGTTTGTTAGATTCTTAGTTAACAGTGCGTCATTATAAATTTACTACCTGCCATTAGGGCAGCCCTTAAACTTCATTTTGGGCAAAGCGTAGGTAAATTGAAGCTGTTTTATATTATTCACAAAATATTTTGAACGCATATCTTGAGTGTAGAGTTATCCTTCATTTCACTTGGTTTAGCGTTATTGCGTCATCATTGCTGCTCACTTTGTGACTTCTTTAATGTGCAATTGTAACATGCAATAGCAATAATTAAAATTTTTACTCATTTGTGTCTGTGACAGTTTTTGAAAGTATTGTAGATTTTGTTTATTTGGCTGAATGAGAGTATATAAAGCTGGTTTTTTATGATTTTTCCTCTATGATGTAGTAGGGCTTCAAACGACAGTTGTGTGTTTGTTTGTTTTATCTTTCCGTTGTGTGTTATAGTATGATTTGTAGTTATTGTTATGACATAGTTGCTGTTTGGTTTTGTAATCTGTTTTATACATTAATTAAATGTAATTATTTTAATATTCTGCTTTAGAATCCTGCGGAATATACTCACTAAAAAGATTTTTTTTTTTTTAAATAATAGACGTATATTATTTTAGCCTATTCTAAAATTGATAAAACATTTTATTATCCTTAATATTTAATCCAGAACCAACCAAATGTGCCAAATTGTGCTCAATGATCTAGAAGTTTTCGCAAAAGTATTCGTTACTTAAAGTCAGTTTAATAGTTTGAAGAAATTGTACCAAGCGATGAATGGAAATACTACTTTGGTCAACGGTTACGATAAGGCAGCCGTTGTTACTAACTTCTGAAATAAAAATTAAGATATAGAGACAAAATCGCAAAAATAACGTAAATGACATATTTTGAAATTAACTTTTTGATGTAGCCTCCAATACTTCATGGTAAAATGATGAATCGAAAACAATAATAAAGGAGTACCTTTAGAGTGTGACCTGTCCACACATCCCTAGGGTTTTTTACCAACCCTTTCGGATTCCTCCATTGGCCAATTAAGGCCGGAGTTCCTTCAGATACTTTATATAATTCCTACCAACAATGGAGAATTATATGCCCACCCACACAGAGATCAAAAATGGGATGCGTGGCCAATCCCTGGTGGATGCTATTCACCAGGGAAGAAGGATATTTAATAAGAGAGTGTTAACTTCTGTCCGCTCAAATATCGAAATTTATCCAAATATTTTCTACAAGCGTAGAATAGACAACTAACATTCTTATTTCCGAAATTTTTTACCGTTTTTGAAAAACTTCAAAGAAATAATTAAAACATTCCAATCACGCAAAAATTTTGCGCATACACCATCACTCATGTAGCGAAAGATTTTTCTTGATTGAACGTAATCACGAGTGAACATGCATTATTCACGCAAATCATGTTGCGGTATCCATCTTCCTCCACTTTGATTTTCGTTTATGTTATTTGTTCGGTGCAAAATCTACTTTTGGTTAGATGTATAAACTAGAGTCTGTTTTTTAATAAAAAATTCTGAAGTCATTTTTTCTTTAATTTCCCTGTATAATTGTTTTCTGTTTGAAGTTTAACTTATTCCTAATGATCATTAGTGGATACATTTAAAATTTTATTAAAATATTCTAAAAATTAAAAAGGAAAAAAACTGCGTCTGGAAAATACGTTAGTTTAGAGATTAGGGCTCAATATATTTTGTACCATTTACTTGGGCGTGTTTCTACAATTACACATCGTATAAAATAAATATTTTATTTCACATATAATAAATAGTTATTATTTGCTTCTAAAACCCTTTGCGTGCCTGTAAAATTATTAAAAGTAACACATAGCCTGTATTTGCAGACATTGCATATAACTGTATTGTTGCTTTCCCATGTATTAGTGCCGGATAAGTTGTAAGTTTTTATGCAAATTACTAGACAACACCAAAAACTTGAAACACAAAAACAAATAAACAAACATAAAATTCAGACCCACACACAAACACAGTCACACACATCCTACTGAGTTCAACTAAAATAAAACTTTCTTTTGTATTTACACTTGAAACTAACTAACGAACACAGGTACGCCCCAAAATATACATGTCTGCATGCAAACAAACGAATATAAATACATATATTTTACCTTTGTACAAACTTGGGAATAATTTAAAATACAAAAACCTGCATGAATGCGAGAACTTTTAATGTGACAGCTTGTCAGTCATTGCCTCTTCACTAAATGTGTGTGAATATAAGCTTGTCTAACTGTCTCTTAGTCCGTCTATTTGTTACTGTTTCCTCAATACTATCCTAAGGCCAACTGCAGATGCATCGAGCTTGTAGAACAAAACTAAATAATTCTTTGTATTAATCGGGATAGTCTGTAAATTAAGCCAGAAACCATGTTTTGAAATTTAGTTTATAAAAACAAAATATTAATGCACTTCACAAAGGCTTTGTATTATTTCGTCATTCATTCAAATATACCCTTAGCTTATTTGTTTGCGTCAGGGCTTAAACAAATGCTTCGTCAGAATTGCTCTTACGTGGCTATGCTGCTTGTGTTAAAATTACAACAGCAACAGCAATAACAACATTCTGAAAATGTTGTCAACACTGCGCTGTTCTATGCTGCAATAATATTGTAACAGCAACTTAAAAGCAAATTAAAAAATATAAAAATTTATTGCTAAGCATCCGCAGCAAAAAATGTAAGATATTACTTTTGCTTTTTGTGTAATGCAGGTGCTGTTTTCGTAGCTCTCGTATTTTCAACGAGAAATATGTGAAACTTTGTAACAGCAAATGTTTTTCATATTGATAGACTATATATATTTTTTGAACAACACAGCACCAGCAAAATCATTTTTAATAAACCTTGCAGAATGCAGAGAATATTTTATCTGTGCTATTGGTATTTCGCAGCAAAAGCTTTAAAAAGTTATTTAATACGATGAAATTAAATCAGACATATTTAAGTTGCTAGGAATTACACCTTATGTAAAAAAAATGCTATAAGAGCGAATGATAAATACTTACTTATATTTATACAATTATAAAATAATAATGGAAAATGCTTATTAACTTATTTAATCAAATGCTACATTTACAGACAAATAAAATTAAGTTGTATTTTAATATCACATTTTAATATGGAAATTGCGAACAACAAAAATACAATATTGTGTTAAAACAAAATAATACAATAATACAATCGACACAACAAGACAAGTTTGTGAATTGAAGAAATATTCACTAAAATGCTTCGTAGTGTAGAGACAAATAAATGTCTCGTGCATTTGAAAAGACTTTTGATAGTGCCTTCGTATATCCATACTGATACATGTTGGATAGTATGTGTTTTTGTATTATTATGTCCTTTTATTGCAGTTATTCTTGTTGTCTTAGTTTCTTGTTGCAGGAAGTTATTTGTATTCATGTTTTGTTTGCATTTAAATTAATTCGTTATGTTATTTTATTATTTAAGTGGCACTTTTCCTTTTACGAATGAGAGCAAAAACAGTTAATTTTCTTAAAAACTTTTTTCTGTTCTTGTTTTTTTAACTATATAATTAATGATATTGTGTCATTAAAGTCTCGCATTTTAGCGAATTTATAATTAGTGTAATTATGATAAATTGTAGGCGTCTGGTTATTAATAAAATGTTTAATGCAATAAATATATGCAAGCAAACCTTCTCTTTAAAACATGGCAGAAAAAAAAAACTATTTTAAAGAGTTGGTGGAAAATGTTTAAAAAATGCATTTTCCAGCACGTTCTTTTGTGGCACGAAGTGAAAAAAGTTGTTGCATGAGAAAAATTATTTGATAAACAAAAAAAAAATATAAAAATTCTCTCCCTACCTGTTACGAGGCAATGCACCAGCTGTAATCGGTTTTCGTCCCACATTTACAAACGCAGCAGTGTTTAGAGTAAAATTTTTTTTTAATTTAAGAACATCAAATAGGGAATAATGCGTATGATAAGTTATTGTTTTTTTCAGATTGGTATGTGAAAGTAGATAAATGATTAACATAATGAGTTGGTGTAGTAAATCCATCCTTGCAAAACATTTCCTTGATATATCCAGTTTAATCTTTAATACTTGCACGCATCATTGTCTTTTGTGGTAAAAGCTTCCCAAATGAAGTCACAAGTATCAAAAATGCATGCTTCATCTATTAGCTCATCTTACCAATTACAATTTCGGTATTGTAACTTTCTCTATTTTCCATCCAGCTAAAGACACCGTTGAGATTGAAAATAAATAAATAAAGCGTGGTTCTTGATTTGATATTCCGACAGGTTTTGATGTAGATTTTTGGAATGAATTTCCGTCATCATTTGTCAAGTTTGGTTTGGAAATTCGTTCCAAAAATCTAAATAAAGCTTACTACATCGCGATGCGATATTGAAAACAATATAGAATCAGAAATATCAACAACTGCTTTAAAACGGATTCTTCTAATAAATAAGTTTTTCTTGTTGTATTCTTAACTATGGTTTTTGGTTCAACGAAAAAGAAGTTTCTTGAAATTATTATTTTTTTAATTAGGAAATATTAAAATTCGGTGTTCCTGGAAATTTCAGAAATATCTTTGAAATATTCTCGTTTCCCGGAATACATTATTTGCGGGAAAATGAGAAACTTGCAATCCAAAAAAAATATATAAATATCAAGTTATATTTCAAAGTCACTTATATTACAGAGTTAACTTCCCTTATTCGAAAGTCCAATAATTTTTGTCTGCACTTACATCACCACCAAGTATGACTTGTTAAAATTGTAAAGTAACTTGTTTGTATGTGTTATTTTTCGTAAAAGTTTTCAGATAAAAAGCTTAAAAAACTAACACTTCACTTTCCTGATGCAGAAGAAATGTTCTACATGTTCTACGTTTATACGAAATGTTAAAAGTAAAAAGTGAAATACTCGTAAGTTTAGTAGTCATATTTGTTTAACTGCAGCTGCTTTTCTCTACTTTTGCACAGTTTTTTACTTCTCCAAACAGTGCTAAATGGATTTTGAAATAGTGCTGCTACTTGAAGAAAGAACGAACAAAGTAACAAAAAACCTACGTTGAAATTTTACAAACTTTCTTAAAATTATAAATTGAAAAAATTATTGATTTTTCAAATTTCACGAAAGTAACAACATGGTTGTGGCATGCGCACGACAATCATATTATGATGTCTACTACAATATATTAGTTGTAGCAAAGATATAATCTTTATTTTAACACATTTTAAACATTAATTTACTTACGATAAACATGATTGAGTTGAATAAGAAAATTTTTACCCAGACTCGAACCACAAACAAAGTATTTTAATACTTCTAATAATAAATATTTTGGTGTTTAATCAGAGTATGACAAAATACTACCAATATTTAAAATTTAAGAAAATCCTGTTTCGGATTAAAACAAAATTCATTTAATTGTATTTATTGCTTTTTGCAGATAGAGATGCGTCAATGATCATGTGATGAATTTATTTAATTTTTCTTTAGAATGACATTGACCAGGTGTTGTAAATTTGTTAGATGAATAATGTAGATCATTAGGACAACAATATCTGTTGTACATTTAATGATCAGAAACCTACTCTTTCTGACAAATTTTCTTTCCAAATGTATAGAAATATGTTACGGTGTATTATGTTTTATATATCTACAAGTTCTCCGGTACCAAAAGTCCGCAAATAACACTATGACGTCAGCACGACCCTGTTTGTTTCATTTGCGAAAGCGCCAAGAGAACTAATTTCTCATATATCGTTGGTTTAGTGTCTTTTGGTCTGGTGGCAAATGAGTATTGTATTACAAGAGAACTACATTCGAAACACCGGCCATCATGGTGGTGCTATATTCTTAATGTGGTCTGGTAATTCGGCTGCCGGTGTGGCAAATTTGTATGTATAGAAAACAATTGTTCAAACGTTGATTAAGTAAAGTGAAGATGGCTTTTGTCGGTGTGTGTATGTCGTGTCATTTGGTAGAAATCCATAAAAATTTACAAGTTTTGAAATCCTTTTTATAAACACTATGCAAATAGATAGCGCCTCATTGTGCAAAGTGATATCGGGGCACAAAATTCACTGAAATATAGTGAAATATATGAAAAGCCTTTACATTGGAAAAAGGAAGCTTGTACTATAAGGCTTATTAAAGGAAAAAATTAAAAATCGGGATTTTAAGCAAAAAATCCGGTTATTAAATATTTTTTAAACCGACATTTCAAAACTTTTGTCTCCAAAAACTGGTCGAATAGCTTGGACGATCATGCTTATGAGGATGCTGGGGTTTAAGTGGTTAGCGCGTTAGCTATTAAGCATTCGTTGGCTCTAGTCATTTATGCTCGTTCCTCAACCGCTGCCAGATCAGTAACAAAATTTATTTGCTTTTCTATCGTTTTAATAATAATTATATACAATAATAATATAATTTCTTGTGTTGTTGCTCTAAGATTATGGTTATCCCAACCATGTTTTTTCTTCGCCTGTGAGTGTACTTACACAACTGCATCGATATTCACATTCCTTAGAAAATTTTATGATTCCACCTCTTTATATTATAAGCAAAAGTAACTATTTTCTTTTCCATCTTTTGAGAGTAAAAGTGTTTCTTATCAAGTTGCATATTTTTATTGTTGGTTTCTTATATAACTTCAAGCATAATGCTACGTTAAGAAGTTTACAAGTAGTATATTTACGTCACTAAAACTTTATACAACCAAATGTCTGTCAACTGAAGCATTACAAGTGTACGCTGGGAAAAAAATTCAAAGAAGATAACTATTGTTTTTACATCCTTGCAAGAAGAGAAAACTAAATTCAAAGTTTCACGGAAAGGCACACGTGCAATAAGTTTGTGAAGGTGTCAACAATCAGGAGAGAACACACTCACACATCGAGATGTAATAATTTACTTAAATTTCAATTAATTTATGGTTTCCTTGTGCCGTCTTTGAAAAACAACCGAAACCATTTCTTTCCTGTAATTTTTTCTAAAAAAAATCATAGTTCGAAAGACAAAGAACTCTCGTAAGAAATTCCATATAAATATTTCCAACAGCTCTCAAAGTATAAAATAAGAACTGAATGTAAACTTCAGTACTCTAGCGACTTTAATCCTTTTTCATGTCTAAGGCCTCAATTGGCTTTTAATAAATATTGTTAAAATTCATTATGAATAATATCAAAATCGGAATTTATTGCTTTGCCTCATTACATTTTGGTTATAACTAATAACATTCCAACATTTTCGTATTATCAGTCTGTTATAATTGCTTATTATTCAATGTAATTTCAGTTATTAATTTCACGTCTTAATCGCAATGAAATATTGCTGCTTCATTATACAACTCAGACACACTCACACATAGGGAAATATAAATATGTGTTTTGTTGTATGAATCCCAGACTCTGCACATACTCACAAATACACACACAGATATACAATTGTGAAAAATTATTAAAAATGTTTTATGTTTGTGGATGCAAGTTCATAACTGGGAAACTTATGGGAACGTATATCCGAAACACCTGTTTCACTGCTTCTATGTACGGTAGTTAGTACATAAAATAAACACCGTATGTTTGAGTGTTGCTGAATAAATACTTGCTGTTCTACAACACCTAGAACTATTCAAAATTCTGAAATAAGCTCGAACCTTACATTAAAGGCAAAAAAGAGCGAAAATACAATAAGAACATACAGATTCTGTATTCTTTGCTTTTTAATTTTTGTCTTTCTTCTTGTATTCAATATCATTATATCACACAAAAAGCCACAAAAATTCACACATACGCTTTAACCTATACCAGTTGCACATACTACCCACACATACATACAGCAAGAGCAAGCAAATAGAAACATATTTTGAAACAATGTATTACAGTTTAACTGAGTACTACCATTGTACTTTTATGATTGTTTCGGTGTACTCTCGTTCGGTAGTTATTTCAAAGACATGTGTGTTTATGGATCGAGGAGAGCCTGTGGCTCTATTATAGTTGTAATTTACTGAACGTATATGTGTGTGGCTACATTTAGGTGTAGATGGTTGCTTTGGTAGCTTTGCGTCTAAGTTTAGTATTGTGTAAGGCAACACCTTCCAGATATACAAACATGACATGTGAGAGTAATTGGACTTCTTAAAAGCTTTTAAGTGCCTAAAAGTGTTTAGACCCAATGTGGTTCTACAGCAACAATAACACATTTTACGGCAGCAATACATAGTAGTGCAAATAGCTTTAACTGGTCCTCTTATTCCCTAAAATCTTGTTTCTTAAGTAATTTTTTCCCGTTGATTTTTTACGAACCCTCGAAAACAGATAAAGGTGAAAGTATGCAGTTTAGTTATATTGTTCCAGTAGTTAAATATTAAAGTAGTTCAGCCTAACAATCAGACAACTATTTCACATTTTCACCTTCCATGCAAAATAAATGCTCAAATTCCATTGCTGCTTCTGGGATGCAAATGTATCCGTCATTTAAAATCTCTTAATTGTTAACGTTTTGCAAATGTGTGAGTAAGTTGCATTTATTTTCGTTTCAGTAGGTTGACTAAATGAAAACTTCCGGCTTTAAATATATTTCGTTGGGCACGTGTTCGTAAATTTCTACTCAGTTCTCGAATTAGTCTTTAAGTGGTCATGTGCATAATGCAATAATATGTAATATGTGTATGTATGTATGTTGGCATATAAGTATGAAAGTCTGTCCGCACGTATATTTTTATTATATATTTGCCTTGTTTAGTTGTCAGTTATACATAGTAAAAGATTTTTGAAATTCTGATTTGAAGTTCTGGTTTAATATTTTGCCCTATTGTGTGTGTATGGAAATGTGTATTTGTGTATGTGTGTACTAAAGTATTCTTATATTTTTAATAAAAAGTGTGTGAGCTTGCGTTTGCCTGTAATCGTATGTGGACTTGTGTTAAGTGGTTCTATTAGCTACAACAATGCTTGTTAATGATGATAACAACAATGGATTATTGTTAGGATTATTTACGTTAATGGATCTTTATATTTTCACTTTTTGTTTAGCTCGGTTTTGCTCTGTTCTGTTTTGTTTTATTTGTATTGTGTTGCTTATTTTGTTTTTGTTCAATTCGTTGCTTAAACAGTAGCAAGAGGGAAGGTAAAATTATAATAGGGCTTAATTTATGACTACCATCTGAGATACTTAGCCAAGGACGAACTTAAACAACATCACATAATTATATAATCATTTAACAAAGCAGAATCCAAGAAATTAATCCAAAAAAATACTTCATATTAAAAGCTTTTATTGTTTATGAGTTCAAGACAATTAATTATTTAGAAGAGCAGATCGACAGTTAGGAATAACAATTAAAAGTGAAATTAAGACTGCAAGGAACAAATATTTTGTAATAATTAAAAAATTCTTATATATATATATATATATATATATATAAATCTGTCGATTCCGGGGTACTTATATAATATATTTTAAATAGTTAATAACGACTCACATCATATATCGAAAGAATCAATAAATATTGGATTAGTTTTGCATTTCATGTCTGAATTGTACTTAACATAACGTTTGGTGATAATATTTCGTCATTGATTTCAAATATAATAAAATTAAAAAATGTGAACCGAAAATTATTATTTCTAGGTTGCTTGAATTACGTTTATTTTCTACCAATATACAATTCACAAAGGTCTCGTATTGTTGTATTTTTATTGTTGGTTATTTTAATATAGCAAACTTATTTTTTTCGAATTCAACCACTCCTAAAATAAAAGAAAGCCAGAAATAAGCTTTCAAACCGCTTATGACGATCATTTAAATTTCTTACGGCCTATTAAGGTCGCATTGCCAGCACATAACAACCGTTACAACGGTGCAACAACAGCAAATGATGTTAAAATTTGCTAGAGCAAGAAAATGCCTGTCCGTATAGGATTTCCTTTGTTGTCTTGTTATGGGGCAGCATGAAATATTTAAAACAAAGTCAGTATAGTTACGTGTGCATGTGTGGACAGACGCTTGTGAATGGGAATATGAAATATATAAAGCATTTATACACACATACGCACACATATCATTAATAATAAATTGAACAAAATGTGTCAATAACTAGCTTTCCCTACTTGACCATTTTGTTCTTGTGTTTGGTTCTTGAGCGGATGTGCTATTTTGTCATGGTTTCATTTTATAAATAAATTATCGAAAACCACAACAACAATGAGACAAAAGACAAGGAAGACATAAAACAACGCTGAGGAAAGTGTTTTCATAACACAAAATAAAATATGGTCGTAACAAAGTAGTCTAATAGATTTAACTTACTCATACACTTACACATGTGTAGGTAATAGGCAAGCAATCGTAAACATATGTGTAACTAGAGAAATGGACATAAATAACTGAGTTATGTGAGGAGGTGTAAGTAAATAGCAACTTTGAGATTGTCCACCAAATTCGAACGAACTTGTAAGTAACATTTTATACAATATTCTTTCTCTTACGAGTGAGCTTGATATGTTGTTCTTTGGGTCTCTGGCGTTGACTTGTATAAAATATATTTTCTTTCTTTTGCCTGAGATTGGGAAAATTGCTTCTTGTTGTGTTATTGTTGTGAACTGTTTGCTTTTAATGCTGTTGTCCTTCCTACTTGTTCGACCTTTTTGCCTTAAGTAATTCTTTTATTTATATGTAAGGACATGTGGTTAGTGTTGTTGTCAACATTATGATTTACTTACCATTTATAATTTTTGCGCCATATTTTTGTAAGTTTTTTTACCTGTTAAGTTTGAGTTCTTAGTTTTGTTTTTGTTAAAGTTTCTCTTAATCCACTATATGAGCAGAAGATATCCTTATATAAAGCATATAGAGATTATAGAGAATGTATAATATGGGAAAGTATTAACTTCGTGACACTAGTGCGCGAATATTGTGAATATTTACTGGGACAAAAATTAAGCATTTTGTAAAATAACAAGAAGTTCCTCTTCGGACCACATAATTTAAGCGTCTAATGTTTTAACACTAGTGATTGTATATTGTAACAGAAAATGCTATAAATA